>WAAF01012034.1:28704-43859 GCA_013400475.1 Tricholaema leucomelas
AGGTGGGGTTGGGCTCTTCTGCCAGGCAAGCAGCAACAGAACAAGGGGGCAGAGTCTCAAGTTGTGCCAGGGCAGGTCTAGGCTGGATATTAGGAGGAAGTTGTTGGCAGAGAGAGTGATTGGCATTGGAATAGGCTGCCCAGGGAGGTGGTGGAGTCGCTGTGCCTGGAGGTGTTCAAGCCTGGATGAGGCACTTAGTGCCATGGTCTGGTTGACTGGACAGGGCTGGGTGCTAGGTTGGGCTGGCTGAGCTTGGAGCTCTCTTCCAACCTGGCTGATCCTATGATTCTCTGACTCTATGATACCTGGGCTTTTAGGAGCTCCCAAACACAGCCCCAGCATCTGCTCAGCCCTTCACCACTCCTAGTGCTCTTCTTTAAGATGCCCATCAGGTGTTTTGCTTTGTTTCTTAATGCCCTTGCAGAGTTCCAGGGTAAGACTGAGGTGAAAATCCTGGAAGGGGACATCCGAGATGCGACGTTCCTGCACCGTGCCTGTCAGGGGGTTTCCCTCATCATCCACACAGCTTCTATCATTGACACCTTGGGCCTGATAGAGAAGCAGCTGCTGTGGGAAGTCAATGTAACAGGTGAGTGGCCGGAAGCATCTTTCTCAAACCCATATCTGTTATGTCCTGATCATCATCTCCCCAGGCAAGGAACACTCCTTCTGAACCAGACTGAACTGAGCGCTGCTGCGACTCGCACAGCTGCAGCTGTGAGTGCAAAGCATGCTCATGCTGAACCCATGTGCAGCTCCCCACCTGCACCTTCTCCACATGCAATGTGCAGCAGTCTTCCACTGCAGGACACTGCAGGACCACTCACCCTTGTCATCAGGTGGATATTTGCATCCTAGGACTTGCACAGGCTCTGCCTTCAGTGAGCCTTTCTGGAACCAATTCACCTCTGAATTCCAAAGCACACCTGGAGAAGAGGAGGCTCAGGGCAGACCTCATTGCTGTCTACAACTACCTGAAGGGAGGCTGTAGCCAGGTGGGGTTGGGCTCTTCTGCCAGGCAAGCAGCAACAGGACAAGGGGGCACAGCCTCAAGCTGTGGCAGGGGAGGTCTAGGCTGGATGTGAGGAGGAAGTTGTTGGCAGAGAGAGTGATTGGCATTGGAATGGGCTGCCCAGGGAGGTGGTGGAGTTGCTGTCCCTGGAGGTGTTGAAGCCAAGCCTGGCTGGGGCACTTAGTGCCATGGTCTGGTTGATTGGCCAGGGCTGGGTGCTAGGTTGGGCTGGATGTGCTTGGAGGTCTCTTCCACCCTGGTTGGTTCTATGAAAGGATGGTGATATCTGCTGCACTCATAGGCCTGCTGAGATGGATAAGAACAAGAACACAAACAGAGATAACAGAGTTGCTCTCTGGCTTTTTGGGCTGCAGGCAATTCTCTCCCTAACTTGCTAACTAATCCCTCTGCTTCCTAACCCCCCTGGCCAACCCTCCAAACTACCTCGAGCGTAAGGCAAGTCTGGGTTAAGGTAGAGGGGTGGGGAGCAGGTGGAAGGGTGGTTGGGAGCCCCTCCTGGGGACTGTGGTTTCTGGAGGGGCTGCTGTGTTTCTGTATTGCTTTTTAACTTGACTGTGTCTGTCTATATTGTAAATACCTGCTCGTATTTGTGCTAAGCTGTAAGTATAAAGCTTCATTCCATTTCCAGAGCTGCTGAGCCTAGTCTGGGTGTTTTCCAAAGTGTGTGTGTTGGGGGGAGGGAGGGGCAGGTAACACCCAATCCATCACACCCTTCTTTGGGAGCTCCAGACTGACTTGCTTGTTTCTCTTTTGAAGGCACTCAGCTACTGCTGGAGGCGTGTGTCAGCTGCAACGTCCAGCACTTCATATACACCAGTACCATAGAAGTGACAGGCCCAAACTGCAGAGGTGACCCAATATACGACGGGGATGAGAACACAGCTTACGAGAGCACATCCGAGTTTCCTTACGCCCAGAGCAAGAGAGCGGCGGAGGCCTGCGTCCTGAGCGCGGACGGCCGCGAGCTGAAGGGCGGCGGCACGCTGCTGACCTGCGCCCTCAGGTCCATGTACATATTCGGAGAGGGGTGCCCGTTTCTCCGAGCCCACCTGGATAAGTGCCTGCTGAACAAAAACGTCTTCCTGCGCTTCTCCAGGGAGGAGGCCTTGGTGAACCCTGTGTACGTGGGGAACGTCGCCTGGGCGCACCTGCAGGCGGCCAAAGCCCTGCGGGTGCCGCGGCAGGCCCAGCGCGTCAGGGGGCAGTTCTACTACGTCTCGGACGACACTCCTCACATGAGCTACGCCGACCTGAACTACGAGCTGACCCGAGACCTGGGCTTCGGAATCGAGCCCCGGCTGCCCATGCCTCTGACACTGCTGTACTACTTCTCGCTGCTGCTGGAGCTGGTGAGCTTCTTGCTCCGTCCCTTTGTCAGATACATCCCCTCCACCAACCGCCACCTGGTCACTCTGCTGAACACCCCTTTCACCTTCTCCTACCGAAAGGCACGGCACGATTTTGGCTACGTGCCCCGCTACACGTGGGAAGAGGCCAAGCGGCGCACTGGCCAGTGGATTGCCTCCATAGTCCCACAGAGGAGGGAATACTTGAAAACCAAGGCTTCCTAAGGCCTCAGAGCTGCTGAGGCCTGGCCAAACCTAGGGCCTTGAGCCAGAGGACAGCTGAGTGAACAGCAGCAGCAGGCAACTACAAAGCATTTAAACAAAGGCTTTCTGTAACACCTTTATCCCTTCACCCCAACCCAAAATAGCAATTGATAGTTCACTTGTTTGTTGAGCAGGCTGATCAGGTTAACCCTGGAGTCTGCACCCACTTCTGCATCTTAGAATCACAGAATCATAGACTCATACAATCTACCAGATTGGAAGAGACCTCCAAGCTCATCCAGTCCAACCTAGCACCCAGTCCTGTCCAATCAACCAGACCATGGCACTGAGTGCCTCATCAGGTCCGTTTTTGAACCTCTCCAGGGACAGCAACTCCACCACCTCCCCTGGCAGCCCATTGCAATGCCAATCACTCTCTCTGTGAAGAACCTGTGTGGCACAAAGCCATTAGGTAGTAAGGCTCCATCCACTCTCTGTGTTCAGAACACATCAGCCCTTCTCAATCCACAGCACCTTCCAGGTTTTTGTAAAGCACAATTTGTACCAGAGCAGTAATTACATTTACAAATGCATACTACTCAGCTACACCCTTCTCACTCAGCTCCTGCCAGCCTCACCAAACATGCAGCAGGCAAAAGCCACTTGTCTGCCGCTAAAATCTTGCTCGCTTCTTCAAGAGCCTTGCTAGATGACCATGTGTTGTCCCTGTGCTCTTCTGGTGGCTACAGGAGGTTCTTTAGATTGCATAACTTGACTTTTGAGCCAAAGCTTTGTAACTTCTTCAAACAAGCAGATGGGATCCTGTGTTTGCCTCTTGAACATACAGCTCACCTGCTGAAAACAGCTCTGAAAATGGGCACTGCTCTGTTTGGTTTAAGGTGGTGTGAAGAAAATGCCATACCTGATTTGGTACTAGCATAAATAAAGCACATTTCCAGAGCTTGAGCTCTGTGTGGAGTTTAATTAATAGACTTTAGATAGTCGATATTGGCTGTAGGCATTAGCTGTAGACCTTAGCTGTAGGCATTAGATAGTTCCAGCTCAAATACTGCCTTTTCCTTTAGTAACATCTTAGGTTAACTAAGGTCTACTCACCAGCCAACAAAACCTGCAGGCATATTCTGGGCACACAGAAAGAAGTCTCTCAAGTTTCATTTGAAGCCTTTGTAGACACTCAGCAAACAAGCACTGTGGATGGCATTGCTTCAGAGCTAACCATGCCAATTTCTCCACCCTTCTCCACCCAGCAAGCAGGACTCTCCACACCCCTGTCAGAGTTCCTCTTTGTAAGCAGAGATCTATTCCATGCTGAAAGAGACCCCTTCCCAGCTCATCCATATGCTGATGACACCTTTAGTGATGGATGGAGACTGAGAAGTTCTCATACAATGGTAGTGGTTGGAAAGGACCTCCAGAGATCACTTAGTCTAAGCTCACTGCTAAAGCAAGTTTGCCTAGTGCAGGTTGCACAGAATCATAGAATCAAGCAGGTTTAAAGAGACCTCCAAGCTCAGCCAGTCCAACCTAGCACCCAGTCCTGTCCAGTCAACCAGACCATGGCACTGAGTGCCCCAGCCAGGCTTGGCTTCAACACCTCCAGGCACGGCGACTCCACCACCTCCCTGGGCAGCCCATTCCAATGCCAATCACTCTCTCTGCCAACAACTTCCTCCTAACATCCAGCCTAGACCTCCCCTGGCACAGCTTGAGACTGTGTCCCCTTCTTCTGTTGCTTGCCTGGCAGCAGAGCCCAACCCCACCTGGCTACAGCCTCCCTTCAGGGAGCTGCAGACAGCAATGAGCTCTGCCCTGAGCCTCCTCTTCTGCAGGCTGCACACCCCCAGCTCCCTCAGCCTCTCCTCACAGGGCTGTGCTCCAGGCCCCTCACCAGCTTTGGCGCCCTCCTGTGGACACCTTCCAGCACCTCAACATCTGTCTGCAGTGGAGGAGCCCAGAACTGGACACAGCACTCAAGGTGTGGCCTGAGCAGTGCTGAGCACAGGG
Organism: Tricholaema leucomelas; assembly: GCA_013400475.1. Lineage (NCBI taxonomy): Eukaryota > Metazoa > Chordata > Aves > Piciformes > Lybiidae > Tricholaema lacrymosa > Tricholaema leucomelas. The sequence continues at coordinate 33,313 of WAAF01012034.1, forward strand.
GCAGAAGAACCTCCCTGTCCTGCTGGCCACACACAGAGGAACATGTCCAGGCAGGCTTGGAATCTCTCCAGAGAGACTCCACAATCTCTCTGGGCAGCCTGGTCCAATGCTCCAACACCTTGACAGAAAACAATTTTCTGCTTATGTTTAAGTAAAACCTTTTGTATGTTCTAGTTTGTGCTCATTGCTTCTTATCCTCTCACTGGGCACCACTGAAAAGATCCCAGCCTCATCCTCTTGACTTCCACTCTTTAGATATTAAAGGGGATTGAGAAGATCCCCTCTCGTCTGTTCTTCTTCAGGCTAAAGAGCTCCATCTCTCTTCCCTTGTCATCTTTGTGGCCATCTGTTGGAGTCTTTCCAATAGTTCCCTGTCTGCCTTGCACTGGAGAGCCCAAATCTGGATAGGATACTCCAAGCATGGCCTCAGCAAGGTAGAGCAGAGGGGAAGAAAAATGCCTCTTGACAAATTTGCAACAACTTCAAAGAAGAAGGACCCTGAAAATGAAAATTAGAATGACAAACTCCTGGATAGAATCTGCACCAAGGAAAGTGTGCACAGAGGTTAAAAACCAAAGACAAGCATTGTTTAACACACATCATGGCTGAGGAGCAGCACACCAGAGTGAAGACTGCTAACCAGCTGTGTAACTGCTTCTGGGAAGACTCCCATAGATCATTTTGGTTGGAAAAGACCTCTAAGATCACTTGAGTCCAACCATTCCCTAACCCTACCAAGTCTGGAGCTAAACCACAACACTCAGCACAACATCTGTCTGTGCATCTTTGAAATACCTCCAGGGATGGAGATTCAGCCACTTCCCTGGGGACTCTGTTCCAGTGTTTCAGAACTCCTTCAGGGATGATTTTTCTCCTAATATCCAATTTTCTTTTAAACACCTCCAGGGACTCAGGGCTCAATGCCACATTCAGAAAATGAAGATGGGTTTAATAAATAAACTAATTCACCAGAGAGGCCATGGTTTCATAGAACAGAATCACAGAATCAGTCAGGCTTGGAAGGGACCACAAGGAGCAGCCAGTTCCAACCCCCTGCCATGCCCAGGGACACCCTACCCTAGAGCAGGCTGCACACAGCCTCAGCCAGCCTGGCCTGAAACACCTCCAGCCATGGGGCCTCAACCACCTCCCTGGGCAACCCAGTCCAGCCTCTCACCACTCTCATGCTCAACAACTTCCTCCTCAGGGCCAGGCTGAATCTCCCCACGCCCAGCTGTGCTCCATTCCCCCCACTCCTGTCACTCCCTGAGACTTGGTAGAGTGAGAGAATGGCTGGAGATGGTGGTCTGCAAGGTCTTTTCCAATCAAACCAGTGGTATGATTCTACAGGAGGGTCTCTGTTGGAGGCAAAGGATACAACCCACACCTTTTTTTTTCCCTTAAAGACATTCTTTATTCAATCTTTTTTTTATATATATATACAATATTATTTTTAATCTGTAAAAAGTACATATGCAGGATTCCAGGTCAGAGGCAGAAGGTTTCCACATCAGAAGACTTTTTGCCCTTTTAATTATTTTGGAGGGGGGAAAAAAAACCAAAATTAACCTGTCAGTTTTAGACAAAGCAAGAGTAAAGGCAGAATGCAAACCCAACTTCCAGCAAGCAATCAGGATTAAAGGCAACAACTCACTGTAGCAACTCTCAGGCTGTCTCCTTCCTCTTGGGTGGTTCACAGCTTTTCTGAGCCATTGCAGAGCAGTTTGTTAGAAGGGGCTGACAGCCACAGCAGCTTATCTCCTCTGCTACAGTTGTGTGCACACAGCTTGGAAAAGAGCGTGGGGGTTCCTCTTTGTGTGGCAACTCAAGCTCTTGAGCCAGAAGACTGCTTCTCAGAATTCAAGGAGCTAAAGAGAAGATGTCTTCTCAGGGTGAACAGTACTCCCACCTGCAGCATGGGTTGAGAGCTTCCCTTCATTTCCCTCTAACAAGAAGCCTGTTTCTTATCTACCCCCTTAAAAACATGGACTAGACTTAGCAATGTACATTCACAGGCTCAGTCTGCTCCAAAGGCTGTTACTATAGCCCTGAGATCATGAATCACAGAATCAGTCAGGCTGGAAGGGACCACAAGGAGCAGCCAGTTCCAAGCCCCCTGCCATGCCCAGGGACACCCTACCCTAGAGCAGGCTGCACACAGCCTCAGCCAGCCTGGCCTTAAACACCTCCAGCCATGGGGCCTCAACCACCTCCCTGGGCAACCCAGTCCAGCCTCTCACCACTCTCATGCTCAACAACTTCCTCCTCACAGCCAGCCTGAACTTACTCATCTCCAGCTTTGCTCCATTCCCCCCAGTCCTGTCACTCCCTGAGAGCCTGGAAAGTCCTTCCCCAGCTTTTTTGTAGCTTCCCTTTAACTACTGAAACTGCCTCATTGTCTGCTGTGGATGTCAGGTTCTGCTGATCCTTTCCATGTTAATGCTACTAACCACTTCTCCTTTCAAACTATGAGTCACATCATGAAGGTTTGTAATGTAATTTCCCCCAGGGGACAGAAGAAGGGCTCATAAAGGACAGTCAAACTGGGCCTTGCTTAGCTGTAAATCCCAGCAGGGCAGATCTTCAACCTTAATGGATGGCATTACAGGGAGTGTGCAGTCACTTTTGGTTTCCAGGACATGGTTACTCAGCTTATACACTTTGTGAAATACTGGACGGGAAGACAGCAGCTGTTGGAAGGGAGGAGGCAGTGATCCACAAACTCAGAGTAGGGCTCAAAGGGGCCTGGCTGATTCTATGACTCTATGGTAAGTGTGACTCCCAGAGGGAACCATCTGCCTTTTCCCCCCCAGACTCCAGCATACTTCCTATTTCTCTAACTCTCTTAAGCATTTCAAGAACTGCCTTGTGCAGCAGAAAGTGCACCCAGAATATGCTCCAAGGGCTTTGGTTTTATGTGAAGGGCAAAGCTAAGAAGTTAACTTCTTGACTGCAGGACACACACAGCTCCAGGATGGTCAGTGGAAGCTGTAGGAATCTGACTTCTTTGACAAGCCAAGCCCTGAGTGTTAGGAAATAAAACTGCTGCTAGCAAATCCTGGCCAACAGGCAAGCTTACGGCGTGGCTTAGGGAAGTAACCAAACAGCCTTGTTTTGACTGCATGCAAATAGGAGATAGGCAAGCCTGGGATTCCCAGGGTCTTGCCCACATCCAGCGTGCCAGAAGCAGACATGATTTCCTGTTCACCCTGGAAGAGGGGAGGGCACTGCAGAACCTGCTACACTGGGACAGCTACCTCAAGAAAACGAAGAGTGGTTTTGGTAGAGAACACAGTGCAAGACTCAGGAACAACTGGGACTAAAGTCACCTTGTGCTTAAATTTACACTCTTAGCTTCGTGAAAGGGAGTGTGAGACAGCAGCAACAGAATGCAAAGGGCAATGTTCTACAGCACCTTAAAGCACCCAGAGGGAAATCAGCCTGAACTTTGGGTCGGAGGTGAGCCACTTCCCTGCCAAGGGCTCAGCACGTCGCTTTGCTCGCGAGTCTCAGTACCTGTGGTGCTTGGTTACTGTGCACACACCTCACACAGAACCCATTACCTCCAAACTCAGCTTGCTCTAGGCAGTCTCAGGTTGGAAAGACTGAGGGATGACCCAGCAATTAGTCCCTAAAGCACGTTATTTTTGACAGCCTATGCACATCAGGAGCTTCTGGAGGAAAGGGACAGTTTGCATTTAAGAGTGACAGAGTAGGAGCTGACAGCCATTGGAGTAACTGGAAAATGAGAGTGTTACTGGGTGCCTGCTGCCTGTCTACACAAAGGAGAAAGAGCAGTACTTGGCATCTGCTTTGAGGAAAACAACATCCCATAAGACGAACTGGCTTAGGGCCTCCGTGCCAGCATGCTTGTGGCACTGAGTGAGCCCACTGGGAGTCATGGAGGCATTCGTTTGCAGGGGTTAAAATCACGAAGGAGAGGGAAAAGCAGCAGTGACGATCTGCTGCTTCCAGCATTCTCCCCTTGACCTCTCTCTGAACAGACTGGCAGCCATTCTACAGCTGCACTTTCAGGAGGTGTATGGGCATGGGGCTCTGAGGTGGGAAGTGCCTCTTTCTTCTCTTTCATCTTTCTTTCTTCCTTCCTTTCTTTCTTTCTTTCTTTCTTTCTTCCTTCCTTCCTTCCTTCCTTCCTTCCTTCCTTCCTTCCTTCCTTCCTTCCTTCCTTCCTTCCTTCCTTCCTTCCTTCCTTCCTTCCTTCCTTCCTTCCTTCCTTCCTTCCTTCCTTCCTTCCTTCCTTCCTTCCTTCCTTCCTTCCTTCCTTCCTTCCTTCCTTCCTTCCTTCCTTCCTTCCTTCCTTCCTTCCTTCCTTCCTTTCTTTCTTTCTTTCTTTCTTTCTTTCAGCAGAAGTTTGCTTTTCCTCTTTCTCCTTTGCACACAGAGATATATACCAAAACAAGGCAGCTGAGTGCAGTTTGAAGCTACAAACAGTTCTCAAGCACTGGGAAAAAGTGAACTTGGAAATACGTCTCTGAGGTTTGGAAAACACTTCTCACTAAGCCACTGAACAGCAATCAGAAACACTGCCACTGGCACCAGGAATAAGAACCCAACTATTAAGCTACTTGTAATTGTAAAGAAACAATTCCCTGAGCCAGTGCTACTCACTGTCTCAGTTTATCAGTTCTCAAATTAGCTTTAAGATACTGTTGCAAATCACAGTACCTAAGGAACAAGTACTGAGGCAAAACCATCCAGAGTGGAGGTCTTTTCCAAGCTCTGTGTATTCCTCCTCTCAAACCGTGTGGAAAAAACCACTGGGTAGCATTTCTCTTTGATCATGTGATGACTTAGATGCTAAGTTAGCATCAAAATGAGTGAAGGGAAATGTTATGGGGGTAGAATCATAGAATCAGTCAGGGTTGGAAGGGACCACAAGGAGCAGACAGTTCCAACCCCCTGCCATGCCCAAGGACACCCTACCCTAGAGCAGGCTGCACACAGCCTCAGCCAGCCTGGCCTGAAACACCTCCAGCCATGGGGCCTCAACCACCTCCCTGTGGGCAACCCATTCCAGCCTCTCACCACTGTAATTGTACAATCATGTAGAGTCAGAATATATAATAATATGACAGAGAGAAAAGCCTTTATACATAAAACTTCACATCAAACCATTTTTGAGGGGGACAGAGAGCACTCACTCCTTTTAGCTCTGATGATCCAGCTCACTGAAGAGTTCTTCCAACTCGATTAGGTATGAAAACACACAGTGCAACCAACCTGTGCAGTAGTTAGGAGGGAAAGGATCACCTTGCAGCTCTTTTTCAGCAAAGCTCTCAGTCACCATGGCAAAAGAATTGGAGAGCTATAAAGAGGGAGTAAAACAAAAAGAATTGGTCTTTATGATACTAGGAGTACTCAGTGTACAGGTCGAGGGGGACCCAATTTACAGCTCATCCATACATACAGTTGTTTCAGTTGGAAAAGACCATCGAGATCATCAAGTCCAACTGCTGTCTCCCAAGCCTGGTGCTAAACCCTCAGCACCACATCTCTGTGTCTTTTAAACACTTGTAGGTGCCTCACTTTGCTATGCTTCTCAGTAACTGAGCACAGGAAGAAAAAATCCTGAGGAACTGGCAAAGCTCAGGCTTAAAGTGTCACTATGGAACTATTTAATTGTTGGTGTCCAAAGGCAGCCTGCCTAGAGCAGCCCTCACTGAACAGGTATCTGTATTTCTACCTGAAGGGAGGCTGTAGCCAGCTGGGGCTGGGCTCTTCTGCCAGGCAAGCAGCAACAGAAGAAGGGGACACAGTCTCAAGTTGTGCCAAGGGAAGTACAGGTTGGATGTTAGGAGGAAGTTGTTGTCAGAGAGAGTGATTGGCATTGGAATGGGCTGCCCAGGGAGGTGGTGGAGTTGCTGTCCCTGGAGGGGTTCAAGCCAAGCCTGGCTGGGGCACTTAGTGCCATGGTCTGGTTGATTGGCCAGGGCTGGGTGCTAGGTTGGGCTGGCTGAGCTTGGAGGTCTCCTCCAACCTGCCTGATTCTATGATTCTATGATACTATTCTGGAACAATGGTTAAAACCAGCCCCACACCATGCATGCAGCTGCACCTTACTTCTCAGAAACTAACTGAAGAAAGAGCCTGCAGTTTCTCTCTCCACTTGCTTCTTAAGAGAGATTGTTTCCAAAGACCATGTTGGCTTTGTGCTGGAGTGCCTAGGAAAAGAAGTTTTGTAAGCTAAATCAAAGGCAGTCTTAGGCTTCCATCACATACCTACCTTCAAAGAAGGTTCAGTGAACCAAGAACAAAACCAGAACCTCAAGGAAAACTCCAGATTGTGTGGGACCACAGGCTCACAGGATGTTAGGGGTTGGAAGGGACCCAAGGAGATCATCCAGTCCAACCCCCTGCCAGAGCAGGACAATCCTATCTAACACAGGTCACAGAGGAACACATCCAGACAGGCCTGGAAAGGCTCCACAGAAGGAGACTCCACAGCCTCTCTGGGCAGCCTGTGCCAGTGCTCTGGGACCCTTACAGGAAAGAAGTTCCCCCTTGTGTTGAGGCAGAACCTCCTGTGCTGCAACTTACACCCATTGCTGCTTGTCCTATGCCAGGGAGCAGTGAGCAGAGCCTGTCCCCCACTCCTGGGAACAACATACAGCAGCAATACATAGCTCAAGGGGTGCATTTTTCAGTGCCACAATACTGCATCATCCTATGTAAGTGCTGAGAGGCTGTCCTCAGGTTCTCATCTCTGTTATTTGGCTAAAAGAACCAGAACTCATCATTCAGAGAACATTTTTCACCATGTGAGAGGATCTGTGAGGAAAGGAAAACTCGAGCTCCTTCCTACCCTTGCAATATGCTCCAGATTCTGTGCCTGCAGCTTGCCAAGTGAACTAAGCCTGTGCTGCTGACAAACCAAATGCTTACTAATTTGTTTGCTGGATGGAAGCAAACAACACAGATCTTTCAGTGCTACTTTGAAAAGGGAAAATGAGGAGGAAATAGTTTTTGATGGATTAAGAGTTTAGTTTTAATAGCTTAGAGGCCCTGAGAATGGCTGCCAGTCTGGACAAACAGATGCTCCTTAGAAAAATTCAGACAGGTACAGAAAAAAATATTCCAATCCTGCTGCTGCTGGTGCAGAGATGTTGCTTTTTTTTTATTGTTGTTGCTTTGTTCATGCTGTCACCAAACAAACAAAAAAAAACAAACCAAGAAGAAGAAGGAAAAAGAAAAGACAAAGAAATTCTAAGTATTTGGAACCCAGCTGAAGGTGACTGGTGGGTTATCTCTTGCCAACAGAAGAGCAGCAACTTCCTGTCCCTGGGCAGGAAAGCCTCTTCTTTCTTATGCTGATGCACTTCTGTCTTGCTAAGGTTCAAAGCACATAAAGTCTCTGCCCTGCAAACACCACACTTCATGTGTTTTGGTCATGTATAAAACAGAAGCTTTCACTTATCTATATGTTGAAGAGCTTTGTTTCTCACACTGGTAACTTGCTTGACTCCAGAGGTCCAGTTTTATCAAGTGCCTGTCTACTCTCCTGCTTAAAGTCTCAAGTGGTCCATGTAAACAAAACAGAGCTGAGAACAGTCTCTCCTCCTCTTCACAGAGCTGTTTTCATCGGTAGGCAGGATTGCCTGACAGTGTGGTGTTGGCTAGATGTAAAACAGGCAGAGGATGAGCTTCTGTGTTAAAAACCCAGTTGTCTAATGGTAGAAGGTCATCGTTGGAGAAAAGCAGATACAAATACCTAGAGATCAAGACAGAGAGGAAAAATGGTGCTTATTAAAGCAGAATAGCAAAGGCATTGGCAACACAGAAGCTTCAAGTCTCACCAGTCAGCAGCTGAAACTTCCTTGCTTCCAAATTTGGACTGCACTCACACAACCTTCCCTATTATCATGACCTGAAGAATCATTTCTAAAATGATTAGGCCCTTCCAGAAGAAGTTTTTATAAAGAGAATCTTTTAATCCTGTCAAGTTACTTCCAAGTAACTTTAGCCTGGAGAATCATAGACTCAAGCAGGTTGGAAGAGACCTCCAAGCTCAGCCAGCCCAACCTAGCACCCAGCCCTGCCCAATCACCCAGACCATGGCACTAAGTGCCCCAGCCAGGATTGGCTTCAACACCTCCAGGGACAGCGACTCCACCACCTCCCTGGGCAGCCCATTCCAATGCCAATCACTCTCTCTGCCAACAACTTCCTCCTAACATCCAGCCTAGACCTCCCCTGCCACAACTTGAGACTCTGTCCCCTTGTTCTGTTGCTGGGTGCCTGGCAGAAGAGACCAACGGCTCAGGGCAGACCTCACTGCTGTCTACAACTACCTGAAGGGAGGCTGTAGCCAGGTGGGGTTGGGCTCTGAGGTGTTGAAGCAAAGTCTGGATGAGGCACTTAGTGCCATGGTCTGGTTGATTGGGCAGGGCTGGGTGCTAGGTTGTACTGGATGATCTTGGAGGTCTCTTCCAACCTGCTTGATTCTATGATTCCATAAGTACAGAAGGGTGACCCAAGGGCACAAAGAAGTAGTGCTCCATGCATTTACTTCCTCAGCATAAAGTCTCAGCAAGTAAAACTCTCTCAGCCTAAGCTTCTCATGTGGAAAATTCCACTTGTATTTTCTGCTGTTAAAACAGGCTGATTTGGGACCCTAAAGCTGGGGGGGAAAAAAGAAAGCCAAAACTACCAACCACCCTGACAAGAGTTTATTTGTTGAGCTACTGCATTCCTCTTTTAGAGGAAGGTGCAAGAGCGAAGAGAACTTACTTCAAAGTCTCAGCAAGGAAAAAGCTCTGCTGTACATCATCATACGTAGGAGATGAGGAATAGACATCCTTGACCCCCGAGAAGCCACCACTGACCCGGCAATACTTCTCAATTGCCTGCAAAGAGGAAGGGAAAAGACAAAAAGAGCATTTAATTGCAGAGCAAAAGCTGGGAACACTGAAGGATCAGGTCTGACCGACGAAGAAGGGAGCTCCTTCCACGCTGCGGATCTCCTTGCCAGAGGATGCTGTGGACATTATCAGGGTATGCAGGCAAACACAAAGAAGTGACAGGACATGTAAGGTAGAAATGCCCCCAGGGCTCCTGACAACATCTCATATGGCAAACTGCTGGGTGCTAAGGAAAGAATTCTGGGGAAGAAACAATACTTCTTCCTTGTGTGGTTACCGTTGATTGATATTGCTGACAAGATGTTGGGCTCAGCAGACTGCTGCTCTGAGCTGGTATGGCTCCTCATAGGTAACACTGAGTAGAATATCCATCAGTGAATCAAAGCCATGGAGGAGCACAGGAAGTTGAAAAGCATCCCTGGATTTTGCAGCTGGAAGAGTCTGAGGAGTTACAGGAACTCTGTGACTAGCAGCTAGCGACAGGGACTTGCTGAAGTAGGAATTAAATACTGTATTCATCTTTTGGGACTGTTGACTGCATCTTATAAACTCGTCCAGCTGCTGCAGATTTCTCACATTCCATCTCCTACATCTCCTTCTGTTTCCCATTTATATATTCCCCTCAAAAAGGGGGCCTACAAGAAAAGGCTCCATGGCCAAGTGGAGGCCAGGGACAAGCAGAGTCCCTCAGGGATCAGTCCTGGGACCAGTCTTGTTCAACATCTTTGTGGGTGCCGTGGGCAGAGGCACTGAGTGCAGCCTCAGCAAGTCTGCTGATGACACCAAGCTGTGTGGTGCAGCAGACAGGCTGGAGGGCAGGGATCCATCCAGAGGGACCTGGACAGGCTGCAGAGGTGGGCACAAGCCAACCTCAGGAGGTTCAACAAGACCAGGTGCAAGGTCCTACAGCTGGGTGGAGGCAATGCCAAGCACAACTGCAGGCTGGGCAGTGAGTGGCTGGAGAGCAGCCCTTGGGAGAGGGATCCAGAACTGAAGCCTTGTATATTATTTTCACCAGAAGTAGAAACTCTGAATAAATTCTGCAACTTCTGTGGCACAATTCTACTTAGACATGCAGGTCCCCAACAACACCTGGATGGGGCTCTGGACAGGCTGATGCAGAGTAGGGTGTCCCTGCCCATGGATGATCTGGATGATCCTTGTGGTCCCTTCCAACCCTGACTGATTCTATGATTCTAACAAATAGTAAAGACCTTCATTCCCACAGCCTGAATTAGTAATGGACTTTACAAGCCAATGGTGAAATGGTCCTCTTACTGCTTTCAAACAAGAAGCCTAAAAAAGATTCTGGACTGCAGCAGAGCCTTTGACACCATCTGCACAACAAGCTCCTGGCACAGCTGCCAGCGCCTGGCTTGGACAGATCCACTCTGGTATGGGTCAAGAACTGGCTGGAAGGCTGGGCCCAGAGAGTGGTGGTGAATGGAGCCACATCAAGTTGGCAGCTGTCACTGGTGCTGTGCCACAGGGATCAGTGCTGGGCACAGTCCTGTTCAACATCTTTATTGATGATCTGGAGCAGGGGATTGAGTCCAGCATCAGTGAGTTTGCAGATGACACCAAGCTAGGAGCAGGTGTGGAGCTGTTGGAGGGTAGGAGAGCCCTGCAGGGGGACCTGGCCAGGCTGGATGGGTGGGCAGAGGCCAA
>WAAF01012034.1:53464-87979 GCA_013400475.1 Tricholaema leucomelas
TGGACACCTTCCAGCACCTCAACATCTCTCTGCAATGGAGGAGCCCAGAACTGGACACAGCACTCAAGGTGTGGCCTGAGCAGTGCTGAGCACAGGGGCAGAAGAACCTCCCTTGTCCTGCTGTTCCTGAGCCAGCCCAGGATGCCATAGGCTCTGCTGCCCACCTGGGCACACTGCTGGCTCCTGTTCAGCTACCCTCTACCAGCACCCCCAAGTCCCTTTCTTCCTGGCTGCTCTCCAGTGTAGGACCGCTGCAAAATAAGGTAATATTGCAATTTTCAGCTGAGGATTCAGGATGTATTTTATGGCTAAAACAATGTTTGTCTAACTGATAACTCTGAAGATCAGCTACTTGTTCTGCTGTACAGCCTCTGCATACTCAGGAAATACTATTGTAAATATTGGGTTAGATTAGGCAGAGAGTTCTCAGCAATACTCAGAGTGAAATGGACAAGGGTGGGCTGTGCTAGTCTGAGCCTAGCTGGGACATTTTGGTGCGAGGAATTAGATGCTAGGCTGTGAAAGGGAAACTCAGGCTGCACGCACTTACCTCCCTAACCTAATGTCTGTGTAACTAATCCCTCTGCTTCCTAACCCCCCTGGCCAATCCTTCAAACTCATCTTGAACCTTAAGGCAAAGTCTGGGGTAAGGCAGAGGGGTTGGGAGGAGGTGGCAGGATGGTTGGGAGCCCCTGCTGGGGACTCTGGTTTCTGGGAGGGCTGCTGTGTTTCTGTATCACTTTTTAACTTGTCTGTGCCTGTCTCTAGCTGTACAGATTGTCAATACCTGCTTGGGTACTGTGCTGAGCTGTACATAGAAAGCTTCAGTCTTCAATTTCCAGCTCAGCCTCTCCTCATCAGCCATGCCCTCCAGTCCCCTCATCATCCTCGTAGCCCTGCACTGGACCCTCTCCAGCAGATCCCTTTCCCTCTGAAACTGGGGAGCCCAAAACTGATGTTGTCAAAAATGTTAGTCCAAAACATATTAAAGGGAGCACATATGAAGTGGATTACAAGTTGGCTTGGTAGGACAGGCTCAAGTGAAACAAATAAATGGTGGAAAATTCCTCTTGCCATGAAGGTTCTGCAGACACTTTGAGCCAATGCCAGGTGGTTTTCCCCCAGTGAGCTGCAAGAAACAGATGCTATAAAATAATGGGCATATGACACAGAAATTGATGGAGCTAGTTGGGGATAAAGGAAACGTTGCTAAAGTCATTCAGAACGGATGACAAAATGGGGTTTGCTTGAACAATCGTGTTTTAATAGAGACAAGAGTAAGGGCAAACATAGTGGCATCAGCAATGCAAATCATCCTAGCAGGAAAGCAGCAAATCAAAAGGACTATGTCGAGCTTCCGAGCAAAGCCAACCGGGAAGTGGATAAGAGTGCAAGGCAGAGGTTAAGTGTGCAAACAGACCTCTTGGCTGCATGAAGAGAGGAACACTGAGAAGAAATCAGTAAGCATGCATATCATAGAATACAATCATGGAATCAAGCAGGTTGGAAGAGACCTCCAAGCTCATCCAGTCTTACCTAGCACCCAGCCCTGCCCAATCAACCAGACCATGGCACTAAGTGCCTCATTATAACCACTTAAAATAAGAGCCTCCATTATAGGCTGCTTTATGTATTGGCTCACATTCCTGCACTTCAACAGCCAAATGAAGACCTACTTTCCATGAAACTTCATTAGAGCCCTCAAACAGTTGCTATGCTGACAAATCATAGAATCATAGAAACAAGCAGGTTGGAAGAGACCTCCAAGCTCACCCAGCCCAACCTAGCACCCAGCCCTGCCCAATCAACCAGACCATGGCACTAAGTGCCTCAGCCAGGCCTTGCTTCAACACCTCCAGGCACAGCAACTCCACCTCCTCCCTGGGCAGCCCATTCCAATGCCAATCACTCCCTCTGCCAACAACTTCCTCTTAACATCCAGCCTAGACCTGCCCTGGCACAACCTGAGCCTGTGCCTCATCCAGCATTATAATCTGCGTGGGGATGTATTCCACAACAGTATCTTTGAAACCACTCAGAGTGAAAGATGCTCTTATTCATCCCTTGATTTCTCAAGGTTGATGTAATCTAAACAAGTTTCATGGTGTGTGTGGAGGGGGAGGTTTGTTTGGTTTGGGGTAGATTTTTTTCTTTTCTTTAGGGTTAAAGATGTATTTTAAGCTCTGCTGTGTTGGAAAACTCGATGAAGGTAATCACCTCAATGGCATCGTCGTACATTTTCCTCGCCTCCGTGTCCATCTTGTCTGACATGAGCCAGGCTTTCAACAAATATTCATAGAAACTGTCTCCCAGCCCGCCCACGGAGGTGTGATCTGCAGCAGGGGAGAGAAAAAACACAAACACACAACACAACCAGGTCAAAGTCGTTGTATAACAGCCCCTTAAATGCATTCAAAAGACAAACTCGTGTTTGAAAGGTCTGCTGCGGTACAACTATCAGCACCTTCAGCAGGACAAAGCTGCACTGCATCCCTCTTGTCTCTTCACAGGCATGGAACCTGCTGGATGTGTTTCACCAGTCAGCATTCTGCACAGGACATCTTTCAGAGCACAAAAAACTTACTTAAATCTGATCTTACTTCGTTCCCCAGTACTTAACTGTATTGCTGCTACAGGCTTTGGGAGAGACTCTAATTAAGTCTTAAAAGTATGTAAAACAGTGCATATATATATATATGTATGTATATATTGAATCTGTATACATATACATGTCTATATGAAATCTGTCTATATATAGATAACATTTGTCTATATATGTATATATTAAATCTGCCTCTACATATATTAAATTTGTCTCTCTCTATATAAAATCTGCCTACAGATGTGTGTGTGTATATATGTATATATTAAATCTCCATATCATAGAATCATAGAATCACAAAATCAGTCAGGGACCACAAGGATCAGACAGTTCCAGCCTCCGTGCCATGCCCAGGGACACCCTACCCTAGAGCAGGCTGCACACAGCCTCAGCCAGCCTGGCCTTAAACACCTCCAGCCATGGGGCCTCAACCACCTCCCTGGGCAACCCAGTCCAGCCTCTCACCACTCTCCTGCTCAACAACTTCCTCCTCACAGCCACTCTGACTCCCCACCTCCAGCTTTGCTCCATTCCCCCCAGTCCTGGCACTCCCTGAAAGCCTCAAAAGTCCCTCCTCATCTTTTTTTGTAGCCCCCTTCAGATGCTGGAAGGCCACAAGAAGGTCACCTGGGAGCCTCCTCTTCTGCAGCCTGCACAGCCCCAACTCTTTCAGTCTGTGCTCACAGCAGAGCTGCTGCAGTCTTCTGAGCATCGTCCTGGCCCTTCTCTGGCCACACTGCAGCATCTCCACATCCCTCTTGCAGTGGGTGCTCCAGAACTGGGTGCAGTGGATGCATGCATTCCCACATAAAGCCTACTGGGTGGCTGACTCAGTCTTGGAGCTCCTGTTCCAAGCACAGCCAAGTGCTCCCTAGCACTCCATTCAAAAAAACTCGATGAGCTTTAACAAGTGACTTCAAACACAACAGCACTTAACTTTTTCCCCAATGCTACAGCTCCCAAAATGCTGGCAGCAGAACAATCTTAGTTTGCTGAAGCAAGGCAGAGGAAATGCCTAAGACCAGCGCTGTCACGATGCCAAATATGCACTGCCTTAAGCATGGCTATTAAAGTGCCATTCCTCTTTGCTCAGTGGAAAAAAAAGCTATCAGACAAGCACAGAATGGTAGGGGTTGGGAGGGACTTCTGAAGATCACCTAATCCAGTCCCTGTGCTGAGGCAAGGTAACACAGAGCAGGTTACTCAGGACTGCAATGTCAGTTTGGGAAGTCTCCAGAGAAGATGACTTCACAACCTCTTGAGTAGCCTGATCCTGTGCTCTGTCACCCTCACAGGAGAGAAGTTTTGCCTCCTTTTCAGATGGCACCTCCTGGGTTCAAATTTGTGCCTGCTGCCCCTTATCCTGTCACTGGGCAGCACTGAAAAAAGGCCAGCCCCAGCACTTTGCTATCAGTCCCTTAGATATCAGGTAGTGACAGGACTAGGGGGAATGGAGCAGCTCTGCTGTGAGCACAGACTGAAAGAGTTGGGGCTGTGCAGGCTGCAGAAGAGGAGGCTCCCAGGTGACCTTCCAGTATCTGAAGGACGCCTACAAAAAAGGCTGGGGAGGGACTTTTGAGGCTGTCAGGGAGTGCCAGGAGTAGGGGGAATGGAGCAAAGCTGGAGGTGTTTAAGGCCAGGCTGGCTGAGGCTGTGTGCAGCCTGCCCTAGGGTAGGGTGTCCCTGGGCATGGCAGGGGGCTTGGAACTGGCTGCTCCTTGTGGTCCCTTCAAACCCTGACTGATTCTGTGATCACAGAGTGCCAGTTTGGATGAGACACCAAGGATCATCTGGTCCAGCCTTAGATACCATCCTTCCTCTTCTGAAGTACCTCAAAAAGGTGGTAATATTCGGAGTCTTTCTGGGATAAAGGTGTGAAGAGAGGTTGGAGCTCTCCTCTATTCCTTTTTCCTCTGAGCACCATCATGTCTGCTTGCTTCTGAAGATGTATGAAGTTAGAGCTGGTAGATGCTACCCTCCTAACTTTTCTAGCTGATTCTGTACTCTAAACAAAGGAAGGAACAAGTGGAAAGCCTGCAGCTTAGACACCTGCTTTCAGGTCATGAATTTGTAGCAAATGACTTCCTGCCCTTCCCTCTTATGTATCTCCCACACAGCCCTTTCACACCCAGGTACTCAGTGATTTATCTACAAGGAGTTTTCACAAGCTCTCTGAGCTCTCTAGGTCTGAGCCATAAAAAGGCCTTCACATCACTTTCTTCTACAGATGCAAATCACTCCTTCATTCAACAAGTCCAGTGTCAAGTAGACACAAGAACTAACAGCCTGTGGCTTTCATAAGGCCCTGAGGTTTTCAGACAAAAAATAAACCATCCCAAGACTTCGAAGCTATAACTCATGTCAGAACTACTCTGGGACTGTCTTTACAAGAGACATGATTAAACCCATTCATGTCAGGCTGATGCCTACTCCCCTCCTGAGTTCTGCCACTTCAGTCAGAGCTGCTCCACTACCAGGAGCAGATACACTCAGCCTGCAACCACAACAGGGTTGTTGAAACCTCAGCAGGACCTGTCCTGTAGCAACTCCAGCTGGGTTCAGGACAGGAAAGGAGCATAAAGATGAGTGGAAAAGTTTCTTTCCTAAACAGAGGCAACCACATTCCAGGTACATTTCCAAATTCCATTCCCAGGAACACATCCCATTTCACATCTACTCAGGATCAGATTCATTCAGGTCTGAAAAGACCTGTGAGACCTCCAGTCCAACTGTCAGCTCAGCACCACCATGCCCACTAAACCATGCCCCCAGGTGCCATGTCTACATGTTTTTTGAACACCTCCAGGGATGCTGATTCCACCACCAGGGATGCTGAGTCCACCACTTTCCTGGGCAGCCTTCTCCAATGCCTGACCACTCCTTCAGGAAAGAAGTTTTTTGTAGTATCTAACCTAATCCTTCCTTGGTGCAACTTGAGGCCGTTTCCTCTTCTACTATTGCTAGTTACTTGGGAGAAGAGATCAACATCCACCTCACTAAAATTTCCTCACAGAGAGCATTTCTGTAAGGTCATTACAGAGAGCAATATAGAGAGCATCGTGTTGAGGTTCTGCCTCAGCACAAGGGGGAACTTCTTCACTGTAAGGGTCCCAGAGCACTGGCACAGGCTGCCCAGAGAGGCTGTGAGGTCTCCTTCTGTGGAGCCTTTCCAGGCCTGTCTGGATGTGTTCCTCTGTGACCTGTGTTAGATAGGATTGTCCTGCTCTGGCAGGGGGTTGGACTGGATGATCTCCTTGGGTCCCTTCCAACCCCTACCATCCTGTGAGCCTGCGATTACAGAGAGGTCATTATAGAGAGCAATAAGGGCTCCCCTCAGTCTCACCTTGTCCTGTTTCTTCAGCCAGTCACTTGAGAACAGCCTTTCTCTGCCTTCAGCAGCCCTTCTCCACATTGATCCTTATCTTACATAACAATACAGGGAACACAGGAACCAGTAGCAGTGGAGCAGACATGACTCAAAGCCATTCCCTAGAGAGCTGTGCTAGTTTGAGCCTAGCTGGGATATTTTGGTGAGAAGAATTAGATGCTAGGCTGTGAAAAGGAAACAAAGGTGATGGCTGCTGCACTCATAGGCTTGCTGAGATGGATAAGCACACAAATACAGATAACAGAGTTTCTCTCTGTCTGGGGCTGCAGGAACTTCTCTCTAACCTAACCTGCTGTCTGTGTGACTAATCCTTCTGCTTCCTAATCCCCCTGGCCCATCCTCCAAACTCACCTTGAATGTAAGGCAAAGTCTGGGGTAAGGTAGAGGGGTGGAAGGAAGGTGGCAGGGTGGTTGGGAGCCCCTCCTGGGGACTCTGGTTTCTGGGAGGGCTGCTGTGTTGCTGTATCACTTTTTAACTTGTCTGTGTCTGTCTCTAGCTGTATATATAGAAGCAAGCAGGTTGGAAGAGACCTCCAAGCTCAGCCAGTCCATCCTAGCACCCAGCTCTGTCCAGTCAACCAGACCATGGCACTAAGTGCCTCAGCCAGGCTTGGCTTCAACACCTCCAGTCATGGCAACTCCACCACCTCCCTGGGCAGCCCATTCCAATGCCAATCACTCTCTCTGACAACAACTTCTCCTAACATCCAGCCTAGACCTCCCCTGGCACAACTTGAGACTGTGTCCCCTTGTTCTGTTGCTGCTTGCCTGGCAGAAGAGCCCAACCCCACCTGGCTACAGCCTCCCTTCAGGTAGCTGCAGACAGCAATGAGGTCTGCCCTGAGCCTCCTCTTCTGCAGGCTGCACACCCCCAGCTCCCTCAGCCTCTCCTCACAGGGCTGTGCTCCAGGCCCCTCACCAGCTTTGTTGCCCTTCTCTGGACACCTTCCAGTATCTCAACACCATCCAAGGAGACATTCAAAGTTGTGCAGATGTGGCACCTTGGGGCATGGTTTAGTGGGTATGGTGGTGTTCGGTTACGGTTGGACTCAGTGACCTTAGAGATCTTTTCCAACCTTAACGCTTCTGTGACTTTACAGAGAGAGAAATGTCCAGAAGGGAGTAGCAAAGTGATTCAGCTAACAGGAACTTCCACTAAGAAATCCTCACTTTGCATCACCACTCCTTGTCCTCTGCACCAATCTGCCTTACACTGCAGAAGCCCCTCCCCTAGCTAAGAAAACTCTCAAGAATTGGTTTTCTGTCTGTCTGCAGAGTGGCTGTGATTAATTTTCAGTTCAATCTTTACTTGTAGTTGGGTTTAGTGCCCCCTCAGCTGCTCTAAATAGGTGCAAGCTTCCTTTCTAATCCTTTAATCCAGAAAGCTGAGGCCCTGAAAATTGCAGCTGCTGCAATTCACAGTGGAAATTCCACCTAAGGAATCCAGAAGGCACTGTCGATGGCTTAGAAGTGCACACACTTGTAAATTCACTGCAGCAGAGGCAGCCCCTGATAAAAGAAGGTGGAGGTGCACTTTGTAGTCAGCTATGATTCATTTATCACTAAGGAACACATTACCAGCATGATAATTTGTCTGTAAACTTGCAGGTTGTCAGTGTTCCAGCAAAGCCTGGCTGGGGCACTTAGTGCCATGGTCTGGTTGATTGGCCAGGGCTGGGTGCTAGGTTGGGCTGGATGAGCTTGGAGGTCTCTTCCAACCTGGTTGGCTCTGTGATTCTACGATCTACAACCACATGAAAGGAGGTTGTAGCTAAGTGGGTGTTGGTCTCTTCTCTCTAGTAACGAGTGACAGGATGAGAGGAAACAGCCTCAAGTTGTGCCAGGGGAAGTTTAGATTGGTTATTAGAAGATCCTTCTTTCCTGAAAGGGCTTTCCAACACTGCAACAGGCTCCCCAGGGAGATGGTTGAATCTCTGTCTTCAGAGGTGTTTCAGTGATGTAGATATGTGGTGCTGAGGGACACGTTTAGCACCACACTTGGTAGAGTCAGACATGGGTTGTTGGATTTGAAGATCTCAAAGGTCTTTTACAACCAAAATGATATACAGACTGAAAGAGTTGGGGCTGTGCAGGCTGCAGAAGAGGAGGCTCCCAGGTGACCTTCTTGTGGCCTTCCAGGATCTGAAGGGGACCTACAAAAAAGCTGGGGAGGGACTTTTGAGGCTGTCAGGGAGTGAGAGGACTGGGGGGAATGGAGCAAAGCTGGAGGTGGGGAGAGTCAGAGTGGCTGTGAGGAGGAAGTTGTTGAGCATGAGAGTGGTGAGAGGCTGGACTGGGTTGCCCAGGGAGGTGGTTGAGGCCCCGTGGCTGGAGGTGTTTCAGGCCAGGCTGGCTGAGGCTGTGTGCAGCCTGCTCTAGGGTAGGGTGTCCCTGGGCGTGGCAGGGGGCTTGGAACCGGCTGCTCCTTGTGGTCCCTTCCAACCCTGAGTGATTCTATGACTCTATGATTCTATAAGGGAACTACATCTAAAGAACAGTCAAGGCTGCAAAGCCAAGCATGTGTTAGGAGACAGCTGAGCAGACATTGCTTCTTGTTCTGCTGCCTTGTGCCACAACAGACTCATGCATCAAGAAAAATCTCACTCAGCTCCTCTCTGCCTGGGAACGTGTGAGAATGTAGCAGCTGAACTTTAAATACTCCATATGGAGAAAGTAGATGTGGATTTTTTTCAGTGTCTTAGAAAAGCAGGGAGAGTTTTCTGCTCAAGCAGCCTTGAAACAAATTCTTCTCACAGTATTTTATATGCAAAATGTGATCATTCTGCAGCTTGGTAACTGTAGGCTTAGAAAGAACTTTTGTCTGGGTAGAAGGGCACTGCACCTCTAAGTGCACTTAGAAAAGGCTGAAGTCATTTTGCCAACTGTCTAAAAAACCAAACCAAACTGCTTGAGGCAGACAGAATATTCCAGTTGGAAGAGCTAGAAGTTTGGCAGCTACAAGAAACTGAAAACACAATCACTGAAGTGTTGAGCAATATGGATTCTTATACGATAAAGTGAAGCAAAATGTCCTCCTAGAGCTGTAGTGGTTATCAAACTGAAGACTACAATTTCCAGACTTACACAATTCATAGAATCACAGAACCACAGAATCAGTCAGGGTTGGAAGGGACCACAAGGAGCAGCCAGTTCCAACCCCCCTGCCATGCCCAGGGACACCCTACCCTAGAGCAGGCTGCACACAGCCTCAGCCAGCCTGGCCTGAAACACCTCCAGCCATGGGGCCTCAACCACCTCCCTGGGCAACCCAGTCCAGCCTCTCACCACTCTCATGCTCAACAACTTCCTCCTCACCTCCAGCCTCACTCTCCCCACCTCCAGCTTTGCTCCATTCCCCCCAGTCCTGTCACTCCCTGACAGCCTCAAAAGTCCCTCCCCAGCCTTTTTGTAGCCCCCTTCAGATCCTGGAAGGCCACAAGAAGGTCACCTGGGAGCCTCCTCTTCTGCAGCCTGCACAGCCCCAACTCTTTCAGTCTGTGCTCACAGCAGAGCTGCTGCAGCCCTCTGAGCATCCTCCTGGCCCTGCTCTGGACACACTCCAGCATCTCCACATCCCTCTTGGAATGGGGGCTCCAGAACTGGATGCAGTACTCCAGGTGGGGTCTCAGCAGAGCACAGCAGAGGGGGAGAATCACCTCCCTGGCCCTGCTGGCCACACTTCTGCTGCTGCAGCCCAGGCTCATGTGGGCTTTCTGGGCTGCAAGTGCACACTGCTGGCTCCTGTTGAGCTTCTCCTCCACCAGTACCCCCAGGTCCCTCTCCTCAGGGCTGCTCTCAGCCACTCACTGCCCAGCCTGGAGTTGTGCTTGGCATTGCCCCAACCCAGATGCAGTTGGTCTTGTTGAACCTCCTGAGGTTGGCTTGTGCCCACCTCTCCAGCTTGTCCAGGTCCCTCTGGATGCCACCCCTGTCCTTGGCTTTGGTAGTGCACAGCAGAAAGGAAGAACTTGCACCTCACAGAAATGTGCAAACACGAGTGGCATGTCCTGGCTTGGCTGTACCCTGCAGACTGATGCAGATTTAGAGGTTGCTGTTCTAGTTGGGATTCTCCACTAACCTGCCTGCAAATACATATCACAGGAAATTTTTCTCAACATAACTGCATTAAAAAAAAACAAAACCCAAACATTTTTTTTCCTCAGCACAAATTACTTTCATAATTCTGAAATCTCTTACTTCTAATCCATAATTCTACCTCTGCTATCTGCTTAACAGGCTTCTCTAGAAAGCACTGCCACAGCTTTTTAAAGTAATCTAACATGAAATCGAATTTGAGGCTTACATCAAATCAGTCACTCACCATCTGAAATGAAAAGCTAACAAATTAACTGCAAGCTAATGTCAGTAGTTAGAACAGATTTCTTGCCAACTGTTTCCCTCAGTCTTAAAGAAACTGAAACTTTAAGGACAAAGTATTGCCAGTAACTTCAGAGCATCCCAGAATGGGATTCTGCTGGAGGGTAGGAAGGCTCTGCAGAGGGATTTGGACAGGCTGGAGCCATGGGCTGAGGCCAATTGCATGAGGTTTAACAAAGCCAATTGTCAGGTTGTGCACTTTGGCCACAACAACCCCCAGCAGCCCTACAGGCTGGGGGAAGAGTGGCTGGAGAGCAGCCTGGCAGAAAGGGACCTGGGGGTGTTGGTGGCCAGCAGCTGAACATGACCAGCAGTGTGCCCAGGTGGCCAAGAAGGCCAACAGCATCCTGGCCTGGATCAGCAATGGTGTGACCAGCAGGAGGAGGGAGGTGCTCATGCCCTGTACTCAGCACTCCTGAGACCACACCTTGAGTCCTGTGTCCAGTTTTGGTCAGCACAGCACAGGAGGGACATTGAGGTGCTGGAGTGGGGGCAGAGAAGGCGACGAGGATGGGGAGAGGTCTGCAAACATGGCCTGTGAGGAGCAGCTGAGGGAGCTGGGGGGGTTTAGTCTGGAGAAGAGGAGGCTGAGAGGGGACCTTATTGCCCTCTGCAACTACCTCAAAGGAGGTTGTGGTGAGGCTGGAGCTGGTCTCTTCTCCCCAGTTACTAATGCTAGGGCAAGAGGAAATGGCCTCAAGTTGTGTCAGGGGAGGTTTAGGTTGGCTGTTGGGAGGAAGTTCTTTCCTGAGCAGGTGGTCAGGCACTGGAACAGGCTGCCCAGGGAGGTGGTGGAGTCACCTGGAGGTGTTTCAGAGGAGAGTGGATGTGGTGCTGAGGCTATGGTCTGGTGATGAAGGCTGCTGGGATGAAGGTTGGATTGGCTGATCCTGGTGGTCCTTTCCAAGCATAGTGACTCACAGTGATGAGATGTGCTGAGGGGTTTGGCTTGGTCAGGGACTTGTCAGTGTGGAACTCATGACTGGACTCGAGGAGCTTGAAGGGCCTCTCCAATCTAAGGAATTCTGTGATTCTGTAACGGTGGAAGGGACCTCCAGAGACTGTCTAGTCCAACCTCCCTGTAAGTTCTTCCATAGACTCCATCTGGTCACTGATGTAGAGGGTGACATCTCCTCTTCTCCCCCGTCTGTCTCTCCTAAAGAGCTTGTATCCACGCTGCAGTCACAGGACCCATGCCACCACATCTCAGTGATGACTGCAGTGTCATAGCCCTGTAGGTGTGTACACATCTCTAACTTCTCCTGTTTGTTTCCCATGCTCTGTGCATTAGCATAGAAGCACTTCAGTTGAGCCTCTGTTGAAGCTGACTCACTGGCTCAAATTCCGTTCCATACACAGTGTTGGTTTGAGCCCAGCTGGGATATTTTGGTGAGAAGAATTAGATGCTAGGCTGTGAAAGGGAAACAAAGGTGATGGCTGCTGCACTCATAGGCTTGCTGAGATGGATAAGAACAAGAACACAAACAGAGATAACAGAGTCTCTGGGATTTGGGCTACACTCCTCTCTAACCTAACTTGCTGCCTGACTAATACTTCTGCTTCCCAGCCCCTCTGGCTAACCCTCCAAACTCACTTTGAACGCAAGGCAAAGTCTGGGGTAAGGCAGAGGGGTGGGAAGGAGGTGGCAGGGTGGTTGGGAGCCCCTGCTGGGGACTCTGGTTCCTGGGAGGGCTGCTGTGTTGCTGTATCACTTTTTAACTTGTCTGTGTCTGTCTCTAGACAGACAATAGACAATCTATAGATTGTAAATACCTGCTTGGGTATTGTGCTAAGCTGTAAGTATGAAGATTCATTCAATTTCCAGTGGCTGAGTCTATTCTGAGTGATTTTACTTAAGTGGGGGGGTTAGGTAACACCCAAACCATCACATACCCTGAAGGTCACCTACTGTTTAAAGTTAATCTAAAACTGAGCCAAAGGAATCTCAAGGAGGGGAAAAAATTAAAAGGAACAGGAATAAAATCCAAACAAAGAAAGGAAAGAAACCTGATAAAGGCAGAGTCAGGAGCTACATCTATCTGGGCAAACAAAGTCCTGAAACTGTCCTCAGAAACTACCTGGAGAAAGTACTTTGTACAAGGTGAGATGTATCAAACTAAAGGTCACAGCAGAGAAGGGAAGCTTTCCCAGAAGCTGAAAGAAGAGGAGTTATGCTTTGATGCTTTTCCTATTGTCTCAGTCATTCCAGTACTAAAGTATGAAACAAGCTGAACACAAAGCTCTTTGAAATTACCTTCTGCAGAGGACATAAAAGCCTTGTGAGCTCTTCATACCAACAATGTGACTCAAGTCAGTATTGAGGACTCTGACACAAGTCCTCCAGAGAACCGAGATGTAGTGTGTGAAGTCATCACCCTTATTTAACTGACTTCTGTGGTGCAGGACACAATATCATCAGAACAAGCAAGAGAAAATTTCCTAAGTGTGCTAGTATGAGCCTAGCTGGGATATTCTGGTGAGAGGAATCAGATGCTAGGCTGTGAGAAGGAAACAATGGTGATCAACCAGGTTGGAAGAGACCTCCAAGCTCAGCCAGGCCAACCTACCACCCAGCCCTGTCCAGTCAACCAGAACATGGCACTAAGTGCCTCATCCAGGCTTTGCTGAACACCTCCAGGCACGGCGACTCCACCACCTCCCTGGGCAGCCCATTCCAATGCCAATCACTCTCTCTGCCAACAACTTCCTCCTAACATCCAGCCTAGACCTGCCCTGGCACAACTTGAGACTGTGTCCCCTTCTTCTGTTGCTGCTTGCCTGGCAGCAGAGCCCAACCCCACCTGGCTACAGCCTCCCTTCAGGGAGTTGCAGACAGCAATGAGCTCTGCCCTGAGCCTCCTCTTCTGCAGGCTGCACACCCCCAGCTCCCTCAGCCTCTCCTCACAGGGCTGTGCTCCAGGCCCCTCAACAGCTTTGGCGCCCTCCTGTGGACACCTTCCAGCACCTCAACATCTCTCTTGAATGTGGGAGCCCAGAACTGGACACAGCACTCAAGGTGTGGCCTGAGCAGTGCTGAGCACAGGGGCAGAAGAACCTCCCTTGTCCTGCTGGCCACACTGCTCCTGAGCCAGCCCAGGATGCCATTGGCTCTCCTGCCCACCTGGCCTCATACTTTATGAATGATGACTTTATTGACTGACAGAAGTAAGGATAGGAAACTGCTTCTGAGACCTGATCTGCGCGATCTCAGAGAGGGCACCAGGCAAAAACTGCCTTCAGAAGATCTCATGTCTAAGCAATCCTTCTACTCTGAACAGGAATGCTCTTCACATCCTGCAGAGTCATTTTTCTGGTCTCCATCCCAGCAATAAAATCAAGAGCAGAGGCTCAGTCAGGACCAAGTGAGGCAGAAGTACTCACGCTGCCCCCAGCGGCCTGTCCTTGGGTTCAGGTAATTGGGATAAAGTCCGTTCGGGCGATCCATTTTTTGAAGTAACTTCCGAATGTGCATGACCTAAGTGAAAGAAAAGGAGATCACCACTAACAACATTCATCTGCTCTCTGCACAGAGTTAAATCCCATCACTTTTCTTTTTCTTCCTTTTTATTTAAAGCAGATTTTCTTCTTCTGAGTTCCAGAAAACTTTCCTGAGGCCTCCTTGCCTCAGGAGACTTTGATTGTTGAAGGACTGCTCACATTAACACGTCCAAAAGTGTATCACAGAACCATGGAATTAGTCAGGGCTGGAAGGGACCACAAGGATCAGCCAGTTCCAACCCCCCTGCCATGCCCAGGGACACCCTACCCTAGAGCAGGCTGCACACAGCCTCAGCCAGCCTGGCCTTAAACACCTCCAGCCACGGGGCCTCAACCACCTCCCTGGGCAGCCCAGTCCAGCCTCTCACCACTCTCATGCTCAACAACTTCCTCCTCACAGCCACTCTGACTCTCCCCACCTCCAGCTTTGCTCCACCCCCCCCATTCCTGGCACTCCCTGACAGCCTCAAAAGTCCCTCCCCAGATTTTTTGTAGCCCCCTTCAGATCCTGGAAGGCCACAAGAAGGTCACCTGGGAGCCTCCTCTTCTGCAGACTGCACAGCCCCAACTCTTTCAGTCTGTGCTCACAGCAGAGCTGCTGCAGCCCTCTCAGCATCCTCCTGGCCCTGCTCTGGACACACTCCAGCATCTCCACATCCCTCTTGGAATGGGGCCTCCAGAGCTGGATGCAGTACTCCAGGTGGGCTCTCAGCAGAGCACAGTAGAGGGGGAGAATCACCTCCCTGGCCCTGCTGGCCACACTTCTCCTGCTGCAGCCCAGGCTCTGCTTGGCTTTCTGGGCTGCAAGTGCACAGGGCTGGCTCACACTGAGCTTCTCGTTCAGCAGCATCCTCAAGTCCCTCTTCTCACCCTGTCACTTGTTACTAAGTCCAAAACCCACCTGGCCCCAACCTCCTTTCAGGCAGTTGTAGAGAGCAAGGTCTCCCCTCAGCCTCCTTTTCTTCAGGCTACACAACCCCTGTCCCCTCAGCTGCTAATCACAAGACCTGTTCTCCAGATGCAAAGGTTTCTGCATGCAAGCCATCTAAAATCAGAAGTCTAACGGATGGGTCACAAAGGGACACCATGCAAGCTCTGCTAGTGACAGGTGTTCTATCTGAGGTGACTTTTTGCTTCCTGTGAAACCACTTGGCATTTCAGGTGCCAGTGAAGCTTGCAGGGAGGAGGTAGGTTAAAGCAGCTTCCTCGTGGCCCTCTTCTGGACACACTGTTTAAATGTACGCAGGGAAAAAATTGTGCAGTCTGAAATTTCTACTTGCAGAAGTCACCTGTGTGGTAGCAGAAGTCACCTACGTGGCAGCAGAAGTCACCTATGTGGCAGCAGAAGTCACCTGTGTGGTAGCAGAAGTCACCTACGTGGCAGCAGAAGTCACCTATGTGGCAGCAGAAGTCACCTGTGTGGTAGCAGAAGTCACCTACGTGGCAGCAGAAGTCACCTATGTGGCAGCAGAAGTCACCTGTGTGGTAGCAGAAGTCACCTACGTGGCAGCAGAAGTCACCTATGTGGCAGCAGAAGTCACCTGTGTGGTAGCAGAAGTCACCTACGTGGCAGCAGAAGTCACCTATGTGGCAGCAGAAGTCACCTGTGTGGTAGCAGAAGTCACCTACGTGGCAGCAGAAGTCACCTATGTGGCAGCAGAAGTCACCTGTGTGGTAGCAGAAATAGAAGCATGGAAAAAAGTCACCTGCCATCAAGAACGGAAATTCAACTCAGGAAGTACTTCCCTTTAATGATGAAACAGTCTGAAAGGAAATGCCTGATAAAATCCTGAATCTGAGACCTACCTTGTTGTAGTAAACAGGGTCCCCTGTCAAATAGCTGAGGTGTACAAATTCCATGTGCAGGGTTCCAAACTCAGCGAGGATGCTGCTGCCAGCGGAAGCCCAGCCCCAGTTTCGACCCACACCACTGAGTTCCAACAAGCAGGCACACAGACAGGGAGGGAAAAAGACAACATCAAAAATGAGAATTACTTTGCACAGCAGCACTCGAGTCAACCACCACAGCAAACATTAACCCACATTCGAGATGATGGTTTGGATTGGCTGATCCTGGGGGTCCTTTCCAAGCATAGCGACTCACAGTGATGAGATGTTGTGTGAGGGGTTTGGTTTGGTCAGGGACTTGGCAGTGTGAAACTCATGATTGGACTGGAGGAGCTTGAAGGGCCTCTCCAATCTGAGAAATCCTATGGTAGGAGTTGCCATTTGATGGTCAGTTGGTTCACTTAGCTGGGTCTTTTTGGAGCAAAGAGTAATAACCTTCTCAACACAAAGTGCTGTGATTAGAAGACAGGATACCTTGGTATCATGGAAGTGTAGCCACCTCACACTGGGCCTACAGCTTGACACTGTGTCCCCTTGTTCTGTTGCTGGGTGCCTGGCAGAAGAGCCCAACCCCACCTGGCTACAGCCTCCCTTCAGGGAGTTGTAGACAGCAACGAGGTCTGCCCTGAGCCTCCTCTTCCACAGGCCAAACAACCAGCTTTGAGGTTACATGCATTGCTCTAGCAGGGAGGGTTGGAGTAGATGATCTCCAGAGATGCATTCCAACCTCTGCCATGCTGTGACTCTGCAAAGTGGCAGAAATGCCACTTTGCCTGCACCTTCCGCAGTTCCACTACTAACCAAATCTGACACAGAGCATTATGAATTTGAAGTTAAAAGGGTGGGGGAGGCACACACTTCCCCACAAAGAAAACTCCTTACCTTTTCAGATTCACCATGGCCCATGGTATACCTGTAGGCGTGTTGAAGGCTGGAAGAAGTTTTCCTGCCAGCTGCACAGCTTTGATCTTGAAAACCTAAGATAGTAGGATCAATTGCAAACAGTTACAAAGACTGGTTTATCTCCCAGAGCTACAGAGACTGGAATTTCCTTTCCCCCGCCCAGCTCTTTGTACCAGAAAAGCTTTACATCACAAAGAAGCAGATGAAGTTATCATTTATTTCCTACTTGTTCACTTCATAAATTGCAGTAAGAGTCTACCATGCACAGGAACCTTGTCATTTTCATCTTCCCTTCCATGCTCCCCAGCAATAGCAGTTCAGTTCCTATTAATGAAGCACACCAACTCTCCTCCCACCTCCCTCTGCCTGTAATAGGAATTTCAAGGGCTTTCTAAAGCAGTCTTTAAGCCACACTTTATATTTTGTAGCTAAAAAATCAAGAGAAAGCTTCCCCCTCTCACCCTCTCCACCCAATGTTTTACCTTTACAAACTTGCACTCCCTTCGGAACAAGATATGCACTGCAGATAAAGCTCTTATTCTTTTATGAACATCATCTATGCCAAATCCATTCATAAAGAGTTTCCTGCAGCTTCTCCTTCATTGATAATGCATTAAATATATATATATATAGGCTTAATCTTCCCTCTGAAGTCTGATAACCTGTGGAAATTACTGATGGGATGAACTCTCTTTCATTTCTAGTGTTGGTCCTACTCACTTTTGAAACATAAACCTCTAATAGCCTTATTAGTAACCTAATGTTTAGCAGTTAAATGAGCAACTGGGAGAAAGTTCCTTGTCAGCCCATGGGAAGCATCTTTTCCAAGAAGGCATATTTGATAGCAACCTATCAAACTGCTGGGGAGCAGGGGCTGGAGAGCTGCCTGGCAGAAAGGGACCTGGGGGTGTTGGTGGCCAGCAGCTGAACATGACCAGCAGTGTGCCCAGGTGGCCAAGAAGGCCAACAGCATCCTGGCCTGGATCAGCAATGGTGTGACCAGCAGGAGGAGGGAGGTGCTCATGCCCTGTACTCAGCACTCCTGAGACCACACCTCAAGTCCTGTGTCCAGTTTTGGTCAGCACAGCACAGGAGGGACATTGAGGTGCTGGAGTGGGGGCAGAGAAGGCGACGAGGATGGGGAGAGGTCTGCAAACAGGACCTGTGAGGAGCAGCTGAGGGAGCTGGGGGGGTTTAGTCTGGAGAAGAGGAGGCTGAGAGGGGGCCTTATTGCCCTCTGCAACTACCTCAAAGGAGGTTGTGGTGAGTCTGGAGCTGGTCTCTTCTGCCCAGTTACTAATGCTAGGACAAGAGGAAATGGCCTCAAGTTGTGTCAGGGGAGGTTTAGGTTGGCTGTTGGGAGGAAGTTCTTTCCTGAGCAGGTGGTCAGGCACTGGAACAGGCTGCCCAGGGAGGTGGTGGAGTCACCTGGAGGTGTTTCAGAGGAGAGTGTCTGTGGTGCTGAGGCTATGGTCTGGTGATGAAGGCTGCTGGGATGAAGGTTGGACTGGCTGACCCTGGTGGTCCTTTCCAAGCATAGTGACTCACAGTGATGAGATGTGCTGAGGGGTTTGGTTTGGTCAGGGACTTGTCAGTGTGGAACTCATGATTGGACTTGAGGAGCTTGAAGGGCTTCTCCAATCTGAGAGACTCTGTGACTCTGTGACAGATACCTATGATGACATAGGACTGTTTTTATCAGCCAGCTGCTAGCAGATATTTTAATTAAAGTGCTGCCAGTACTCACAGCACTTCTGTGAAAGGATTTTCTGAATTTGGAGCCAACATTATTCAGCAGCTTGAAGTACTGTATGAGTAAGTAACAAAAAAAGCTACCACACCCCCTGTGCAGCATACACTACAGAAACACTCTCTGGAGACCAGCAACAGAGTACAAGCAAATGGAATGAAGCTGTGTCATGGGAAACTCAGACTGGACATCAGGAGAATGTTCTTCACGGAGAGGGTGATCACAGCATGAAGCTTGATTGTGTTAAAGGAGCATCTGGACAATGCTATTAGCCCTGGTTTTGCTTTCAGACAATCATAGAATCAAACAGGTTGGAAGAGACCTCCAAGCTCAGCCAGGTCAACCTACCACCCAGCCCTGGCCAGTCAACCAGACCATGGCACTAAGTGCCTCATCCAGGCTTTTCTTCAACACCTCCAGGGACAAGGACTCCACCACCTCCCTGGGCAGCCCATTCCAATGCCAATCACTCTCTCTGCCAACAACTTCCTCCTAACATCCAGCCTAGACCTCCCCTGCCACAGCTTGAGACTGTGTCCCCTCGTTCTGTTGCTGCTTGCCTGGCAGCAGAGCCCAACCCCACCTGGCTACAGCCTCCCTTCAGGTAGCTGTAGACAGCAATGAGGTCTGCCCTGAGCCTCCTCTTCTGCAGGCTGCACACCCCCAGCTCCCTCAGCCTCTCCTCACAGGGCTGTGCTCCAGGCCCCTCAACAGCTTTGGCGCCCTCCTGTGGACACCTTCCAGCACCTCAACATCTCTCTTGAATGGAGGAGCCCAGAACTGGACACAGCACTCAAGGTGTGGCCTCACCAGTGTTGAGATGCCCACCCATCCAGCCTGGCCATCTCCCTCTGCAGGGGTCTCCTACCCTCCAACACATCCACACCTGCTCCTAGCTTGCTGTCATCTGCAAACTCAATCCCCTTCTCCAGATCATCAATAAAGATATTGAACAGGACTGTGCCCAGCACTGATCCCTGGGGCACACCACTGGTGCCAGCTGCCAGCTGGATGTGGCTCCGTTCACCACCACTCTCTGGGTCCTGCCCTTCAGCCAGTTCTTGACCCATATCAGAGTGAATCTGTCCAAGCCAGGAGCTGCCTGCTGTGCCAGGAGCTGCTTGTGGCTTGTTTAGGTAGCCTGATGCGGAGCAGGGGATTGGACTTGGTAGAATGATAGAATCCTTTTGTGAATCCTTTCAGTTGGAAGAGCCTTTGAGATCACAGAGCCCAAACATCATCTAACTCTCCAAGGTCTGTGCTAAACTAAGTCCCTCAACACCCTCAGTGTCTCTGAAACACCTCCAGGCACGAAGATTCAACCAGCCACCTGGGGAGCTGGTTCTAGTCACTGAGAACTCTTTCAGTGAAGATATTTCTTCCAACACCCAATCTAAACCTTTCCTGGTGCAACATCAGGCCATTTCCTCTCATCCCATTGCTTGCTACTAAAGGGGAATACACAGGCACTCACCTCACTACAATCTCCTTTAGGGGAGTTGCAGCGAGTGAGAAAGTCTCCCCTCAGGCTCCTTTTCTCAAGACTAAACAATCCCAGTTCCCTCTGTTGCTCCTCACAAGACTTATTCTCCAGAACCAGCATCGTTACTCTTACTGGTCCCTTCCATCTTCAGATGTTCTACGATTCTACTGCTATGAACTACCTGACCAACACTCTGTAATCAAGCAGAATAAGAGCTTTAAAGAGGTCGACAGGACAGGTCTGGTCTCCTGGATGTTTAAAAGACAGAAACTGAAGAGATGCTCATTAGAGAAGCAAGATGAAATAGCTGAAAAAAAAAAGAGAAGATCCACATTTTTTTCATGGAGAAAGACCAAGATCTTAAAACCTGAACAGGTGACTACAGAGGCACAAACTAAACTAGAATGGAATATTAAAGGTGACATCTAATTCTATTTGATGCAGTGGAGTTTGGAGAGATGGAGGTGAAGCTGAAAGTAATGAGCCAAGATAAAGAACTTTTACAAAGGTACTCTGAATGAAGAAAATGGGATATGCCTGAAGTTAAAAAGAGAATACCTCAGGTTACTGATAGAATTGTGAAAGAAAAGAGGATGAAAGACTTCTAACAAAAGTACTGATGGGAGACAGTCTTTGGGAAAAAGATGTAAAAATTCAGCAGTAAAAGTTACATCTACAGATGTATGTCAGAATGTCATCCCGAATTCTTAGATCTTTAAGGAGTAGATGGGTCAAGAGCAGAGAGAACAATCTGCAAGGAGTCATCTAAAAGGAGCTCTTCTACAGCTGCATGGGTGGGCAGAGGCCAATGGAATGAGACTGAGCAAGGCCAAGTGCAGGGTCCTACACTTTGGCCACAACAACCCCAAGCAGTGCTACAGGCTGGGGACAGAGTGGCTGAGAGCAGCCAGGCAGAGAGGGACCTGGGGGTGCTGGGAGAGAGGAGCTGAAGATGAGGCAGCAGTGCCCAGGTGGGCAGCAGAGCCAGTGGCATCCTGGGCTGGCTCAGGAGCAGTGTGGACAGCAGGACAAGGGAGGTTCTTCTGCCCCTGTGCTCAGCACTGCTCAGGCCACACCTGGAGTGCTGTGTCCAGTTCTGGGCTCCTCCATTCAAGAGAGATGTTGAGGTGCTGGAAGGTGTCCACAGGAGGGCGCCAAAGCTGGTGAGGGGCCTGGAGCACAGCCCTGTGAGGAGAGGCTGAGGGAGCTGGGGGTGTGCAGCCTGCAGCAGAGGAGGCTCAGGGCAGAGCTCATTGCTGGCTACAACTCCCTGAAGGGAGGCTGTAGCCAGGTGGGGTTGGGCTCTGCTGCCAGGCAAGCAGCAACAGAACAAGGGGACAGAGTCTCAAATTGTGCCAGGAGAGGTCTAGGCTGGATGCCACTGGCTGGAGAAGAGTGAGAGAGGATCTCAGTGTTTACAAACATCTAAAAGGTGGTGGTCAAGAGAACAAGGCTTTGTTCTTTTAAGTAGTACCCAGTGATAGGATAAGGGGCAATGGGTACAAACAGCCTAAGATCAGTGTTAAGGACTTTAAAGGGCTCTGCTGCCAGCTGGCTCTGCTTTCTTTACGTTCCTCTCTTCAGTATTTGTACAGATGGATGAGTTTCCCCCTTGAGCCTTCTCTTCTCCAGGCTGAACAGTCTCAGCTCTTTCAGCCTTTCCTCAGATGAGAGATGCTCTGGTCCTTAATCACCTGTGTGGCCCTTTGCTGGACTCTCTCCAGCATGTCCATGCCTCTTGTACTAGGCAATCAGAACTGGACACACAACTCCAGTTGTGGCCATACCAGCACTGAGCAAAAGCAAAGGATCACCTCCCTTGGCCTGCTGGCAACATTCCTCCTAATGTAGCCCAGAATACCACTCACTTTCCCTGCAGCAAGTGCACATTGCTGGCTCACGGTCAACTTAGTGCTCATCACTGCTCTGCAAAGCTGCTTTCCAGATGGTTGGCCTCCAGCACATATTGTCCCCCGCTAGGTGCATGACTTTGCACTTGCCTTCACTGAAGTGTATGAGGTCAGCTCATTTCTCCAGGCTTCTGAAATCCCTCTGGGCAGTAGCACGCTGCTCCGGCGTACCAACCACCCTTCCCACTTCTGCACTGCCAGCAGACTTGCTGAGAGGGCTCTCTGTCTTCTCCAGATCATTAGCAAAGACGCTGAAGGGGACTGGTATTGACATCTGGCATACACCACTGGTTACTGGCCTCCAACTATACTTTGCACCACCATCCTCTGGCCTTGGCTGATTTCAATTTACCTCCGGGACTCATCCAGCCCACACCAGACCAGCTTCTCTGTGAGAATCTTACAGGAAATGGTGCTAAAAGCCTTACTGAGGCTGAGGCAGACAATATTCACTGCCATCTCTTACTCTCCCAAGCTGCTGATATCACAGATTGTCAAGGCTGGCTGAGCATGGCTTCTCATATGTGAATCCATGCTGGCTACACACAGTTAAATTAAACCCTGACCTAGGGTGGGGTGTCCCTGCCCATGGCAGGGGGTTGGAACTAGATGATCCTTGTGGTCCCTTCCAACCCTGACTGATTCTATAATTAACTTATTCATGAGCTGGGGAACAGTTTTCCAAGAGTAGCTGCTGCGCTGCCTTGCCAGGGGTTGAGGAAACACTGACTGCTCCCTGGGTCCTGTTCCTTGCCTTTTCATAGAACAGAATCACAGAATCAGTCCAACTGTCAGCCAATGCTCCCAAGTCTAGTGCTGACACCACGAAGTGATACGGTGCTGAGGGACATCGCTCAAATACCTCCTTAGATGCAGGTTCAACCATCTCCCCTGGGGAGCCTCTTCCAATGACTGAGAACCCTTTCAAGAAGAACTTTCTTCTAATAACCAACCTAAACCTCCTCTGATGCAACTTGATGCCATTTCCTCTCCTCCACAACCTGTTCTCCAGACCCATCACCAGCTTCCTTGCCCTTCTTTGGATGTACTCCAGCACCTCAACGTCTTTATTACAGGGAGGGCCCTGAAGCTGAACCCAGTGCAAATATGTGGCCCCACCAGTGCTGAGTCCAGGTGGACAATCACTTCCCTGGTTCTGCTAGCCACACTACTGCTGACACCAGCCAGGATGCTGCTGACCACCTTGGCCAGCTAGACACTTGCTGGCTTATGTTCAGCCAGTGGACAAACACTTGCTTTCTTCGCTGGGCAGCTTTCCAGGCACTCTTCCCCATGACTGGAGCACTCAGAGTGTTGTTTTGACCCAAGTGCAGCACCTGGCACTTGGCCTTGTTGAATGGCATACAGTCAGCCCCAGCCCATCAATCCAGTCTGTCCAGGTCTCTCTGCAGAGCCTTGCTGACTGTCAGCAGACCAACACTCCCTCCCAGCTTAGTGCCACCTGCAAACCAAGCAAAGGTGCACTGAATTCCCTCATCCAGATCGCTGCTAAAACATTGAAGAGAACACTGGGCAGATTTTCCCGGAGAGCAGATGCTAAGAGTCTACCTACTGATGACTGAGGCATCTTAGAATTTAATGAAGCATTCACTCACCCTAACAACACTTTTGAAGCATCTACATCAGAAAGATAGCTCTTATTAGCAGTACTACTTGAAATATTTGCTCTAGAAGATCTAAATGTAAAAATCTGGCATGCACTGGGTGACCAGGTACTGACATTCACATTATCTGGCACTGCCTGGTATCATCTCAATTAAACTGCATAATTTCCATTCTCCACCAGAGATGTATCAGCTCCCTTGGCATGAGTTCAATGCATGTCTGAGTAGAAGAGTTACATATTCTCTATTTTTAAAGAGATTTCAAATCTGAGGCACTTCACACTTGTCAGCATCACAAGATCGCTTCAAATTCATAGAATCATAGAATCAAGCAGGTTGGAAGAGACCTCCAAGATCATCCGGTCCAACTTAGCACCCAGCCCTGTCCCATCAACTAGTCCATGGCACTAAGTGGCCTCATTCAGGCTTTTCTTGAATACAGAATAAGTGCAATGAAAACCTGGCATATAAATGTCTACTTGATCTGGCCATTCCAGGAAGACACTACACAAGCGAAACTCATGGCAAGCCTGACTTTATTTTCTCTTCTATTACTATTATTAGAAAGTTGCTTTCAAGCCTAAGCATTTTTTGTGCTTTATCATAGAATCATAGAATCAACCAGGTTGGAAGAGACCTCCAAGCTCAGCCAGGCCAACCTAGCACCCAGCCCTGGCCACTCAACCAGACCATGGCACTAAGTGCCCCAGCCAGGCTTGGCTTCAACACCTCCAGCCACGGTGACTCCACCACCTCCCTGGGCAGCCCATTCCAATGCCAATCACTCTCTCTGACAACAACTTCCTCCTCACATCCAGCCTAGACCTGCCCTGCCACAACTTGAGACTGTGTCCCCTTGTCCTGTTGCTGCTTGCCTGGCAGCAGAGCCCAACCCCACCTGGCTACAGCCTCCCTGCAGGGAGTTGTAGACAGCAATGAGGTCTGCCCTGAGCCTCCTCTTCTGCAGGCTGCACATAGTATCATAGTATCATATCATATCACATCACAGTATCATCAGGGTTGGAAGAGACCTCACAGATCATCAAGTCCAACCCTTCACCACAGAGCTCAAGGCTAGACCATGGCACCAAGTGCCACGTCCAATCCTGCCTTGAACAGCTCCAGGGACGGCAACTCCACCACCTCCCTGGGCAGCCCATTCCAGTGGCCAACGCCCCAGCTCCCTCAGCCTCTCCTCACAGGGCTGTGCTCCAGGCCCCTCCCCAGCCTTGCTGCCCTTCTCTGGACACCTTCCAGCACCTCAACATCTCTCTTGAATGGAGGAGCCCAGAACTGGACACAGCACTCAAGGTGCTCCAGCCTCTGAGCATTCTCATGGCGACTTCCAGAGCTCCATTCCACTCCCTATGATGCTGTGATTCCTCCTGCACCCATTCTGATCCAATTGACTCTCTTCCCTTTGAAGATTTCTAACATCAGAGCAATGTTTGTGCACTAGAAGAAAAAATGCTTCTGTAAAGCAGATCTCCTGAAACCCACCGAGTTTCAAAAACATGCAGACTAGGCTCTTATTTTCTTATGCCAGCAACAGCTCACATAAGACTTCCACAAACTCTTTCCTAACTGAAAGCCACACCAGCTACTCTGCTGAAAGAGATGCTCTTGCATCTGATAATGAACGGGAGGAAGGCAAGGAAGGCCTGAGCAGTGCTGAGCACAGGGGCAGAAGGACTTCCTTGATCCTGCTGGCCACACTGCTCCTGAGCCAGCCCAGGATGCCATTGGCTCTGCTGCCCACCTGGGCACTGCTGCCTCATCTTCAGCTCCTCTCTACCAGCACCCCCAGGTCCCTCTCTGCCTGGCTGCTCTCAGCCACTCTGTCCCCAGCCTGTAGTGCTGCTTGGGGTTGTTGTGGGCAAAGTGTAGAACCCTGCACTTGGCCTTGTTCAATCTCATCCCATTGGCCTCTGCCCACCCATCCAGACTGGCCAGGTCCCTCTGCAGGGCTCTCCTACCCTCCAACAGATCAACACCAATATCCACTGGCATATACAACATAATTTCACTTTGGAATCTCTGTGAAGGGAAGAGATGCTGCCTGTCAGCTTTCTGGAAAGGATTAGTTGGATTAACTATATCAGGCACTTAACAGCCCTGGATCTCCATTTTAAGTAGGATTTCTGGCTTGAGTTACCCATGTATTACAATTTTGCCCAGAAAGATATGAAGATAAGTAATTTTGATGATTTCTATAAAGATGAGAAAGAAAATAAAGTAAATCAATTATTTTCTATGCAAAGCTGTCCAAGATAAATACAGTAAATTAATCTTTTCCTATTGCAAGTATCCTAAACATCTCTGTTCAGCAAAAATAAACCAATGAAGTATCCATTTGACAGCATCAATAAATCAGCAACAGAGAGGAACAACGTGCTGGAGTCACAGAAACACTCTGGTTGGAAAAGACCTTGGATATCTTCAAATCCAACCCCATTTTTTAACTCTACCAAGGCTGGTGCTAAACCATGTAACTCAGCACCACATCTCTGTGTCTTTGAAACACCTCCCAGGATGGAGATTCAAACACCTCCCTGGGCAGCCTGCTTCAGTGGTTGAGAACCTTTTCAGTGAAGAAGTTT
Organism: Tricholaema leucomelas; assembly: GCA_013400475.1. NCBI lineage: Eukaryota > Metazoa > Chordata > Aves > Piciformes > Lybiidae > Tricholaema lacrymosa > Tricholaema leucomelas. The sequence continues at coordinate 79,449 of WAAF01012034.1, forward strand.
CCTCTAACATGCAACCTAAACCTTATGTGATGCCACTTGAGGCCATTTGCATTTCTCCTACCACTTGTTACTAGGGAGAAGAGACAATTGCCCATCTCACTCCAACTTCCTTTCAAGGAGTTGTAGAGACTGAGACCATCTCCCCCTCAGCCTCCTTTTCTTCAGGCCAGACAATCTCAGTTCCTTCAGCTGCTCCTCAGAAGACCTCTTCTCCATATCCTTCATCAGCTTTGCTGTCCTTCTCTGGACCTTCACCAGCACCTACCATTTCCTCCTATCTCTGTTACATTAGTCACTATATCACAGTCCCCTCTTGTGCATATTGAGCAGCATGTCCAGTTCCTAAAGACAAAGGATTGCTGCAGGGATTACTGTGAACCAAACTGGTTCAATTTAGATACGAATTCATTATCCATTTTTCCATCAGCATGTTAATCTGGCCTGCTAATTCCATTTTGCAGATGGAAAAGCATAGAATCAACCAGGTTGGAAGAGACCTCCAAGCTCAGCCAGTCCAACCTAGCACCTAGCCCTGCCCAATCAACCAGATCATGGCACTAAGTGCCTCAGCCAGGTTTGGCTTCAATACCTCCAGGCACAGCGACTCCACCACCTCCCTGGGCAGCCCATTCCAATGCCAATCACTCTCTCTGACAACAACTTCCTCCTCACATCCAGCCTAGACCTCCCCTGGCACAGCTTGAGGCTGTGTCCCCTTGTTCTGTTGCTGCTTGCCTGGCAGAAGAGCCCAACCCCACCTGGCTACAGCCTCCCTTCAGGTAGCTGTAGCCAGCAATGAGGTCTGCCCTGAGCCTTCTCTTCTGCAGGCTTCACCCCCCCAGCTCCCTCAGCCTCTCCTCACAGGGCTGTGCTCCAGGCCCCTTTTCAATTAAGGAGCCCAGAACTGGACACAGCACTCAAGGTGTGGCTCTGCTCACCCATCCTGCCTGGCCAGGTCTCTCTACAGGGCTCTCCTACCCTCCAACAGATCAACCCTTGCTCCTTGCTTGATGTCCTCTCTGCATCTAATTCCTTTCTTTCCAAAAAAGGGGGGAAGAGGGGAAGGCATCCCCATTCTTGTATTGGTTCTGAGCTGTATTTTGAGTCTCTGGGGAATTTAAACTAGAACCAAGACACATAGTTTGATTTTTGCTTCTGAATCTGGTTCATTTGCTAGAACATAATAAATTGCACAATTACACTTCCCAGTCTCCTTACCTCTTGTCCTGAAAGATAGTATGCTGCCAGAAGACCACCAATGAAGCGAATGTTGACCTCAAACACAGACACTTCAGAATTCTAGGACAGAAAGAAAGAGTATGTCAAGCATGAACCAGCACTCTAATCAAAGAGGGTAAAAATGAGGCAGAGGCAAGTACTTACCCCAAAGCAATCATCACACAACAATTTGTGCTGTTTTGGTAGCTAGATCTAGACTACTTGCAGACTTCCTATCTAGAACTTCCTGCTGACTTGTTCACAACACCAAGAGATAATTCTAGTTACAGCTTCAACTGACTGTTTTAAAAATTCAGATTAGTTTTTCCTCTTGCTCTCTGAGTGCAGCTGAAGTTCTCTGAGGATGGTGGGAAAGAAGGCAAGACTGCATGTTCCCATAATTCAGCATCTCTTCTCTCACGTTTAAGCAGAGCTTCACAGGATAAAGTAGAATGCTAGTTAGAGAATTCCTCTCATGTGCCTTCTTAGCCCTGAATTACCAATGTGTACCCTCAAATTCAGAGCTCCACTCTGCTAGTCTGAGCCTAGCTGGGATGTTTTAGTGAGAAGTTAGATGCTAGGCTGTGAAAGGGAAACACTGGTGATGTCTGCTGCACTCATAGGCTTGCTGAGATGGATAAGAACAGGAACACAAACAGAGATAACAGAATTGCTCTCTGGCTCTGGCTGCCTCCCTTTCCTCTCTAACCTGCTGTCTGTGACTAATCCTTCTGCTTCCTAACCCCCATGGCTGATTCTCCAAACTCACCTTGAATGTAAGGCAAGGTCTGGGATAAGGCAGAGGGGTGGGAAGGAGGTGGCAGGGTGGTTGGGAGCCCCTGCTGGGGACTCTGGTTTCTGGGAGGGCTGCTGTGTTTCTGTATCACTTTTTGACTTGTCTGTGTCTGTCTCTAGCTGTACAGATTGTCAATACCTGCTTGGGTATTGTGCTGAGCTGTACATAGAAAGCTCCACTCTATAATTTCCAGCTCAGCTGAGTCTAGTCTGGGTGATTTTCTTAAGTGTGGGGGGGCAGGGAACGCCCAAACCATCACACCCATTTTAACACAGTCTCTGCCTAAAAGTAACTTCCATATATTTAATATTATGACAAAAATACTGCAAGACCACTGAGGAACTTAAGAGAATAAACTATTTCACTGCATGTTTTCAAACTAATATCCTTGGGCTAAATTCACTTTTACCTTTTGAGTCATTTTAACCCTTTGAGAAACTAAGAGGAACCAGACAGTTCTAATGTATCTCTGCCCCCTATTCACTCTTTTACCTGCATAAACTCTGTAAATCTCTCCTATAAAATTCTCTTCATTCACCTCATTAGATACTGAAATGTAGCTCTAAAAGATTTTAAGGTAAGGGAGACTTGTTCCTTTCCAACAAAAGTCACTACAACACCCCCTGTACACAAGCTGACCCACAAACTAGCACACTGTATTTGTACAGAATAGAATCAGAGAGTCAGTCAGGGTTGGAAGGGACCACAAGGAGCACCTAGTTACAACCCCCTGCCATGCCCAGGGACACCCTACCCTAGAGCAGGCTGCACACAGCCTCAGCCAGCCTGGCCTGAAACACCTCCAGCCATGGGGCCTCAACCACCTCCCTGGGCAACCCAGTCCAGCCTCTCACCACTCTCATGTTCAACAGCTTCCTCCTCATGGCCAGCCTGAACCTACCCATGTCCAGCGTTGCTCCATTCCCCCCAGTCCTGTCACTCCCTGACAGCCTCAAAAGTCCCTCCCCAGCCATTTTGTAGCCCCCTTCAGATCCTGGAAGGCCACAAGAAGGTCACCTGGGAGCCTCCTCTTCTGCAGCCTGCACAGCCCCAACTCTTTCAGTCTGTGCTCACAGCAGAGCTGCTGCAGCCCTCTGAGCATCCTCCTGGCCCTGCTCTGGACACACTCCAGCATCTCCACATCCCTCTTGTCCCAGGGGCTCCAGAACTGGATGCAGTACTCCAGGTGGTGTCTCAGCAGAGCTGAGTAGAGGTGGAGAATCCCCTCCCTGGCCCTGCTGGCCACACTTCTGCTGCAGCCCAGGCTCTGGATGGCTTTCTGGGCTGCAAGTGCACACTGCTGGCTCCTGTTAAGCTTCTGGTCCAGCAGCACCCCCAAGTCCCTCTCCTCAGATGTAAGTTCACTAAAGCTTACATCTGATCCTTTCAATCATAAGGTTGTTTTCACTTCCAGCTGAAAAACTGTCTCCCCACTAGAGGAACAGTGAAATATTCAGGCAAGCTCTACTCACCACACTGAAATCAAGATTTTTGTCAATCCACTCTTGTCCTTCTCTGAATTCATCGTGCAGGCCCATGATGTAAAGAGTATCCAATGCATCTACTATGGTAGCACCCATTTGTGAGTTTCCTAAGTACAAAAAGAGGGATTCCAATTACAGGGGAATGTTTCAGTACATAACTGTCACAAGCATGAAAAAATAACCTGAGCAGGTGGAAAGCAAAGCGTCCAGAAAGAGAAGAGCTCAAAGAATACATCAAAAGGGGCAAAAAAAGGTGCAGCTGTGCAAGATCACACATCTCTCTCAAAGCATCAGACCTCTGGCTGATACAAGAAAACTCAAGGACTGCTGGTAAAAGGACCTCACAGCCCAGATGTACATTGTGAGGCTGGCTGTGGCAAACCGTAAGACACCAAACTCTGTAGAGAAGTTTGTTTATAGCAATCAGTTGATAATCTGCAAACCTAAACGATTCAGAGATTTAGTTACTTAGAGAGTGTGGCCTGACCAGTGTTGAGTGCAGGGGAAGAATAATCTCCCTTATCCTGCTGGCCACACTGTTCCTGAGCCAGGCCAGGATGCCATTTGCTCTCCTGCCCACCTGGGCACACTGTTGGTTCAAAAGAGGAACCAGCAAAAGAGGAAAACACAGTGGTGGCTGTGAACTCAGAAGGCAGAAAACTTGCAGGTCGCACAGCTTAATGTCCCTTCCAACCCCTACCATGCTGTGATTCTGATACCCTACTCCCTTTTTGATCCCAGTACCAAAGGTGCATGCATGCTATCAGAACCTGGGCTGCAGAACCCCAATGCCTAGCTCTCACAGCCTGCCTCCCAGTAACTCGCTATTAAGCAACTCCCCTAATACCTGTACCTCTAAAAGTAGTTAATTAGTAGCTCCTGGCTGAGGAGAGGCACAATGATTTTTGCACTTCCTACTTAGAGATTTAGTTTCTTAGAGAGTATAGCAATTAAAGTACAGCTTAGTAAGAACAACTCCCCGATAGGAGGTTGTAGCAAGCTGGGTGTTGGTCTCCCCTCCCTAGGAACAAGTGACAGGAAATGGCCTCAACAGTTAGGCTCTGAAAGTTCTCTTCCAAGCAAAATAATGATATGATTCTGAGGCATTAGTGACCCATTGCACTTAATGTGATCTCAGCTCTAAGCAACAGGAACAGAGTTTTCTGGCAAAGAAGCAACTGCCATAGAATCATAGAATCAAGCAGGTTCTCTCTGCAATGGAGGAGCCCAGAACTGGACACAGCACTCCAGGGGTGGCCTGAGCAGTGCTGAGCACAGGGGCAGAAGAATCTCTGTTGTCCTGCTGCCCACACTGCTCCTGAGCCAGCCCAGGATGCCATTGGCTCTGCTGCCCACCTGGGCACTGCTGCCTCATCTTCAGCTCCTCTCTATCAGCACTCTCAGGTCCCTCTCTGTCTGGCTGCTCTCGGCTACTCTATCCCCAAGTAGCCTCAGGGGAGATTTAGGCAGGATAGCAGAAGAAAGTTCTTCAATGAAAAAGTGGTCAAGCATTGGAACAGTGCATTGGACACTAATAATCATTATGAATTAGGAATATTAATTTCTGTGTGAATAGTAATTTGTATTATTAATATTCAAAAATCAGGACAATGCCCTGAGGCTCTTTGGATTTTTGTTGGGCAGGAAGCAACTGCACAGAGTTAAGCAGTTTAAACAAGTAGGACTTGGAAACCAGGAACAATTCTAACTCTGCTTATGGGGGCTTGGCATTGGCTACAGCAGATGCACTCACAAAGCTTTTGGTCCCTGAGCAAGTCTCCCATAGCAAAGATGCTTTCAAACTGGTGATGTTGATCCCAGGGTAACAAAATTCTCCAGGCAGAGGGAAGGAGATGTTGCTAAGCTGGTGGGTGTGAGCTGCGTACACATGGCCACCTTTAACCGCAAACGATGAGAGGCAGGAAGGCTCCCTGCAGAAAGGCTGATGCAGAGAGAGGCTGGATGCAGAGAGAGGATGGATGCAGACAGGCTGGATGCAGACAGGCTGATGCAGAGAGGCTGGATGCAGAGAGAGGCTGGATGCAGAGAGGCTGATGCAGAGAGAGGCTGGATGCAGAGAGAGGCTGGATGCAGACAGGCTGATGCAGACAGGCTGGATGCAGAGAGGCTGATGCAGACAGGCTGATGCAGACAGGCCTGGCTTTCTCAATCATCCCTCTTTAAATACTTCAGTTTGAAACTCCACCTGGCCAACAGGCACAGCACCATTGTTCTGGCCAAGGAATTCAAAGCTTCCTGCCTCCTTTGACCACGCAGGCTCGGTGAGGGCAGCACAAGACACCTGACAGGTGGTGCTAAGCCCCCCTAGCCCTCAAGGCTTTGCTGGGGCCAAGCCCTTATTGTTTGCTCATCTAACTCAACTCCCAGATGCCACAACAGGAGGAGGAGAGCAAGGGTTAAACCGACCTGGCAGGATTTATGCCCTACCAGAACAAACAGGTTGCCCAGGGAGGTGGTGGAGAGCAAGGGTTAAACCAGCCTGGCAGGATTTATGCCCTACCAGAACAAACAGGTTGCCCAGGGAGGTGGAGAGCAAGAGTTAAACAGGCCTGGCAGGATTTATGCCCTAGCAGGACAAACAGGTTGCCCAGGGAGGTGGTGGAGTCACCATCCCTGGAGGTGTTCAAGAAAATAAGGCATTTCAGGACTTAAGTTTAGCGGGCAGGCACTGACTGTTGCACTTGATGATCACGGAGCTTTCTCCTAACCTTAACGACTGTGTGACATTCAGCTCCAAAAAAAGCTGCTGGGGATTGTGAAAGAGATGTATTAAAAACTACAGGGAAGCATATGCAAGATCAAGCACCTGCAGTAATGCCTTGCATCGCCCCCCGTTTACCATGGAAACCTTCCAAGTTCTTCCATTACAGAAGGCATCTTGTTACTGAAAGCCTGGACTGGTAAGTAGGGATGCTCCCCCTTGGCTTCACTGCTAAAGCTGCAGCCCCAAGATGTTGCTGCCTGTGGTGACTTGCATTACCAGCACCTAAGGCCTTCCTCAACTGTCACCCTTCAAGGAGAGCACTTAACGCCAAATAAAACTCAGTGATGATCCACTCTAAGATGCCATTCTCGTGACACGGCAGTGATTTAGCAGATGAGTGAGTCATGGGTTTGCAGAAGGGACAGAGGGTGAAGGGATGGCAAGCCACTGCCCACCTTAGTCTGCTCTCCTCAGACCACAGAATCATAGAACCAGGAGGAGGTCTCTTTCAACCTGGTTGATTCTATGATCCTATGATGATTCTAATTGCTCTCCACTTCTTTCTTGGAGGAGTATGTAGAGAGAATGCCAGTTTTAAGCTGCTGCTAATTAGTATCTTGGCTGAACTCTTTTGTATCTCCTGAGGTACAGGAACTAGCCAGAATAGGCAATGGTGCTGCCATCTTCATCTAAAAATGCACTGCACTACCAGCAAAGCATCAGCAGAAACAGAAGGCAAGACAGCAAACACTTGAGTATCACTGCTCTGCATTAGCATCATACATGGTGCTATAAGCAAAAGAGGCTACAGTGGATGGGCAGCTCTGCTTCTGCCTCCTGATGCTGATACAACCCAGGCAGTTTAAACCTTCAATGAAAAATAATTTTCCTTTCATAATAGCTTATGAAAGGAGAAAAAAAAAAGCTATTTTTTCCTTCTGTGACCACGCTAAGACCCATAAATGTTACCTTAAAGGACAAGAAAATGGTCTTCCTGGACTTAAAAACTGCAGAAGGTGTCATTTGAAAAGCAATAAAGTAACTCTGAACAATGAGATAGCAGTTGCGAGGTGCATGCACTGCTTTGCTCCCACCTCAGCCAGGCTGAGCTATTACTGCTGTGGGTGCAGGGAAAGCAGATGTCTCCTTGTGGTGAGAAAGGCTATAAACCAATTATATCATAAAAGAAAATAACACTTTGCCTAGCTGAAGGCACTCCTCCTCCCAGACTCTGCCTCTCTGCAATTCAAAAGCCCAATTGGTCATGTTGCAGGAGATAATAACGGATTCCAAAGAGCTGCAGCTTTACAAATGTCAGATTAGGAAGTTTCCTCTCCATATAATTATAGTTCTAGTCGACTAAGCTCCAGATTTAATGAAGTTTGCCTAATGAATGCAACGTTCATTCTTCTAAATAAAACAGAACATTCATCATGGGCTAATAGAAGGAATTTAGCAGGGAAACAGCTGAACTATTAGCAAAACTGTGCACACTCATTAAGCAAGAGAGCTATTCCAAGGGACTGCAAAACAGATTTCTATTTAGGCAGACTTCAGTTTCCTGAGAGCAGGCAAACAATCCCTTCACTTGGAAGCACATAAATCTAGTCTGAAATACCAAGTGAAACATATGACTAACTGTAAACAGCAGGGTCCTTACCAGAAAAATGGCCTTCCCACCTAAAATTCTTCTAGGTGCCAGGTGAAGAACTGCTTTGTTTATACCATTTTTAAGTCCCACAAGACACTATCAAACATGTGGAGACAGATTGGTGTCATGTGTTCCATGACAAAAGGCATATGAAGACAATCAATGTCCTGTTCTCATCTCACCATAAGGATGTGATCACCCAGGGGTCAGCACTGGGGCCAGTCCTGTTCAACATCTTCACCGATGACACTGATGAGGGCACAGAGTGTCTCTTTAGCAAGTTTGATGCTGACACCAAGCTGGGAGGCTTGGCTGAGACAGCTGCAGGCTGTGCTGCCATCCAGAGAGCCCTGGGCAGACTGAGAGCTGGGCACAGAGGAACCAGATGGGGTTCAACAAGGACAAGTGCAGAGTCCTGCACCTGGGGAGGAATAACAAACTGCAGCAGCACAGGCTGGGAGGTGATCTGCTGGAGAGCAGCCCTGTGCAGAGGGAGCTGGGGGTGCTGGTGGCTAACAAGTTAGCCATGGCACAGCAATGTGCCCTTGTGGCCAAGAAGGCCAATGGGATCCTGGGGTGTGTTAGGAGGAGTGTGTCCAGCAGATCAAGGGAGGTTCTCCTCCCCCTCTACTCTGCCCTGATGAGACCTCATCTTGA
>WAAF01012034.1:88758-149960 GCA_013400475.1 Tricholaema leucomelas
ATGGAGCAAAGCTGGAGGTGGGGAGAGTCAGAGTGGCTGTGAGGAGGAAGTTGTTGAGCATGAGAGTGGTGAGAGGCTGGACTGGGTTGCCCAGGGAGGTGGTTGAGGCCCCATGGCTGGAGGTGTTTAAGGCCAGGCTGGCTGAGGCTGTGTGCAGCCTGCTCTAGGGTAGGGTGTCCCTGGGTATGGCAGGGGGGTTGGAACTGGCTGATCCTTGTGGTCCCTTCCAACCCTGACTGATTCTATGATTCTAACTTGAGGCCACTTTCTGTTGTCCTCTCGCTAGTTACATGGGAGGAGAGACCAACACCCACCTCGCTCCAATCTCCTTTCAGATAGTTTTCTACATAAGGTTTAAAAATCTGCAGGTTCTGTGGTATTTAAAATGCCCCAGAAAAACATAAAGCCCACAAACTCCTGACTCTCACTTACGTGAGCCTCAAAAAGTGATTAAAACTAATCAGAAGACAGCCCAGCTTGGACAGCCCAGCTGCAATGACAGGTGAGAAAAATGTCTAAAACCAAAGATTATTTCTTAGAGTAACTGAAAAAAGACATCTGCAGAATCACAAAATCCCTGGGCCCAGTCCTCTTCAATACTTTTATTGATGATCCAGACCAGGAGATTAAGTCCAGCATCAGTGAGTTTGCAGATGACACCAAGCTAGGAGCAGGTGTGGAGCTGTTGGAGGGTAGCAGAGCCCTGCAGAGGGACCTGGCCAGGCTGGATGGGTGGGCAGAGGCCAATGGGATGAGATTGAACAAGGCCAAGTGCAGGGTTCTGCACTTTGGCCACAACAACCCCAAGCAGCACCACAGGCTGGGGACAGTGGCTGAGACAGGCCAGGAAGAAAGTGACCAGAGGGTGGTGGCAGATAGTAGGTGAACATGAGCCAGCAGTGTGCCCAGGTGGGCAGCAGAGCCAATGGCATCCTGGGCTGGCTCAGGAGCAGTGTGGCCAGCAGGACAAGGGAGGTTCTCCTCAGAAGAGGAGGCTCAGGGCAGAGCTCATTGCTGTCTGCAGCTACCTGCAGGAAGGCTGTAGCCAGGTGGGGTTGGGGACAGAGTCTCAAGTTGTGCCAGGGGAGGTCTAGGCTGGATGTTAGGAGGAAGTTGTTGGCAGAGAGAGTGATTGGCATTGGAATGGGCTGCCCAGGGAGGTGGTGGAGTTGCCCTGCCTGGAGGTGTTGAAGCCAAGCCTGGCTGGGGCACTTAGTGCCATGGTCTGGTTGATTGGCCAGGGCTGGGTGCTAGGTTGGGCTGGCTGAGCTTGGAGGTCTCTTTCAACCTGCCTAACTCTATGATTCATTGAAACCTTTTTTTCCCCTTGTAGAGTTTAGAAGAACTGTTCCACCTCCTGTTTTCCTCCGCACAAACGGGACAAAGAAACCACATTACTCTCCCAAGCAACACTTGCCAACTGTACTGGAAAAACAGAGTCTTTTGCCTGACTCAGCTCCTTCTTGCAACAGCTTCATGCCCTTGCAGGCTGACAAATGCATTTTGTCTGTGGGGCTCCTGCTGCTCCTGCTCTCTGGCCTGGTGGAATCCGCTCTGTCAGATCACCATTGCTTAGCAACACCGAGATCTGCGGCGAGCGCTTCTTACACTGCGGCCGTGGGCAGGCAGCAGCTGGCTCAGCAACTTGATCTCACATCCTGGGTGTTTGTCAACAGCGCTGGGCCATGCAGCAAGCCAGGCAACAAGACACGGTCAACAGGGTGGCAGAAACCAAACTAACCAGCACGTTAGAAGAATTAATTCCCCTCACCAGCTGCTCCTGTGGCTGTGCCAGTTTGAGCCTAGCTGGGGTGTTCTGGTGAGAGGAATTAGATGTTAGGCTGTGAAAAGGAAGCAATGGTGATGTCTGCTGCACTCATAGGCTTGCTGAGATGGATAAGAACAGGAACACAAACAGAGATAACAGAGTTGCTCTCTGGCTCTGGCTGCCTGCACTTCTCTCTCTAAAGTGCTGTCTGTGTAACTAATCCCTCTGCTTCCTAACCCCCCTGGCCAATTCTCCAAACCCACCTTGAATGTAAGGCAAAGTCTGGGGTAAGGCAGAGGGGTGGGAAGGAGGTGGCAGGGTGGTTGGGAGCCCCTGCTGGGGACTCTGGTTTCTGGGAGGGCTGCTGTGTTGCTGTATCACTTTTTGACTTGTCTGTGTCTGTCTCTAGCTGTACAGATTGTCAATACCTGCTTGGGTACTGTGCTGAGCTGTACATAGAAAGCTTCAGTCTTTAATTTCCAGNACCCTAGAGCAGGCTGCACACAGCCTCAGCCAGCCTGGCCTTAAACACCTCCAGCCATGGGGCCTCAACCACCTCCCTGGGCAACCCAGTCCAGCCTCTCACCACTCTCATGCTCAACAGCTTCCTCCTCACAGCCACTCTGACTCTCCCCACCTCCAGCTTTGCTCCATTCCCCCCACTCCTGGCACTCCCTGACAGCCTCAAAAGTCCCTCCCCAGCTTTTTTGTAGCCCCCTTCAGATCCTGGAAGGCCACAAGAGAGTGGGAGCCTCCTCTTCTGCAGCCTGCACAGCCCCAACTCTTTCAGTCTGTGCTCACAGTGAAACAACCATTTCCCCCCCTTCCCATCAACCACCCACCACATCCACAATGGCTGATTCTATTTTAGGCCTGGTACATACTGAAGAGTAGGTACTCTAAGTGAGTGTTCCATACCAAAGAACCTTGTACAGAACAATCCTAATAGGTTTTGGCTGAAAACTAAATGGGGCAAAATATCATCTAGATTTTCAAGTGGACAAACACTTACTTAAGAAATCAGCTGCTAGAGTTAACTGGAATAAGAGGATCAGAAACCTGAGTGTGGAGGAAGCTTGCGATTTCTTTCACACAGCAATTGCAAAACTCCAAAGAATAAGCATTCCAGAGAGACAAAAAAGTCATCCAAACTCATTAGGAGGCATTTTAGAAGTAAACAGAGAAGGCAGACAAAGAAAATAAAAGACTACACGAAAATAATTCTGAGCTGCTTCAAAATACTGTGTCAATCACATTAAAATCCCAACATTGGAAATGTGTCTGCCTGCCATCAAAGGAAAAGTAGTCCCCACTCCAAGGAGTCTGGGTTACAAATCAAGGCTCAGCTGAAATGACACTTGGCAAGATGAAGAAGGACAGGCAACCGCAACAGCGAAGGCTACGTGATCACACAGGTGAACATTAAAGACTATCACTGCCAGACCCAGCTTCATCAGCTGGAAAAATCTAAAGGAAAGACATGAATTAGTGATAAGAGACAATTAAGTGAGAGGAAGCTTCAGAAGAGATTTTTCTAGTAGAAATGAAAGCAGTGTCAACATGCAAGGCAGCAAAGCGGAACGAACTAAGGATACTACACAACAGTCTCTGGCAAACCTGAGAAATAAAGGGGTTGGACTCGATGATATCCCTGGGTCCCTTCCAACCCCTAACATCCTGTGAGCCTCCCCTGGTGATACAATAATGGTTTGGGGTTTATATATATCCATACTTTATTTTTTTTCTTTTTAGTTCTCCTCTGTGCAGATTCAGAGTCCAAAGGTGTGCAGATGACAAGGACGCCTGGCAGAAGCTGTTTCTCCTGTCTGCCTCTTCACTACCACTTTACGTTCAGAAGGCATCAGAAAATGTTACTAGAATCAGAATTGTTTTGGTTGGGAAAAGACCTGTGAGATTATCAAGTCCAACCCAACACCACCATGCCAACTAAACCATGTCCCAAAGTGCTGTGGCTACATGGTTTTTTAATCACCACTTCCCTGGGCAGCCTGTTCCAATCCCTGACCACTGTTCTGGTAAAGAAATCTTTCCTAATATCTAATCTAAACCTCCCCTGGCTCAACTTTACTGCATCCAGCTCTGGAGCCCACATTCCAAGAGGGATGTGGAGATGCTGGAGTGTGTCCAGAGCAGGGCCAGGAGGATGCTCAGAGGGCTGCAGCAGCTCTGCTGTGAGCACAGACTGAAAGAGTTGGGGCTGTGCAGGCTGCAGAAGAGGAGGCTCCCAGGTGACCTTCTTGTGGCCTTCCAGGATCTGAAGGGGGCTACAAAAAAGCTGGGGAGGGACTTTTTAGGCTGTCAGGGAGTGACAGGACTGGGGGGAATGGAGCAAAGCTGGAGGTGAGGAGAGTCAGGCTGGATGTGAGGAGGAAGTTGTTGAGCATGAGAGTGGTGAGAGGCTGGACTGGGTTGCCCAGGGAGGTGGTTGAGGCCCCATGGCTGGAGGTGTTTAAGGCCAGGCTGGCTGAGGCTGTGTGCAGCCTGCTCTAGGGTAGGGTGTCCCTGGGCATGGCAGGGGGGTTGGAACTGGCTGCTCCTTGTGGTGCCTTCCAACCCTGACTGATTCTATGATTCCTATAATTCTGCTCTCTTTAACTTGTGTGCTTCTGTGCATATTTGTAAAATACTGTGAGTATCTGCCAGTCCATTGTGCTAAGCTGTACATACAGCTTCAGTCCTTCACTTCCAGCTGGCTGAATCTAGGCTAGGTGACTTCATAAGAAGGGGGGGGGGACAGACTGGGTGGTGAGTAACTGCCAAACCATCACAGATGTGTCTCAAAGACCCAGATGTGGTGCTGAGGTATGTGTTTTAGCATCAGACTTCGTAGAGTTAGCTAATGGTTGGAACAGATGATCCTAAAGGTCTTTTCCAACTGAAACAACTCAATGAATCTGTAAGATGAGGGTTTGGGTTTTTTTAAAAAATGGATTTATATTTGTTGCATCCCCTCCCTGGCCCTGCTGGCCACACTTCTCCTGCCACAGCCCAGGCTCTGCTCGGCCCTGCGGGCTGCAACTGCATACTCTTGCCTCATGTTGAGCTTCTCCTCCAGCAGCACCCCAAAGTCCCTCTCCTCAGGGCTGCTCTCCAGCCACTCACTGCCCAGCCTGCAGTTGTGCTTGGCATTGCCTCCACCCAATTGCAGGACACTGCACTTGTTCTTGTTGAACCTCCTGAGGTTGGCTTGTGCCCACCTCTGCAGCCTGTCCAGGTCCCTCTGGATTCCATCCCTGCCCTCCAGCCTGTCTGCTGCACCACACAGCTTGGTGTCAGCAGCAAACTTGCTGAGGCTGCACTCAGTGCCTCTGCCCATGGCACCCACAAAGATGTTGAACAAGACTGGTGCCAAGACTGATCCCTGAGGGACTCCACTTGTCCCTGGCCTCCACTTGGCCATGGAGCCATTGACAGCCACTCTTTGGGTGCAGCCATCAAGCCAGTTCTGTATCCATCAGTGCTGCACCCATCAAACCCATGTGGCACCAGCTTGGAGACCAGGATGTGGTGTGGGACAGTGCCAAAGGCCTCGCTCAAGTACTTGTCCACACAGGTACTTGTGTGCATACAAAGTAACACTGCACATGGACACAACTTTGGTTCTGCAACGAGAAGAACAAACTGCTCCCAAAAATATAGCTGAGAGAATAATTCACCCAAGTACCTTTGAAATAACTGATACAATTCTGTCATCCACACTTCAGAAGATCAATATGGAAGCAGAAATTTGCTAGGAAGTTTAGGTAGACTTGAAAAGAGACAGAAATACATCAAAAAGAAAAAACCACCTCAGAAAACACAGCTTACCAAATATGTTTGTGGAATGTCCTTTCCGGGCAATTGGCTTGAGCTCGTTATGTCCCCAGCCATACTGCCTATAATTGTCCCAGGCATGCTTCATCATCTAAGAGACAGGAAAAACCAGGATTTGATGACATTATAAAACTGCTTTGTACAAATACAGTATTTTACTCATCTCAGACTTCATCTTTTGCAGTCATTCCAGCCCTCTGATAATTACTTTGCTGCTATTTCTATCCATTGCAGAAATCGGATTAAACAGAATGAGTGCATTTGGAAGCAACTTCCAGTCTCTTGGACTAGAGCTGTACAGTCTAATGCCCTGCAGTAGGCTGTTTTCCTGCTCATTCTTTCCTCTCCTTAAACATGCACACAAACATTTAAGAACTTAAGCACAATGAATGCATTTAAGAACAAGGAATTGGTGAAGAATAACTGCTGACAGCTGAAATGATAACCAAAAGCAAAAACATATCTACCAATATCAGAAGCATGAAACAGATTTAAACACAATAGTGCCTCCAAGTATGCTGGTGGATGGCTCAACAGGAGCCAGCAGTGTGCACTTGCAGCCCAGAAAGCCCACATGAGCCTGGGCTGCAGCAGGAGAAGTGTGGCCAGCAGGGCCAGGGAGGGGATTCTCCCCCTCTGCTGTGCTCTCCTGAGACCCCACCTGCAGTACTGCATCCAGTTCTGGAGCCCTCATTACAAGAGGGATGTGGAGATGCTGGAGTGTGTCCAGAGCAGGGCCAGGAGGATGCTCAGAGGGCTGCAGCACCTCTGTTATGTATCTGAAGGGGGCTACAGGAAGGCTGGGGAGGGACTATTGACAAGGTGTTGTGATGACAGGACAAGGGGGAGTGGGTTTGAACTGGCAGAGGGGAGATTCAAACTGGATGTTAGGAAGTTCTTTACAGTGATGGTGGTGAGACACTGGCACAGGTTGCTCAGGGAGGCTGTGGATGCTTCCTCCCTGCAGGTGTTTAAGGCCAGGCTGGATGAGGCCTTGAGCAGCCTGCTCTAGTGGGAGGTGTCCCTGCCTACAGCAGGGGGTTGAGGCTGGATGATCCTTGAGTTCCCTTCCAACATAAACCATTCTATGATTCTACCATTCTATGATCCTATGACAGACTGAAAGAGTTGGGGCTGTGCAGGCTGCAGAAGAGGAGGCTTCCAGGGGANAACATAAAGAACCCAAACAATGTGCAAACAAAAGCACTTAATATATTAATAAATATACACCCAGACTTGCACAGCTCCTTCTATGGCAAGGTGACCTGCTTAGGGGATGAGGGAGAGGTTGTGGATGATGCTTTACCTGTACTTCAGTAAAGTATTCAACAGTGTGTCCCACCACATCCTCCTGGAGAATCTGGCTGCTCATGGCAGCTTCAATGTGTAAAAAACATGGCTGGATGGCTGGGCCCAAAGAATGGTAGTGAATGGAGTTAAATCCAGTTGGAGACCGGTAACAACTGCTGATCCCCAGGGCTCGGGTACTGGGGCCAGTGCTCTCTGAAGTTCTCTCTATGATAAAGACATTCTCTTCAGTGTCTTTATCAGTGATCTGGACAAAGGGATGGAGGGCAGTCTCAGTAAGTTTGCAGATGACAGTTTGTGGTGGTCTCCTCAAAGATGGGAAAGCTCTGAAAGAGGGATCTGGACAGGCTGGATCAATAGGCCATGGGCAATCACAGATTCAACACGGCAAATGCCACAATAATCCCCAACGGCACTCCAGGCTTGGGGAAGAGTGGCTGGAAAGCTGCCCAGCAGAGGAAGACCTAGGTGTGTTGAACACACAAACTGCTGTGTGCCCAGGTGGCCAGGAAGGCCAACAGCATTCTGGCCTGTATCAGGAATAGTGTGGCCAGCATGATCAGGGAAGTGACTGTCACCCTGTACTCAGCACTGGTGAGACCACACCTTGAGTACTGGATTCAGCTTTGGGACCCTCACCATTTGACAGACAGTCAGGTGCTGAGACAGGCAAAAAGCTTGTGAAGGTCTGGAGAAGAGGTCTTGTGAGGAGTGGCTGAGGCAGCTGGAATTGTTTTATCTGGAGACGAGGAAGATGAATGAAGACCCTGCTCTCTCCAACTCCCTCAAAGAAGACTGGAGTGAGGTGGCTGTTGGTTTATTCTCCCTCTTAACGAGTGATAGGAAAAGAGGAAATGGCCTCAAGTTGCACCAGAAATTTAGGTTGGATACTGCAATAAACTTCTTCACTGAAAGGGTTCTCAAACCCTGGAATAGACTCCCCAGGACAGTGGCAGAATCCCCATCCCTGAAGGTGTTTCCACAGAGATGTAGTATTGAGGGAGACTTGGCAGAGTTAGAGAATGGTTGGACTTGACCATCTTCAATGCTTTTTCCAGCCCAAACAATTCCCTAGTTCCATACAAAACAGACGTGTGTCCATGTTCTACACAAGCACATACACACTGCAGGGAGTGTTACCTTAAACACTCAGTGTGCTTTATTTTTTGCAGAGGATCAAAGCCAGCAACAGAGCTACAAAATCAAATGCAAACCCCTTAAGACAACAGACACATTACTAAAAACTGATGTCCCAACTGACAGAAGTCCAAGTAAGCTTGAAGGAAAAAACAAAGAGTGTCAAATGCCAGCAGTAATGAAACTGCTCTAAATTGGTTTCAGATGCTGAAAATAATAAAGAGTTGCCAGTCAGAGAAGGCAGCCTAGACTAGAAACACCAGAGCCTAGAAAGGCTGGGCTAGAAACACTGCAACTACAGAACAGAAAAGAGATGAGCAGTGGAAGTTGTATGAATAGTTACTATGAAAAGAAGAGTTTGCAGCATGAAAAGAGCTCTGCACGATTAAGTATTTCTTTCTTCTGCACAGCTCTTTTCTCAATCAGCACACAGAGTGGGACTCAGAAAAAAGCACATTTACTTGCTATTTTTAACTTCATTTCTTCAGACAATAAGGGTTATGCAATCTTGCTGTCTGTACATCCACCATACACCATGTAACTTTTGCAATAGCCTTTGAATTCATTGTCTCACTTCATAGAGGAAGAAAGGGACCTGGGGGTGCTGGTAGAGAGTAGGTGAACATGAGGCAGCAGAGTGCCCAGGTGGACAGGAGAGCCAATGGCATCCTGGGCTGGATCAGGAGCAGTGTGGCCAGCTTGAAAAGGGAGGTTCTTCTGCCCCTGTGCTCAGCACTGCTCAGGCCACACCTTGTGTCCTGTGTCCAGTTCAGGCTCTTCAATTCAAGAGAGATGTTGAGGTACTGGAAGGTGTCCAGAGAAGGGCAGCAAGGCTGGTGAGGGGCCTGGAGCACAGCCCTGTGAGGAGAGGCTGAGGGAGCTGGGGGTGTGCAGCCTGCAGAAGAGGAGGCTCAGGGCAGAGCTCATTGCTGGCTACAACTCCCTGAAGGGAGGCTGTAGCCAGGTGGGGTTGGTCCCTTCTGCCAGGCAAGCAGCAACAGAACAAGGGGACACAGTCTCAAGCTGTGCCAGGGCAGGTCTAGGCTGGATGTTAGGAGGAAGTTGTTGGCAGAGAGAGTGATTGGCATTGGAATGGGCTGCCCAGGGAGGTGGTGGAGTCGCTGTGCCTGGAGGTGTTGAAGCCAAGCCTGGCTGGGGCACTTAGTGCCATGGTCTGGTTGATTGGGCAGGGCTGGGTGCTAGGTTGGGCTGAATGAGCTTGGAGGTCTCTTCCAACCTGGTTCATTCTGTGTTTCTATGATTCACACCTGTGCAGATTTGGAGGAAACAGATACATAAGAGTGCCCTCTTTTTTTTTTTTTTTTTGGTGGGGGGGAGGCGTCAGGGGGAGATGAGGAGAGGCAGGAAGGAAAGAAGGAATAAAGGAAAATACCTGTGGCTAGATAAAGTAGACAGACACACACTGGTACCCCAGCTGAGAGGAAGGCAGTTATAACCTAACCCTCTATACATTCAGAGGGCCAGAATTGAGCAGGCAGGTAGCTCTTAACCAGGAACAGAGCACACTGTAACCCCTGCATTCCAGCAGCAAAAGAGCACTCACAGCAACGTGTGCCTGAGCAGCAGAGGGAGGTATAAGAGGATGTAGGTCAAAAATTCACAGGAAGCCATTAACTTTACTGTTTATGTTGGGAAGTAACAGGCTGGTTTATTATTAGCAGCATCCAGAGATCATGATGAAAATACATTTTAATCACTTCTCTTCTTGGTGCATTTATCTAAGCATTTCCAAAATTGCTAAAGTAAATTATTTCTCTTCCTATCTACCCTTCTAAGAGACAACAAATTCCAAGTCATATTTTAATAGAAGATACACTGAAAGTTTTCACTCTGATATGGGTCAAGAACTGGCTGGAAGGCCGGGCCCAGAGAGTGGTGGTGAATGGAGCCACATCCAGTTGGCAGCTGGCACTAGTGGTGTGCCCCAGGGATCAGTGCTGGGCACAGTCCTCTTCAATATCTTTATTGGTGATCTGAAGCAGGGCATTGAGTCCAGCATCAGTGAGTTTGCAGATGACACCAAACTAGGAGCAGGTGTGGAGCTGTTGGAGGGTAGGAGAGCCCTGCAGAGGGACCTGGCCAGGCTGGATGGGTGGGCAGAGGCCAATGGGATGAGACTGAACAAGGCCAAGTGCAGGGTTCTACACTCTGGCCACAACAACTCCAAGCAGCACTACAGGCTGGGGACAGAGTGGCTGAGAGCAGCCAGGAAGAAAGGGACCAGAGGCTGGTGGTAGATAGTAGGTGAACATGAGCCAGCAGTGTGCCCAGGTGGCCAAGACTCAGAAAAAATGCCTACTAATAATAATAGAAAACTAACATTGCAAGGGCAAAAGATGGCAATGAGTCTCACAGGCAGCCAGGAGTGGAAAGCAGAAGAGCAGGAATAACAATTCCCATGCTATTAGCTGCATCGCAGGGCAAAAAAATATCCAAGCCAACGTCTTAGCTTGAATGTTTTACAGGTAAATATATCCATCTACTTAAATGAACTCCACTTTTTTAGGCTCATTTCGGAGTTATTCTGAAAGGCATGTGATCACTGCAAATTTTAGCAGCAGGTCATTTTCAACCTGCTTCTTTAAACATTCAAAAATATCCTGTGGCATGCTGCCACATCCCACTCTTTGCACAGAACTTGACAAAGGCAGGTGCCGCTTTAAACGTGCACTTGATACCGCTCCATACGTTAAGGACAAGCTCAAACTCACTTTGACCCATCACACCAAGCTGAAGAAAACCTTAAAAAAACATTCTGAAGTGATCCAATGAAATATTAACGTCCCAAAGAGAGGGAAAAAAGCATGCAGTAACACTGAGGTTCATTAAAACTCGATGTGCACTTCCAGCAAGCTCTTTCTTAACAGAATGCAGAGTCTTGGTTTTCTTTGTAGTAGAAATCATAGCAACAACCAACTGCCACACAAACAACTGCTGCCAGACACAAGAACAGGTACACCCATGGCATTAGCACTATCACCACACCAATAACTGCTGCCAGACACAAGAACAGGTACACCCATGGCATTAGCACTATCACCACACCAATAACTGCTGCCAGACACAAGAACAGGTACACCCATGGCATTAGCACTATCACCACACCAATAACTGCTGCCAGACACAAGAACAGGTACACCCATGGCATTAGCACTATCACCACACCAATAACTGCTACCAGACACAAGAGCAGGAATAGCCATGGCACTACCCTTACCTCTTTGATTTTGTTCCTCTTCTCTCGGATGTCCGGCTCTGCCGGTTCTCCACTGTTCACCCCTATAAGGTTTGGTAAAGGAACTGGGGGCAGTGGCTTGCTGTCTTTCTTTTTCAACTCTTGTACTACTTTGTTCTTCTCTGTCTGAATCTCAGCTTGAATCTCGTCCCGGGATTTCTTCAGTTTCTCTTTAGCCTCTTCCAGAGCTTTTTCATGGTCTGCTCGGATCTTATTCCTCAGACGTTCCTCTTCTTCTCTAGAGACACAAACACCACTCAGCATTTCACTGCTAGAAACACATCTCTTACAAACAAACTGCCACTCTCAACCAGACACCACATCTCAAGTTGGCTTACACTAACTAATATCAATGACAAGTCTGCTGAATTATTGTCATGAACACAAAAAAGGAATCATAGAATCAACCAGGTCAGAAGAGACCTCCAAGCTCATCCAGTCCAACCTAGCACCCAGCCCTATCCAATCAACCAGACCATGGCACCGAGGGCATCATGACACACATCAGCAGCACTGTTATAAAAAATGGAGCAGAGGGGCTTTCTGTATTATCTTTCAACACCTTTGCTACCCTCCCCATGAATTCAGAGAGAAAAGCCCTACATGAGATTTAACAAGGTCAAGTGCAAGGTTCTACACTTTGGCCACAACAACCCCAAGCAGTGCTACAGGTTGGGACAGAGTGGATGAGAGCAGCCAGGCAGAGAGGGAGCTGGGGGTGCTGGTAGAGAGTAGGGGTGGATCAGGAGCAGTGTGGCCAGCAGCACAAGGGAGGTTTTTCTGCCCCTGTGCTCAGCACTGCTCAGGCCACACCTTGAGTGCTGTGTCCAGTTCTGGGCTCCCACATTCAAGAGAGATGTTGAGGTGCTGGAAGGTGTCCACAGGAGGGTGCCAAAGCTGGTGAGGGGCCTGGAGCACAGCCCTGTGAGGAGAGGCTGAGGGAGCTGGGGGTGTGCAGCCTGCAGAAGAGGAGGCTCAGGGCAGACCTCACTGCTGTCTACAGCTACCTGAAGGGAGGTTGCAGCCAGGTGGGGTTGGGCTCTTCTCCTAGGTAACCAGCAACAGAACAAGGGGACACAGTCTCACGTTGTGCCAGGGCAGGTCTAGGCTGGATGTTAGGAGGAAGTTGTTGGCAGAGAGAGTGATTGGCATTGGAATGGGCTGCCCAGGGAGGTGGTGGAGTCACCGTGCCTGGAGGTGTTGAAGCCAAGCCTGGCTGAGGCACTTAGTGCCATGGTCTGGTTGACTGGGCAGGGCTGGGTGCTAGGTTGGACTGGATGATCTTGGGAGGTCTCTTCCAGCCTGGTTGATTCTATGATTCTATGATACATCACATACTTCAAATACAGGATATGTACAGATCTATGTGAAGCAATCACTCAGATAAAAAGAAAAACATTTTAAAGAAATCAGGGCTGCCTTCAGCCAGCTGCTGAACATTTCTATCAGCAGAGAGCTTTGAAACCACAGATCTTTAGTCTGGAAAGTTTTTCCAAGGGTAGCAGAGGGTTCTGCATAAGATTCAGAATGAGTTTGTCAGGGGAGATATTCCCCACAGTCATGTTCTCACCAAGAGACAGCATACTGTACAGGAGCCAAAGAGACAGCTTACAGAGAATGAGAAATAGGAACAGTGAGTGAACACTGGAAAATTAAAGCATTTCAGTGCGGGGATAATGTATTTTGGAGCCACATTCCTCGTTTTCCAAATTCAGTTCCTAGACACACAGAATCATACAATCAACCAGGTTGGAAGAGACCTCCAAGCTCAGCCAGTCCAACTTAGCACCCAGCCCTGCCCAATCAACCAGATCATGGCACTAAGTGCCCCAGCCAGGCTTGGCTTCAACACCTCCAGGCACAGCGACTCCACCACCTCCCTGGGCAGCCCATTCCAATGCCAATCACTCTCTCTGCCAACAACTTCCTCCTCACATCCAGCCTAGACCTGCCCTGCCACAACTTGAGACTATGTCCCCTTGTTCTGTTGCTGCTTGCCTGGCAGAAGAGACCAACCCCACCTGGCTACAGCCTCCCTTCAGGTATCTGCAGACAGCAATGAGCTCTGCCCTGAGCCTCCTCTTCTGCAGGCTGCACACCCCCAGCTCCCTCAGCCTCTCCTCATAGGGACACAAACTGCATAGAGCAGCCATAAATCGTAAGACAAGTGTTGAACTTGTGTCTGTTTATAGTGCAGGAAGCACTACATAAACACACAAAAGCTGATCTCTCCAGCACTTTAAGCAATCAGAAGTCTGAATCACAGCCTACCTCCCTTCAGTCACTCAGAATACCAAAGCCTTTGGAGGAAATACCCAAGGAGTCAATAGGAAGGAAACGTTCTAGTGCTGACAGCATGATCAGTTCTGTCTTTTGAGAGTCACAGAATCACAGAATTAATCAGGTTGGAAAAGACCTTCAAGATCATCCAGTCCCACCTATTACCCAATACCATCTAGTTAACTAAACCATGGCACTAAGTGCCCCAGCCAGTCTCTCCTGAAACACTTCCAGGGATCGTGACCCATTCCAATGGCAAATCATCCATTCTCTGATGGCTTTTGCCCTAATATCCAGCCTAAATCTCCCCTGGCACAGCTTGAGACTGTGCCCCTTCATTCTGTCACTGGTTGCTTGGGAGAAGAGCCTGACCCCCACCTTACTGCAACTTCTCTCCAGGTAGTTGTAGAGTGTGGGAAGGTCCCCCCGAACCTCCTTTTCTCCAAACTAAACAACCCCAGCTCCTACTCCTTTATTCTTTCTGATGGTGCTGAAGGCTCCATGGAGTGAAAAACATCATCCTTGCAGCCTCCATTGGCACTTTCTAGTATATCCCTGCTCCACTGGCGCTGGGGAACCCAGAACCAGGCACAATACTCCAGATGTGGCATCCTTAGGGCAAGAGCAGAGGGTGAGGACAACCTCCCTTGACCTGCTGCCCTCATCTGTTTGATACAGTTTTATTTATCAGCAGTTTGAGATTTACCAAAATGAGAGAAACCAGAGGCTGCTCTTCTCAGCCGTTCATGGCTAACATGAGCTTCAGTAAAACAGTGACTTCGTGGCAGACAGGAAGGCAAGAGTCACGCTAGCACACCAGACAAGGCTTTAGCCTAATGTGGGAAAGGAACAAAGGTCCCTGGCAGTGGTAGATGGTCAGAAATGCACAAACAGCTGAGCAAAGTCAAGTCAGAAGAGTGAAAGCAGCTCAGATGGTGCTTGTGTAGAATTGAAAGAAGACTGAATCGAGGAAGTAATATTTTGAGACAAATGTAGGAAAACAGTAAGATGAAGAGAAAGGTCAACAGGTATTTGAGGGAGTTGACAGGAGACAGTACAAGAGCTTCTTCTGCAAATGGATATTCTCTATGCAATTACCCATGATGGACAGCACATGCTGGAAGAAATATCATATTCTACATTCCACCTGAAGACATACTTGACCAAACACATTCAAGTACATGGCTCCAATTGGAAGAAAAAACCCAACACAGCTCACCTTTCTTCTGAGTTCTCAAGCTATGGGAACTAAGTGACAACTGACAAGGAAACGTGTGAGCAGCTCCCAACTCCCCTTGAATAACATGTAAACACCAGGAGCTCCCAGCCAGCCTAAGAACAGCCCCCACTTTTGGTGCCATTCTTGTGACTGCTACAAGGAGACCGAGGGCATCCTTACTAAGTCTGCAAATGACACTAAGCTGCAAGGGAGCACTGTTTTGCTGGAGAGTAGAAAGTTTGTACAGAGGGGCCTGGACAGGTTGGAAGAATGGGCCAAGGCCAATTATATGACATTCAACAAGGTCAAGTGCTGGGTCCTGCACCTGAGTCACAACAAGCCCCAGCAGTGCTCCAGGCTTGGGACAGAGTGGCCCAGCAGAGAAAGACTTCAGTGTGTTGACTGACAACTGGCTGAATATGAGCCACCATGTGCCCAGGTGGTCAAAGAAAGACAACAGCATCCCAGTTTGTATCAGGAACAGTGTGACCAGCAGGACTAGAGAAGAGATTGTCACCCTGTATTTAGCATTGCTGAGGCCACACCTTAAGTACTCGGTTCAACTCTGGGGCCCTAACTACAAGGTGATGGAATGAGTCCAAAGAAGAGTAATGAAGCTGGTTAAGGGTCTGGAGAACAAGTATGCAAGGAGGAGCTGAGGGAATTGGCGTTGTTTAGTCTGGAGGCTGAGGAGAGACCTTTCTCTCTACAACTTACCTGAAAGGATGTCACAGTGAGGTGGATGTTGGTCTCTTCTGTCTAGTAACAAGTAATAGGACAAGAGCAACCTGGTTGATTCTATGATTCAAAAGGTAAAGGGCAGGTGTCAAGAGGATGGGGCTGGGCTCTTTTCAGTGGTGGCCAGTGTCAGGACAAGGCACAATGAGCACAGATTAGAACACAGGATGTTTTGCTTAGGCATGAAATAAAATGTCTCTCTTGTTAGCGCGATGGAGCCGGACCAGGCTGCCCAGAGAGGTTGTGTCATTCAAAACCTGCCTGAGCAACCTGTGTTCCTGTGCAACCTCCTCTAGGCAAACATGCTCTAGGGGTTGGACTAGATGGTCTTCAGGTGTCCCTTCCAACCACCATCATTCTGTGACCAGGAGACAAGAGTGCTTATTCCAGTCCTCTTGTCCTTCTCATTCAAGTGCCAGAGGTCTCTCCCCTTGGTGTTGCACCAATCCCCTGCCCCCCAACCTTTTGCACATTGATATTTTATGCTCTCCTTTATTATTTATACCAACCTAGGCTCCAGTAGCTTGCTTCTTTGGTTTACCACAAAGGCATGGCCACCATCCTGAACACCAGTTCTCAGTTTCATCCTTCAACTTCTTTGGCCCATACCAGGGAGGGGAGAAAACTAACTCAGTGACACCAGCACTCTCCTTTAATTCTTAATACTCCCACGTAAACTCCACATAGGCTTCCTCCAAACAGAAAACTTCCTTCCACTTCTGTGCCATAAAATGCTGTCACTAACTGATCCCTTTTTTAGCCAAATCTTCAGACAAAGAATCCCAGCCTTCAGCCACCTTTATCACCACTCTCAAAAACTCTCTATAATAGAAGCTTGCAGATTCTCTTATCTAAACCAAAACCTCTGCCTCTCATTGCTTTGTAGATAAGAGGATGTCACCTTCAAGTCAAATGAATTCTAACTTCACTTCTGTTCAGCACTGGAGCCTTCTTCACTGCCAAGGTCACCAGCCTCTGGGCATTCTTCCCAGTTTCTGGAAATGGAGTACACTCACATTTCTTCTGCTCAGTTTCACAGAATCACAGGCTGGTTCGGGTTGGGAAGCTCCTCTCAAGATCATCTAGTCCAACCGCCCTGCCAGAGCAGGTGTACATAGAGCAGGCTGCACAGGATGGCATCCACGCAGGTTTTGAATGACACCAGAGATGGAGACTCCACCACCCTCACCCAGAGAGTTAGAAGTCCTCAGAGTGTGATCTGGTTCTGTTCACCCAGCAATCCATTTAACTACTTGCATCCTTAAACTGTCTTTCCATTAATTTTTTTCTGCAACAAATACTGTAATCCATTTGTCTGTCTACAGCTCCCTGAAGAGAGGCTGCAGCCAGGTGGGGTTGGTCTCTCTTCTGCCAGGCAACCAACAACAGAACAAGTCTCAAGCTGTGCCGGGGGAGGTCTAGAATAGAATAGAATCAACCAGGTTGGAAGAGACCTCTAAGCTCATCCAGCCCAAGCTAGCACCCAGCCCTGGCCAATCAACCAGACCATGGCACTAAGTGCCTCATCCACGCTTTGCATGAACACCCCCAGGGACGGTGACTCCACCACCTCCCTGGGCAGCCCATTCCAATGCCAATCACTCTCTCTGTGAAGAACTTCTCCTAACATTCAGCCTATACTTCCCCCGGCACAACTTGAGGCTGGATGTTAGGAGGAAGTTGTTGGCAGAGAGAGTGATTGGCATTGGAATGGGCTGCCCAGGGAGGTGGTGGAGCTGCCATCCCTGGAGGAGTTGAAGCAAAGCCTGGATGAGGCACTTAGTGCCATGGTCTGGTTGACTGGATAGGGCTGGGTGCTAGGTTGGACTGGCTGAGCTTGGAGGTCACTTCCAATGTGGTTGATTCTACCAATTATTCTACCAGAACCTCCTGTGTTGCAGTTTGTGCACTCTGCCCCTTGTCCTGTCACTAGACACCATGGAGAAGAGTATGGCTCCATCCTCCTGACACTTGTCCTTTAGATATTGATAAGCATTAATGAGATTCCCCCCCTCAATCTCCCCTTCTCCAGCCTACACAGTCCCAGCTGATTGGATAGGGCTGGGTGCTAGGTTGGACTGGATGATCTTGGAGGTCTCTTCCAACCTGGTTGATTTTATGATTCTAAATTTAACTGGATATTCTGTCAAGTACTGCAACCACCACCAAAGGCACTTCACTCCTCACCTCTGTCTAGAGCAGCCATGTAATCCCAGGCAGCAGCTCAAGACAAGGAGGGTACCACGCTCGAATCAGTGGCTTCCTTGGGACCTGAAAGCACAGCCATAGCTGGCACAGCCAGTTTAGCTTTTGCTTGTGAGGCAAGGTAGCTGTTTCACACAACCACCCCACAGCTGAGTGCATGTTAGCAGCCAGCCATCTGCCCAAGCCAGGCACAGCCACCAGTGACTGCGTAAGCATTTTAATCTCTCAGGAAATTCCTGGTTTGTAGTTACAGCATCAGCTGAAACAGATTTTCAGAAGAATCTGACCAACTATTCCATGAAGAATTGGATACAGGACCACAACAGCAAGGAATACAACTCTCACTAGTGAGGAGTAAATAAAACAGAATATATCACAGGATGTCAGGGGTTGGAAGGGACCCAAGAAGATCATCCAGTCCAACCCCCTGCCAGAGCAGGACAATCCTATCTAACACAGGTCACAGAGGAACACATCCAGACAGGACTTGAAAGGCTCCAGAGAAGGAGATATATATAAATTATATGATGCTTTACCCAAGTTTTGAAGCCCATAAGCACACTCACTTAGTTTTTACTGTCCCAATGTTACTGCTGAAGTACAAAAAACACCAGGAAAAGCAATGGAGAAATGAAGCTCAACAATGCAGAGTTTTCAACTACCACAGCTCTGTCAAATACATCTCATTTAGCCTCCTTCTGCTTACACAATGGGAAAGAGAACACAATCACATTTGCCCCAAAGCACTAACATATCATCAAAAGTAGGCAGTATTTCAGATTTTTTGCTGATTAAAGAAACTTCATTTAAGAGATGAAGCTAATTACATCTGTGCAGAAGATTAAGCCTCTGCAGAACAAAGTTTAAATCTGATTATCAAAGCATTTACAATGCTAAGATAGAGGAGGCGAAATCGTTTTTGGTATCAGACTTACTTTAAAAAGGACTTAAGTCTTAGTAAAAATTCAGGATCTCTTTATGTCCTATCAAGAACCCTAAACAACAATCTTGATACCTGCACTGTGTAAAAGGGAGGTCTCTGCTGAAGGACTTTGCCAAGCTCGATAGATGGGCAGAGGCCAATGGGATGAGACTGAACAAGGCCAAGTGCAGGGTTCTGCACTTTGGCCACAACAACCCCAAGCAGCACCACAGGCTGGGGACAGAGTGGCTGAGAGCAGCCAGGCAGAGAGGGACCTGGGGGTGCTGGGAGAGAGGAGCTGAAGATGAGGCAGCAGTGCCCAGGTGGGCAGCAGAGCCAATGGCATCCTGGCCTGGCTCAGGAGCAGTGTGGGCAGCAGGACAAGGGAGGTTCCTCTGCCCCTGTGCTCAGCACTGCTCAGGCCACACCTTGAGTGCTGTGTCCAGTTCTGAGCTNGTGTTGCCGTCCCTGGAGGTGTTAAGCCAAGCCTGGCTGAGGCACTCAGTGCCATGATCTGGTTGATTTGGCACGGCTGGGTGCTAGGTTGGACTGGCTGAACTTGGAGGTCTCTTCCAACCTGCTTTATTCTATGCTTCTATGAAACTGAAAGTAGCAAAGAGCATATAAGGTAGACTCAGATGGCAAACTTTCAGGTGAGCAGATGGTCCTAGACTCCTCTGCAGAGGAAACCCTCTGGCAGCTCTTACAGAGCTCTACGGAAGTGACTACCCTCACACAGATGTTCTGTCAACACCACCACATTTCCATAATTCTATTTATTTCTCACCCGGTCACAGTTGCTTTGCACATGCCAGAAGCAACAGCGTTTCCTACGGGATGTTCCCAGGGAACAGGTATTATCAGGAGCAACTACAGAGGAGGAATAGGTGAGAGAGGTGGGCTTGTTTAGCCTAGAGAAAAGGAGGCTGAGCAGAGACCACCTCACTCTCTACCACTCTCTGAAAGGAGGTCAGAATGAAGAAGCAGTGAGTCTCTTCTCACAGACAGCAAGTGATGGGACAAGCGGCAATGCCCTCAAGTTGCACCGCAGGGGAGGTTTAGGTTGGCTAGTACAAGAAACTGCCTGACTGAAAGGTGTGCTAGCTTGAGCCCAGCTGGGGTGTTTTGGTGAGAGGAATTAGATGCTAGGCTGTGAAAAGGAAACAATGCTGATGGCTGCTGCACTCATAGGCTTGCTGAGTCGGATAAGAACAAGAACACAAACATAGATAAGACAGTCGCTGTCTGGGCTTGGGGCTGAACCTCTCTCTCTCTCTCTCTAACCTATCCTACCGTCTGTGTGACTAATCCTTCTGCTTCCTAACCCCCCTGGCCAATTCTCCATACTAACTTAAACATAAGGCAAGATATTGGGTAAGGTTGAGGGGTAGGGGAAAGGTGGAAGAGTGGTTGGGAGCCCCTGCTGGGGACTCTGGTTTCTGGGAGGGCTGCTGTGTTTCTGTATCGCCTTTCAACTTGTCTGTGTCTTGTCTTTAGCTGCTCAGATTCTCAATACCTGCTTGGGTATTGTGCTGAGCTGCAAATATAAAGCTGCATTCCATTTCCAGAGCCGCTAAGTCTAGTCTGGGTGATTTCCAAAGTTGGGGGGGGGCAGGTAACACCCAAAGCATCACAAATTTTAACAGTAATATAGGACTGATTAAAATAGAAATACTCTAGAAAAGTTATTCTCTCATACAGCACCCACTGGGACTAGTTAGAAGGAAAGAAGAGCAAAGCTTTATACCTCTCTACTTGGCAAATCAGTCAAAGAAGCAACAAAATACCTGGAAATCATGACATATGGTCTAATCTGCACTGCTCCACAGAGCAAAACTGTATCTCATTACTCTCCCAGGTTCTTTAATCTTGCC
Source organism: Tricholaema leucomelas (assembly GCA_013400475.1). Taxonomy (NCBI): domain Eukaryota; kingdom Metazoa; phylum Chordata; class Aves; order Piciformes; family Lybiidae; genus Tricholaema lacrymosa; species Tricholaema leucomelas. The sequence continues at coordinate 109,300 of WAAF01012034.1, forward strand.
TGTAAAGCAGAGGATGAAAGATAACCATGTGACAAATTATTTCGCCTTCCAGGTGCTTTTAGAAAGTTTCCCCATTAAAATAATCTACCCAGCTAATAAACTACACAATTTAGATTCAAGAGACATAATTGGGTGCTTTTTCTTTTTCCCTTCTACAAAAGGCCAGAAAAGCAACACTGGATGAGTAAATCCCCACTCCAAAGTGATATGGGAAAAGGGGGAGAGAACATAGAATGCAGGAACCTAGTTAAATCACTGTGTGAGCACTGATACAAAGCATCATCAATCAGATAAACACAAAGGAGGGGAGCTAAGCTTGAGAGGGTCTTGAAACACTCTCATGGAGAAGAGGAATGCTGTATTCAAAGGTGAGAGCACTAGAGACTCCAGCCAAGAATGTGACCCACAACTGATGTCAGGTGGATGAAAGGTAGAGAGGTCAGACTGAGAATGACGTTGGCCTTCCTCCCAAAGACCCCAAAAGGTGGCTACCAGGTGGCAATGAGCATGCGTGAAGAAGTGGGACAGTATGGAAATGAGTTCCAGGAACAGATCCAGTGAATCACAGAATCAACCAGGCTGGAAGAGACCTCCAAGATCATCCAGCCCAACCTAGCACCCAGTCCTGACCAGTCAACCAGACCATGGCACTAAGTGCCTCAGCCAGGCTTGGCTTCAACACCTCCAGGGACGGTGACTCCACCACCTCCCTGGGCAGCCCATTCCAATGCCAATCACTCTCTCTGCCAACAACTTCCTCCTAACATCCAGACTAGACCTGCCCTGGCACAACTTGAAACTGTGTCCCCTTGTTCTGTTGCTGCTTGCCTGGCAGAAGAGCCCAACCCCACCTGGCTACAGCCTCCCTTCAGGGAGTTGTAGCCAGCAATGAGGTCTGCCCTGAGCCTCCTCTTCTGCAGGCTGCACACCCCCAGCTCCCTCAGCCTCTCCTCACAGGGCTGTGCTCCAGGCCCCTCACCAGCTTTGTTGCCCTTCTCTGGACACCTTCCAGCACCTCAACATCTCTCTTGAATGGAGGAGCCCAGAACTGGACACAGCACTCAAGGTGGTTGGGAGCCCCTGCTGGGGACTCTGGTTTCTGGGAATGCTGTTGTGTTTCTGTATTACCTTTATCTTGTCTGTGTCTGTCTCTAGCTGTATAGATTGTAAATCTCTGCTTGCTAATTGTGCTAAGCTGTACATAGAAAGCTTCATTCTTTCATTTCCAGCTCAGCTGGGTCTAGTCTGGGTGATTTTCTTAAGTGGGGAGGGGGGGCAGGGAACACCCAAACGATCACAGCCACTAGAATAATGAGGACTGGAACAGCGACTTTACAAGGAAAGGCTGGGAAAGCTGAGACTGTTTCCCCTGCAAAAGAACAGGGTGGGTGAGGCTGGGGATCTCATTAATGCTTAAAAATATCTAAAGGCCAAGTGTCAGGAGAACAGAGCCAGACTCTTCTCAGCAGTGTCCAGGGACAGGACAAGAGGCAGCGGACACAAACCAGAACACAAGAGGTTCTTATGTAAACAGAAGGAAAAAAGTCTACCCTTTAAGGGAGCCTGTGCACTGTGACAGGCTGCCCAAAGAGCATGTGGAGTCTGCTTTGACTTTTGAGCCAGCAGTGTGCCCAGGTGGGCAGCAGAGCCAATGGCATCCTGGCATGGCTCAGGAGCAGTGTGGCCAGCAGGACAAGGGAGGTTCTTCTGCCCCTGTGCTCAGCACTGCTCAGGACACACCTCGAGTGCTGTGTCCAGTTCTGGGCTCCTCCATTGCAGAGAGATGTTGAGGTGCTGGAAGGTGTCCAGAGAAGGGCAGCAAGGCTGGTGAGGGGCCTGGAGCACAGCCCTGTGAGGAGAGGCTGAGGGAGCTGGGGGTGTGCAGCCTGCAGAAGAGGAGGCTCAGGGCAGACCTCATTGCTGTCTACAGCTACCTGAAGGGAGGTTGCAGCCAGGTGGGGTTGGTCTCTTCTGCCAGGCAACCAGCAACAGAAGAAGGGGACACAGTCTCAAGTTGTGCCAGGGCAGGTCTAGGCTGGATGTTAGGAGGAAGTTGTTGGCAGAGAGAGTGATTGGCATTGGAATGGGCTGCCCAGGGAGGTGGTGGAGTCGCTGTGCCTGGAGGTGTTCAAGAAAAGCCTGGATGAGGCACTTAGTGCCATGGTCTGGTTGATTGGCCAGGGCTGGCTGGGTGCTAGGTTGGAGTGGATGACCTTGGGAGGTCTCTTCCAGCCTGGTTGATTCTATGATTCTAACTCTTGAGCACTGAACTGCCAACAGTAGGGTCAAATTGCCATAAGTGACTGATTCTATGAAAAGGAGAAGTAGAGCAGAAACCAAAAATAAAATACAAACCAAACAACTGTCAGCCACAAATGTTTTGAAGTCTGATGTAAAGATAAGCCCACCTAAATCTCAAAAGGCATTCTATTTTAAGCATTACTGAACCCAGCTGAAAGCTGGTGATGCAGGCCTATGGCTGAGTATCAGTTTTAAGGAATGCTTTTTACACTACCACAACTGTTCTCTGTACTAAAACACTGGACAGTAGGAGACAGTTTGCCTTTTTCTTGAAATTCCTGAGCCCATGAAGGTTCAAAGCAAACTTGCCAGGCAATCAAAGAGCAGCAAGTAATTATGACTCAATCATCCTAGAATAGCCTTAGAAAGGACCTGCAAGACCATCCAGTTCAACCATTATCTAACTCCCTCAAGTCTGCCGCTAAATCATGTCCCTCAGCACCACATCTCTGCCTCTGTGAAACATCTCCAGGATGGTGATTCCACCACCTACCAGGGAGCCTGTTCCAACAGTTGATAACCGTTTCACAGAAGAATTGGCAGATTGGATTGGAAAGAATGGCATTGGAATGGGCTGCCCAGGGAGGTGCTGGGGTCACTGTGCCTGGAGGTGTTCAAGCAAAGCCTGGCTGAGGCACTTAGTGCCATGGTCTAGTTGACTGGCCAGGGCTGGGTGCTAGGTTGGGCTGGATGAGCTTGGAGGTCTCTTCCAACCTGGCTGATTCTGTGATTCTGTGAAAGCAGCAAATAGCATATAAGGCAGACTCAGATGGCAAACTTTTAGGTGAGCAGATGGTGCTAGACAGACTTCTCTGCAGAGGAAACCACATCTCTGCCTCTTTGAAACACCTCCAGGGATGGTGATTCCATCACCTCCCAGTGATCCTGTTCCAGCAGTTGAAAGAAGCTTCTTCTAATAGTCAATCTAAACTCCCGTGGTGCAATTTGGGGCTATTTCCTATCACTTGTTAAGAGAGCAAAGACATCAACATCGACCTTGCCATAACCTCCTTTCAGAGGGTTATAGCATTATACACATCACTTTGGAGTCTGGGTTGCTTGTTGGTTTGTTTACTTGTTACTATATGAAAGAAAGCTTCATATTTCCTTGGGTTCCTTCCTTCTAAACTCAAAAAAAGAGAGTGGTATTTTCTTTGCAATGTCTTAAGTTTCTCCTGCAAGTGCTGATCCAGGGTGCATTAACCACTTGAAACATCACATATTTCACTGAGTGTCAGGATTCAGGCATCTTGCCAAATTGCCACCAACATGTCAAGCCTCGTTTTTCATTGTAATATCAGTAGACTGGATGATCTAGTCCTACTGCAGTGTGACAGCCAGATGCTATTGAGAAAATCATGCCTAAGAAAGGCAGAGGAGGTGCAAAGCACACAGCTATGCATAACTGCAACACCACGTCCATCTGAGCAAGCCAGGGGGGCCCAAGGGATTTATAGATAGCAGAATACACACATGAGAAGACTCCAGATGTGTAAGAAACTATGCAAAGCAAGGACCTGGGGTTCACACTGAGCGTTCAGTGATATAATCTCAAAAACTCTATTGAATCACAAACGTACAGAATAAAGTCACTATTAGACATCTGACTTGGTGTCAGTAAAGCGTTCCCATCACCTAATCCAGCCATCAAATAGCTATCAAATGCTGCAATGCAAACACAGAACCGGGAAAGCCAGGCAGGAAGACTCCAAGTTTTCTTCCATCACTGTTGCCTTGTTGTTTTCATATCAACCAATATAAACAAAGGTGGAATGATGAAAGGTTTTTTATTATTTGGGTTTGGGAAGAGGTTTTTCGGTTGTGTATTTAGAAAAGAGCTTCCTTTGGTTGCAAGTACACCTTTGAATGATTCAAAATGATTTTCTTCACCAGTATCACTACAAGAAACAGCTGAACCAAGCTCCTAACAGCTGTTATTTGTAAAAAAACTTCCAAAAGGATACAAGTCACTTTGCAGGATCACAGACAGGGAGGGGTTGGAAGAGACCGCCTCAGATAATCAAACCTCCCCACTAAAACAGGGTTGCCCAGGGCAGGTTACAAAGGATCATATCCAGGCATGTTTCAAAAGCCTCCAGAGAAAGAGGCTCCACAAACCTCTCTGCGCAGCACACTCACAGGAAAGAAGTTTTTCTTTATGCTCTTCCTTTATGGCCTCAAGTTGCATCAGGGGAGGTTTAGGTTGGCTGCTGGGAGGAAGTTCTTTCCTGAGCAGGTGGTCAGGCACTGGAACAGGCTGCCCAGGGAGGTGGTGGAGTCACCTGGAGGTGTTTCAAAGGAGAGTGGATCTGGTGCTTGAGGCTATGGTCTGGTGATGAAGGCTGCTGGGATAAAGGTTGGACTGGCTGATCCTGCTGGTCCTTTCCAAGCATAGTGATTCCTAGTGATGAGATGTGCTGAGGGGTTTGGGTTAGTCAAGGTCTTGTCAGTGTGAAACCAAAGACTGGACTGGAGGAGCTTGAAGGGCTTCTCCAATCTAAGGAACTCTGTGATCCTGTGATGTTTGAACAAATGGTGTTGTTTCAGTTGATACCCACTGCCCCTTGTCCTGTCACCAGGCACCACTGAAAAGAGCCCAACCCTATCCTCTTGACACCCTATCATTTAGATAGTAATAGGCATTGAGAAGATCCCCTCTCAATTTGCTCTTAACCCACACTTAAGAGCTCCAGGTCTCTCAGCCTCTCCTCATGGAAACGACATTCCAGTCTCCTCAGCACCTTTATGGCCTTCCATTAGATTCTCTCCAGTAGTTTCCCACCCCTCTTGAACAGGGCAGCCCAGAATGGGACACAATCCTCCAAGTGTGGCCTCCCCAGGGCAGAGTAGAGGGGAAGAAGAACCTCCCTCAATCTGCTTGCCACATCACATTCTTCTTAACATGCCCTGTTATTGCCATGCACATTATTGGCCTTCTTGGCCCCAAGGGCACATTGCTACCTCAGCTACTAGCGCTGAAGTTTCCATGCAAGTAGTGAAATGACAGCAGTGCCAATAGATTATCCACTTCACTGAGCAGTTTATAGACGTGACAACAGAGATACGTTGGTATCCTTCCACAAGTGGCAGTCCCTCAATCAAAGAGTTCCCAGACACGACAGAATTTATTCAGAAGTACCTGCTATAAGCATGACAGCTCCTGCAGTGCAGTTAAGCACCCTTCCATCATCTGGGATGTGAGCTAGTAACTCATTTCACGTGGAAGTAAGCATAACATCCACACTCTAGGAACTTTTCACCACACCAGCTTAACAAGTGATAACAGTTAGCAAATATAACTTATTTATTGAAGAAGGTCATTTTAGGAGGAAGTTCTTGACAGAGAGAGTGATTGGCCACTGGAATGGGCTGCCCAGGGAGGTGGTGGAGTCACCGTCCCTGGAACAGTGTGGCCAGCAGAACGAGGGAGGTTATTCTGCCCCTGTACTCAGCACTGGTCAGGCCACACCTCAAGTGCTGTGTCCAGTTCTGGGCTCCTCCATTCAAGAGATGTTGAGGTGCTGGAAGGTGTCCANTGGGTGCTAGGTTGGGCTGGATGAGCTTGGAGGTCTCTTCCAGCCTGGTTGATTCTATGATTCCATGGCTGATGTGATCTTCCCCTTTCCACTGAAGGACTTAAGGGATATGGCACTCTGATATTTTTCTTAGCCTCTGTGTGTATCTCCAATTTGATGCAATAAAAATTAAACCAGCTTAGTTTGATTTAGCACCTACAGTCACCTGCTCAGAAGTGGCCTGCGTGTACACTTCAGCAAGTCCCAGTGAAAAATGGTTAAAAAATTACTGAGAGGGAGAAGCTACTTATGCAGCTTGCCTGTGCAAACTTCAAATGCCTTGCTGGCCTACAAACAGTGCTAAACCTCATCTTGAGAGAATGAATGTCATCTTGCAAAAGTCTTCCAAGCAGCTATGAGCCCACATTTAATGTGAAAATTGACATTTCTGCATACTGGTGTTAACAGACACAAAGTAATCTCATTTAACAGCTTTTAAAACTTTATACTGCAAGAACACACTTTCATCGTATGCGGCCCCCTAAAGATGTAATTTTGCTCATGCCATGCTGATCAGATTACAAAATGCTAAGCTAAATGAAAACCTCAAACACAGTTTTTCAGATAGAATTGTGGAAAACAGCCACCTGTCCAAAGTAAGTCTCAATGGCAGCAGCATGGCAAGGAGCTGCATAAGCTTCTACAAAATCCTCTGGTGGCTTAAGGATCATTTCCACTGGAAAAGATCTTTAAGATCATGAAAGAGTTGGGGCTGTGCAGTCTGGAGGAGGCTCCCAAGTGACCTTCTTGTGGCCTTCCAGCATCTGAAGGGGGCTACAAAAAAGCTGGGGAGGGACTTTTGAGGCTGTCAGGGAGTGCCAGGACTAGGGGGAATGGAGCAAAGCTGGATGTGGGGAGAGTAAGAGTGGCTGTGAGGAGGAAGTTGTTGAGCATGAGAGTGGTGAGAGGCTGGAATGGGTTGCCCAGGGAGGTGGTTGAGGCCCAATGGCTGGAGGTGTTTAAGGCCAGGCTGGCTGAGGCTGTGTGCAGCCTGCTCTAGGGTAGGGTGTCCCTGGGCATGGCAGGGGGGTTGGAACTGGCTGCTCCTTGTGGTCCCTTCCAACCCTGACTGATTCTATAAATCCCCAGGTCTTTCTCTGCTGTGCAGCTTTCCAGCCACTCTTCCCTAAGCCTGAAGAATTCATGGGGTTGTTGTGGCTCAAGTGCAAGACACTTGTCCTTACTGAAGCTCATAAACTGCCCTCAGCCCATGAATGTAGCCTGTCCAGGACCTTCTCTAGAGCCTTCTACCCTGAAGCAGATCAACACTCCCTCGCAGCTTAGTGTTACCTGAAAACTTACTGTGGGTGTACTCAAGCCCCTGGTACAGATCACTGATGAAGCAAGGCCCTACAAAAGTTTTACTCTTTGCCCACATGCTGTTCAATGGTTATGAAAGTATCTACACCTACAAGGCATGTTACCAGATTTGTAATCAGTTTTATGTGCCTTTGCTGTATGGAAATAAAAAGCTGTCATTCAGACTAGCTGAGTAGGCTCAAAAAGTCTTCCAGGAAAGATGGGCAGTGCCCTTCACAGAATCACAGACTGGTAGGCACCGAAAAGGACCTCCAGAGATCACTGAGTTCAAACCTCTTGCTAAAGCAGGGTCACTCAAAATGTTATTACAGGAAATAATCAAAAGATTGGTGAGTTCTTATTGTGCAATATGCCCATAAATAACCATGATGCTCATTACTGTCTACACTGCCACCATCAAGCAGAAACTCACATTTTCACTCAAGCTCTTCTGAGATTTTGAATCTACAAAGCTCCAAATGAACTGAAGTGCTCCTGTCGCCCACTCATTGGTTGCCCAAATCCAGCCAGTAAACTTTCTGCAAGTTTCTCCATGGCTGACTGTTTTCTAGCATGTAGACAAAGAGTAGATCATGCAGAAGACAAGTTAAAACTTGGTGCATTTTTTTGTCTAACCTGGAAAGGATGAGAGCAGGAGACAACCAGCATTTGGCTCCTCTCTTTCCTAATACAGGAAATACTTTGACAAACTGGAGGATAGAAACACAGAATCAACCAGGTTGGAAGAGACCTCCAAGCTCAGCCAGTCCAACCTAGCACCCAGCCCTGTCCAATCAACCAGGCCATGGCACTAAGTGCCCCATCCATTTAGGACAAGCAGCAATGGGTGTAAGTTGCAGCAAAAAAGGTTCTGCCTCAACACAAGGGGGACCTTGTTCACTGTAAGGGTCACAGAGTACTGGAATAGGCTTCCCAGAGAGGTTGTGGAGTCTCCTTCTCTGGAACCTTTCAAGGCCTGTCTGGATGTGTTCCTCTGTGACCTGTGTTAGATAGGATTGTCCTGCTCTGGCAGGGGGTTGGACTGGATGATCTCCTTGGGTCCCTTCCAACCCCTGACATCCTGTGAGCCTGTGACAGTCTTTTCTTGAACACCTCCAGGGACGGCAACTCCACCACCTCCCCAGGCAGCCTGTATCAGTGGCACATCACTCTCTCTGTGATAGCAATAAGATTTGAAGGAAACAGCACTCTGCATGTGGCACATGCTGTTCAGCAGATGGGGTGAAGGACGTCTAGACAGATGGTCTAGAATTTGCATTTTGCCATGCAAAGATGAAAGCTTCTCAGCCTACAACATAACACACTGACTCCAGCAGAACCTCAGAAATAATACAAGAGAGTGTCTCTCCCACAGTCTAGGACATGTCCAGTCCAGTCCTGAATTTCAGGAGATTCAAACTGAGTTTACAGGTATACTGTGGAAACTCCAGAAGGAATCGAGCGATTTCAAACCCCTGTAACACTTGCAAGTACAAAGCACCATTCCTCAATCCTCTTCTCAAATCTGAGTCCAGAACAGAAAACAACATGTGGCTACTAGGAACTTCAACGGAGAAAAGTCTCCAGGAAAGATGGGCAGTACCCTTTACAGAATCAGACTGGTAGGCACTGAAAAAGATCTCCAGAGATCGTCTAGTTCAAACCTCTTCCTAAAGCAGGGTCACCCAAAACAGGTAGCTCAGGAATGTGTTCAGGTAGCTCTTGAAAGTCACCAAAAAAGACAACTTCACAACCTCTCTAGACAACCTAGTCCAGTACACTCCCAGGAAAGATTTTCCTTATGAAATCACCTCTATTCCAATTTGTGCCCAGTGCCCTTTGTCCTACCACTGCAGACCATGAAAAAGAGCCCAGGCCTATCCTCTTGACCCCCACCCTTCAGACATTGAAAGGCATTGACAAGATCCCATCTCAGTCTGCTTTTCTCCAGGCGTCTCTCAGCCTTTCCTCACAGGAGAGACATTCCAGTTCTCTCAGCATCTTCTTGGCCTTCTGTTGGACTCTCTGCAGTAGTTTCTTATCTCTCTTAAACGAAGAAGCCCATAAAAAGACACAATACTCCAGATGTGGCCTGCCCAGGGCAGAGTAGAGGGGGAGGAGAACTCCCTCGACCTCCTAGGCACCCTATTCTTAATGCACCCCAGAGAATACCATCGGCCTTCTTAACCACTGCTGTCTCAAGGGCAATTTGTTGGCCACAAGCACTTGTTGCTCTTTCTACCCAGAGCTGCTTTAGAGCAGGTCAACCTCTAACCTGCACTAGTGCAGGGTTATTTCTTCCCTTGTTGAACTTCATGAGGCCCCCCTCTGCCCAGCTCTCCAGCCTGTCCATGTCTTTCTGAATGATGCCACATCCTGACAGGCTGTCAGCCACTCCAGTTTTTATCATCACCAAACTTGCCTTGACTATGCTGTCTCCTTATCCTGGTCACTGATTAAAATAACAAAGATACTGCCCTTGAAAAACTTCTTTGCCCTAGACATACGAGCTGCTTCTGAACTCTGACATGGAGCATACTACTCCTGTCCTCTTCAGGTCCATAGGTGTCACCATGAGGACCTCCATCTCCTGCGTGTAGCACTCTAAAAACTCCTTGCTTCTAGATGCTTTCTGATCTAGGGTAGGGTGTCCCTACCCATGCTAGGGGGTTGGGAGTAGATGATCCTTGTGGTCCCTTCCAACCCTGACTGATTCTACGATTCTATGAAGCACCTTAGTTTAAACTTACAGACTGTGGCGTCTGCTCTGAAGACAGGTTCAGCTCCATGCAACAGTGTTGCCGTTTAAGCCTTCTCAGAGGGCCACAAGCCCAAGAGAACATGTAGTTTAGGATGCATTCCCCCCTCCCCTTCTCCCTGCATGGAAAATTTAGGCAGAAGAGTAAAAAGGAGTAAACCAACCAAAGAACAGCCTTGCACTGATTTGAAAGTTAAAAGGAAACCTTTAACAGCAAATAAAAGTCATTTAAGGTAAGGGAAGGTTACAGAGATATATGTATCTGTTCCCTTATATAAAACCAGGCTGGATGGCAGTGGATTATCTGGATTGAGATGGATTCTCCTTGGATGCAGGCCCTAACAATATGAGGTAGCAGGTCTGGCCATGTGCTTAGGCTGGCTACATGGGTAACAGGAACAGCAGCAGTAAGGAGATTGCAGGGGCAAAGGAGCAAGAGTGAGCAGGAACTTGACTGCCTCTTCAATAGGTTTGTGGACAGGAAGTGGGAGTGGGGCAAACTTTGACCTGGGAGGTCCTCCTCCAAGAAGAGACCAGGTTTCCAGACCACTCCCTCACCCCAAATGGGCTTACCTTGGAACACATAAGAAAGCCTGCATGGAGTGGAAGTTGAGGCCTAGACACTACAGTGGCTCCTGATTTTTCAGGGGATAAAAACAACAGGTTCTCTGGACCACAACAAATACTCTTCCTTACACTAATGAGCTGTGCCTAAAAGAAAGGTGGGAAAGGAAGATGAGAATGTTTAATGCATTTTCATACTTGATGGCATGGCAGAGGATGACAAGACATACAGAGTAATAGATGTTAAATCACCTCCTATGTTCACCCTATGGCAAATTAAGTCATACAGACCAGAGAAGACAAAGGTACTCAAAAAAAGCATATTAAGTCTTTTATGGTCTTTTACCAAAAATGTAAAAAAATAAAAGGAAGAAATTAAGACTGAAAGCTCTTCAGACTCAGTTTTGCTGCCTTCAACCTCCTTAGAGACAGCAGCTGCTACTGTCACAGAAACAGCAATATACTGAGCAACAGAAGAAAGAGCACTTTCAGACTACTGGCATGCAGCTTGTTGATCCACAACTGGGCATACTGGACTCCTGAGCTTACACCTTTGTTTCTCTGAAGCTAACTGTGCTAGGCACAGTCCAAGGCATGCTCTGCTCTGAACTATACTTATTCACATGCAGAGGCCAAAACAATTGAGTAGCCAGTGGTAGCAGCAGCTTTTGCAATCAAACTGATGATTTGATGCTTGTGGGATGTTTAAGTACAGGTAGGAATTATGACTTGAAGTGATACATGAGAATTTAGCTGAAGATACAACTCTGCAAACTTGAAAGGGATGAATTTTTGGTACAAAAGTAGTCCAAATGCTGTCACAGAAGTGGCTTTGCAGCTCTGAGTTCATAAAATTACATTATTTGTTGCTTCTGAGATTAACCTGCTGTTACCACCAAAATGATCTCGCCTTTGTCAAGAGCAGCTGCTTGACACATCATTATAGAAAGAAATCTGCTCAACTTTCCTATTACAGATAATCTTTTCTTTTTTTATCTGATAAATCAAAGAGATTATAGAGCATCTGCTTCCTCATTCCTTTACAACATTTTGTCTTGGTTCTCTAGGTATCTTTCAGACCTATTCCTGAAGGAAAAAATACCCACGAGAACTGGAAAGTAGCTGGTTAGTGAGAAACACATGAAGTGTGGCAGAAGAGATGCAGAAGTTGTGAGAGAAGTGACAGTTACCTAAAACCATGTAAAAATTTTGAGTGATGCACACGTTTGTTTGGCAAAAGGTGTCCTCAGAACTCGGCTGCTCCCATTCCAGTATCTCTGCGATACACTGTTTCAAATGGAGAGAAGTTCACTTCTGGGAATGAAAGTGGCTTTCAAGAGCATGTGTATGCACGTATCTTCAAGACCTGGGCTCGAGGTCTTTTCCACTCACCCTACTCCCAGAGGCAAATTTTGTGGTACACCTTCCCAGCACTACTAAAAATGGGTGGATTCAATGATCTTCAAGTTTTTTTTCCAACTGAAACCATTCCATAGTTCCATAATCCATTCCCCTTGCATTATTCTTCAAGTGCCCACAAAGAGCTGGCCTGGGAAACTAACAGCTAAAACCACTATTAACTTGCACTACAGCCCCTCCATTTCCCAAAAGATAAATCATTGGGTTAGTCCATATTTTAAACACATTCTTACAAGAAAGCTGGGGATTTTTTTTTTGGTTGATCAATAAGGACATTAATTCTTGAATAAATATTTAACACCATCAGAAAGGGAGTGTCTCTCCCTTTTTTTGCATGAAAGGGGAGAAGGAAAGAGGGGCAGAATGCTGTAAGAAACCAGGTTAATGGAAGATACAAAAATAATGTTGCCAAAGGGAAAAAAATACTACTGTTATTGTTAAACATTCAAGAATGTGAAACGAGCCCAGGGGAAGAGGTGGGAAAGCAATGTGAAGAATACAGAGATGATACTCAGCACTGGTCAGGCCACAACCACCTTGAGTGCTGTGTCCAGTTCTGGGCTCCTCCATTCAAGAGAGATGTTGAGGTGCTGGAAGGTATCCAGAGAAGGACAACGAAGCTGGAGAGGGGCCTGGAGCACAGCCCTGTGAGGAGAGGCTGAGGGAGCTGGGGGTGTGCAGCCTGCAGAAGAGGAGGCTCAGGGCAGACCTCATTGCTGTCTGCAGCTACCTGAAGGGAGGCTGTAGCCAGGTGGGGTTGGTCTCTTCTCCAGGCACCCAGCAACAGAACAAGTGGACAGAGTTTCAGGTCGTGCTGGGGGAGGTCTAGGCTGGATGTTGGGAGGAAGTTGCTGGCAGAGAGAGTGATTGGCATTGGAATGGGCTGCCCAGGGAGGTGGTGGAGTCACCATCCCTGGAGGCGTTTGAGCCAAGCCTGGCTGGGGCACTTAGTGCCATGGTCGGGTTGATTAGGCAGGGCTGGGTGCTAGGTTGGGCTGGGTGAGCTTGGAGGTCTCTTCCAAACTGGTTGATTCTGTGATCCAGCAAGAACCATTATCTGTACACCCAAAACTGAAGCATGTGTTTAGTGTTAATCAATGACACTACCTGTATTCTGACAGAAGACAGAAACATGAATACCCTCCAGGAGCCTGCAAAGCTCAAGATTTAAGAGGCAGGGGGAAGTGAGCATTACTACAGTTTATATAAGAATCACAGAATCAACCAGTTTGGAAGAGACCTCCAAGATCATCCAGTCCAATCACTCAACCAGCTTTGTCGCCTTTCTCTGGATATGTTCCAGTATCTCAACAGTTCTCTTGAATTGAGGAGCCCAGAACTGGACACAGTACTCAAGGTGTGGCCTGAGCAGTGTTGAGTACAGGGGCAGAATAACCTCCCTTGTCCTACTGGCCACACTATTCCTGATCCAGGCCAGGATGCCAATGGCTCTCTTGGCCACCTGGGCACACTGCTGGCTCATCTTCAGCTACTATCTACCAGCACCTCCAGGCCCCAAGGGAGTGGCATAATGATACATGATTTTTATCATTTGATAGAGGTCATTATCAGTCACTAAATCAGCTTATCTGTCATGTGCACACTTCATATAAATGATCTTTGATCCGATTACTTAAGTCCCTCAATTCTTGGAGACACTGCTTGTCAAGCCACCACCACATTTCACATCTCAGACATCTTCCTTCGTATTAAATTTAATTTGTTTAATTTCTTTTGATCTTCTGTATCGTAACTTCACAGTGCCATCCAAACAAGGGTACTCAGCAGAGAAAGACACTTGCCTTTGTTCCTTGACAGTAAAGTGAATAAAGGTTTCCACCTCAAACAGAAATAACAAATAACCCAGAATTCACTTTTCAAGTTCCTATTCTTCCTGTCAAAGTCTTTGCAATCCAGGAGCTGGAATTCAGCAATGAGAATGGCAACAGGTGTTTTAAGGAAAGCAGTCACCATATCAGCCCCAAGCTAGCAAATACTCTGTTGGTAAGCCTACATGGTAAGGAAAAAACCCAGCTACGCCAAAAACACATAACCCTGCCTCACAATGCATACGGTGCATTCACACAGGTGTCTTACAACCAGGCTAAACATTCAGGCTTTTAGTAGCTAAGAAATCCCTGAAGTAATCCAATGGTTTGCAGGGTTAAACCAACAGGAATGGTATCAATTCTGGTTCAAATAACTCAAAAGTGGATCATAAAAAAATGGACGTGACAGAGAGTATTTTGGTTCAGGGGCAGGGGGCAGCACATGTACAGTTTATTGAAGAACTATGGGAGAGTTAACTGGTAACAGGATAAACACTTCAAGAACAGATCCTGAGCAAGCCAAATGCCTTTAGCTCTAACAGTTCCAAGCTGCTGCTTATCTACAGATGGCAGGCAAAAATGGTGAGCATTCCAGTACTAAAGCTGTAGCCTCAGTAATTAAATAGGAAACCTGAAAAGGACCCACATAAGTAGATTAACCAAGAGCATCACTCCAAAAGTACCACTATCAGTAAATTCCTTTTTCTATTGCCCATCTACTGGGCAACACAAGGTGCAAAAGTCACAACTGGAGTTTGGAAGATTCCCAAACACTTTTTTGTCTCTGCTGCCTTTTGTTTTTGTACCTGATTATTGACTGCATCTTCCCACAGTATCTGTGAACGCTGAGAAATAAGATGATGAAATGAAAAATGAGAACTTCAAAAGCGCATTAGTGTCTAAACCTATGTTTTGTGCAGCATTTAACTGCACCAGCAATTAACACACAAGAGGTCTTTGTTAAACATTAAACATTCACGCCCTTTCAGTCAGGGAAAAACAGCTCATGCTAAGTGCCCCAAGACATCTAGCAGCTAAGATCCCTCACAGAAAAATACTACTCAGGTAGTCTTCGTAAGCCCTAACAGATGAGCAAACAAGAGGCAATTATATCCCCTCCTTTTAATCCAGTATGAATAACCTTCAAATAGTTCTTCTATCATGTTAATAGGATATATTTTAAACTGTTCTCCAAGGAACACTCTCAGCTTAAGTAACCTTTCTTTAAATTTCACTGTGTTACTGATTTGAGGATGGAAGCGCATGTATTTTATCACTCGTCATAGAATCAGTCAGGCTTGGAAGGGACCACAAGGATCATCTAGTTCCAAACCCCCTGCCATGGCCAGGGACACCCTACCCTAGAGCAAGCTGCCCAGAGTCCCATCCAGCCTGGCCTTAAACACCTCCATCATCATCACCGCCACCACATTTTACACATCTTTGACAGCAGAGTGGTCAGCTTCACTGGTGTGGATCACAGGTAGGATTTAAGCAATTAAAGTATGCTAAAAGCAAACACACTGTATAACCCTCATTTAAGTGGTTTAATCTCAGTTTTGAAGGCTTAACTTCACATGACCCAGTCTTGAACACTTAGAGGCTTGCACCACACAAAGCTTTACTTGGCCCCCAAATGCTATCAACAGAATGACATTTACCCTTGTCACCCTTAGTAACTACTTTATGTCCCATTTCTTTACACCGGCAAACACAAATAAGGAACTTAAGCACCAGCACCACCAACTGTTTGGAGCAGTAGTACAGGAAAATACTTCAAGGGCCAGGGAAGGTAACTGTGCCTCCTACACCAGTTCTGCCACCTGTACGTCATGGGCTGACAGCCTCTCGGTCACAAGCATGAAGTCTCAATTAGATCTTAGTTCTTGCCACAGTGTTTTTAGCGTAATGCACACAAAGCTATAGAAAAAAAAATGCAGTCGTTTCCTAGTCAGTTTCTGTTCACAAATACCATTAACTCAACCCACAACTGACCAAAGGAACAGATTAAGGTGAGAATCACCGGTCGCTGAAGGAGAACTCTTATTCATACTCCCAGAAGGCTAAATTCGCACTGGAAAAGGAAACCTGGAGCCTCAACCAGGGGACACCAGGCTAGCGCTACGAAGTTCAAAGACGCTGGTAAGACACCAGGACGTCAGAGCGAGGAGGGACAGCTGTATGTGAAGGACCTATTTTAACAGACGTCCCTTCTACCCGGTCCTGTTCGCAGGGACACCCGTTGGCCCCTTGCTACATGCAAGGAAAGCACCTACCTGTGCCGGTGCTCGTCGTGCCCTTGCCCGTGGATGAGGAAGCCGCCGAGGTTCTTGTCCCCTTTGCTAGTATCCACGTGTGGAATGAGCACATCCTCCAAACCCAGGTCAAAGCGCTTGTGCTTCGAGGAGTCGGGGAGGAAGAAGAACGCCCCGAAGCACAGAGTGATGAAGGCACTAAGAATAAGGAGCAGGATAAATTTTTCGGAGAGTCTCAAGGTAGCCCTGTGGTGAGGGAAAGCGGAGGCCCCCAGGTTCAGGGGGGGCAACCTCCGCCCGGAGAGCGGCAGCAGGGCGGGAGTGGTCATCCTGCCGCTAAGTGACTAGCCCGGCGGGGCTCGGCTCGGCCCCTCAGCCCCTGCGGAGGGCGGCCCTGGTAGCTCGGGCCCGGCTCGGCTCGGTCGCCTCCCGGCCCGGCGCGGGGGCTGGGGGCGGCTTCACCATTCTCGCCACAGGCGCCGGGCCGCGTCCTCCCGCGGGGGAAGGGAGAAAGGGAAGGAAGGGAGGGAGGGGGGGGCTGGGCCGCCCCGACGGCCCCCGCCCCCCCAGGGGGTTCGGCCGCCCTACTACCTGCGCACCCCCTGCTTCCCTTCCCTAGCTCCGAGGCCAGCAGGGCCTGAGCAGGCGGCTCCGGTCAGCGGCGCTCCCTGAGCTCCGCGGCCGCTCGGCTGCGGGACACCGCCGGCAAGCAGCAGCAAGCTGCTGAGGAGGGCCCGGCCTGGCTCTCGGCGTCCTTCTGGCCGCCTCCCCTTAGCCGGGCAAGGCGGAGGCTCATCCCCACCGCGCCGCCCCGCTGCAAACGCCGCCGGGAAGGGCCACCGCAATTCCACTCCGGACCCCTCTTCGCTGCCCCTACTGCGCCTGCGCGGTAGCGGCAGGCGGCGCAAGCGCACAAGGGAGACGAGGGCTGAGGGCAGCCGCTGTGGGAAGAGCTGGGCGCCCTGGGGAGAGCCTGCCCGCGCTGGTCCCCGCTGGAGGCGGCGGTCGGGCCGTTGGGCGCAGCGTGGCTTTCCTGGAGCCTCGGCGTTGCGCCCTGCGGGAAGCGCTGTGATCCCGCACCGCTGCGGCAGCGGCTGGCCTCGCTTCTTCGCCGCGCTGGTGACGGCGCCGTGGGCAGCTAAACTCCAGGGTGGTTTTGTCCCCAGCGAGGCCGAGACGGGATGGAGAGCTGGGCAAAGGGAAGTCTGAAGAAGTTCAGTAAGGGCGAGTGCGGAGTCCTGCACCTGAGGAACAGTAAGCCTCCTCATCAGTACGGCTTAGGGGCTGACCTGCCGGAGAAAGACCGAGAAAGGCGGGCTCACGAAGTCCTCCTGAGCCAGCCACTTGCCCCCAGAGCCAAGAAGGCAAATGGCCTTCTGGAGTGGGCTCAGAAGAGCGTGGCCTGATGGGAGGCCACACCTGGAGTATCGTCTGCGGTTGTGGGTTCCCCAGTTGAAGAGACACAGGACAACAGAGGTGCTGAGGGGCCAGGAGCATCTGTGAGGAGCAGAGGCTGAGATAGCTGGGGCTGTTTAGCCTGGGGAAGAGCAGGGGGAGAGGATCTTAGTACCAACGTTTATCAAAAGGATGAGAGTCAAGAGGATGGGGCTGGGCCCTTTTCAGTGGTGCCCAGTGATAGGACTAGGGTCACTGGGCACAAACCAGAACACAGGAGGTTTTCAAGTGAACATGAGGAAAAAGTCTTCCCTTTGGGGGTGCCAGAATGCTGCATCAGGCTGCCCAGAGAAGCTGTGGAGTCTCCTTCTCTGGAGAGCCTGGACACAGTCCTGTGTAATCTGCTTTGGCAGAAGGGGGTGATGACAACCAAAACCTTGTCCAACACCTACCCGTCTGTGATTCTGGGAGAAAAAGCACCACAAAGCCATATAAATCACCCTGGGGAGCCTCAAGAAATAGGGTCCCATGGAGAAATAATAGGTTGTCTCTAGCATGACAGACACGTTCTGAGAGAGCTGCCTGGAGCTCGAACAGGAGCACGCTCCAGTACCCCAGGAAGGTGTCAGGCTGTGCATCTTCCTCAGGGGTTATTTTCATCTGTCCAGGGAATCAGCCTGGGTAGTGGAGTATGCTCCCTGGGGCAGCTCTCCTGAGACAGTTGAGGGCTGAGAATCTACAAGGAATTGTGGCAGGTCTAGTGACTTCAACTGTTTAAGCCATCTAGCTTCTCAAGCCACTTCAAACCTGTGTGAATATTAAGGCAGAAGTGGTATGAGAATCATATAATCAGTCAGGGTTGGAAGGGACCATAAGGAGCAGCCAGTTCCAAGCCCCCTGCCATGCCCAGGGACACCCTACCCTAGGGCAGGCTGCACACAGCCTCAGCCAGCCTGGCCTTAAACACCTCCAGCCATGGGGCCTCAACCACCTCCCTGGGCAACCCAGTCCAGCCTCTCACCACTCTCATGCTCAACAACTTCCTCCTCACCTCCAGCCTGACTCTCCCCACCTCCAGCTTTGCTCCATTCCCCCCAGGCCTGTCACTCCCTGACAGCCTAAAAAGTCCCTCCACAGCTTTTTTGTAGCCCACTTCAGATGCTGGAAGGCCACAAGAAGGTCACCTGGGAGCCTCCTCTTCTCCAGCCTGCACAGCCCCAACTCTTTCAGTCTGTGCTCACAGCAGAGCTGCTGCAGCCCTCTGAGCATCCTCCTGGCCCTGCTCTGGACACACTCCAGCATCTCCACATCCCTCTTGTCCCAGGGGCTCCAGAACTGGATGCAGTACTCCAGGTGGGGTCTCAGCAGAGCAGAGCAGAGGGGGAGAATCACCTCCCTGGCCCTGCTGGCCACACTTCTGCTGCTGCAGCCCAGGCTCTGCTTGGCTTTCTGGGCTGCAAGTGCACACTGCTGGCTCCTGTTGAGCTTCTCCTCCAGCAGCACCCCCAAGTCCCTCTCCTCAGGGCTGCTCCCCAGCCACTCACTGCCCAGCCTGCAGTTGTGCTTGGCATTGCCTTGAGCCAGCTGCAGGACCTTGCACTTGGTCTTGTTGAACCTCATGAGGTTGGCTTGCGCCCACCTCTGCAGCCTGTCCAGGTCCCTCTGGATGGATCCCTGCCCTCCAGCCTGGCTGCTGCACCACACAGCTTGGTGTCAACAGCAAACTTGCTGAGGCTGCACTCAGTGCCTCTGTCCATGGCACCCACAAAGAGCTGAACAAGACTGGTCCCAGGACTGATCCCTGTAGGACTCTGCTTGTCCCTGGCCTCCACTTGGCCACGGAGGCATTGACAGCCACTCTTTGGGTGTGGCCATCAAGCCAGTTCTTTATCCATCTCGTGGTCATAGAAGGCCACCGGAAGGAGCATAGGTGAAGTGGCAGAGAGAAAACATACCTAAATGTTAAAGGTGACCATTTTACCAGGCTCAGTTGTAGTTTGCTGCCTGCACACATGCTCAAGGCAAAGTTCCCCTGTCCATAATAAGTTTCATGCAAAAGGAACAGCCAAGCGAAGGTCTAAGCAAGGTAGCTGCAGGAGCTAGATTCACAGGATCATAGAATCATTTTGGTTGGAAGAGATGTTTAAGATCATGAAGTCCAGCCATTAACTCAGGACTGCCAGGCCACCATTAAAACTCCCTCAACTTCACATCTGTACACCTTTTAATTCCCTCCAGGAATGGTGACTCTACCACTTCACCACTTTGAGGGTGGCAGAGCACTGAAATGCACTGCCTAGAGAGGTTTTGGAGTCTCCATCTCTAGAGGCATTCCAAACTTACCTTGATGTGTTCTTGTGTGATTTATTCTAGGCGATCCTGTGGTAGCAGGGCGTGTTGGACTGCTCCCTATCATCTGTGTGGTTCTGTGATGCCCTGAGCAGCCTGTTCATAAAAGCAGGAGGAAGGACAGGTTAGTTCAATCTGCTAAAGAGAGATTTAGCTGGGCTGGAGAGATTTCCAGGGTGGAAGGCAGCATCCACAGACCATGGCAGGACTGACAGGATGAGAACAGAGTGGCAGTGGCAGGCAGGAGCTCCTTGCAAGGAACACCTTGAGCCAAGCTCCAGAAGAATGAGGAATGCAGACTTGAAGTGTAAATACACAAATCCTGAGAGGAAGCGTGGGGTATGTATCCTGCAGAAAGACAGGGCAGGCACAGAGCCAAGAGTGGCTTCCACTGTCACTAATGGTGCCAGTGCCCATGATCGGGGTGCTGTAGTGGGTCAGTGCAAGGGTTAACCTGCCTAGTCCCCCATCACACAAGTGAGGGGAAAGTAACACATAAAAGCTTGGGGTTGAGATAAAAAGATAAGAGCTTACTGAATAAATGAGATAACATAAGTGCACAATTACCTTAGCTAATAATCTAATTGATCTACTAATACTATGCATGATTACCTTAGCTTAGCCTGTTTGCAAAAGAAGCACAGCAAAATGCAGGAAAAAGACCAGCACAAAAGCAAAGCAGCCTGCTGCCTCACTCCCACTCCTTCCACCACCATCCCAGCAGAAAGGAGCTGGCACCCAAACCAAAAAACATCCAGAACTCAGAAGCCTCAACCAGAACAGGAATCATAGATTCAACCAGGTTGGAAGAGACCTCCAAGCTCAGCCAGTCCAACCTAGCACCCAGCCCTGGCCAACCAGACCATGGCACTAAGTGCCCCATCCAGGGACAGCAACTCCACCACCTCCCTGGGCAGCCTATTCCAATGCCAATCACTCTGGCAACAACTTCCTTGTAACATCCAGCCTAGACCTGCCCTGGCACAACTTGAGACTGTGTCCCCTTGTTCTGTTGCTGCTTGCCTGGCAGAAGAGCCCAACCCCACCTGGCTACAGCCTCCCTTCAGGTAGCTGCAGACAGCAATGAGGTCTGTCCGCAGAGAGAGTGATTGGCATTGGAATGGGCTGCCCAGGGAGGTGGTGGAGTCACCATCCCTGGAGGTGTTGAAGCAAAGCCTGGATGAGGCACTTAGTGCCATGGTCTGGTTGACTGGGCAGGGCTGGGTGCTAGGTTGGGCTGGATGAGCTTGGAGGTCTCTTCCAACCTGTCTGATTCTATGATTCTATGATCTGGTAAACTAAAATATCTTCAAATACGTTCAAGTCTTCACTTGCTAAATTGCTTCCACACACAGTCTGAAAAAGATCACTCCATGCAGACTTCTGCTCTCCAGTATTTTGCCCTTTGCTTCACTCTGCCAACTGCTGGTTCTTCGTTTGCTTCAAAAGGCTGAGCAGAAGTTTCCAATGTCTTTATCAAACATGTCTTTGTGTTTAGCTCACTGCAAAGAAGAGACATTTCTGTAGTTCTTGCAGTTTCTGGTGACCTTTTCAAATTCTAAAGCATCTGTGTATAGACCATGATGGAATTTTTGTATTTCTGCAAATTTGTGCTTGTTTTCACCTCACTACTCTTAACAGAAGCCTAAGAGTAATTTTTCATTCTCTGCTTCTGTCATACTGGGTAATATGCATATCACTGTATGTCTGCCAGTGATCCTCCATGCTGCAGTGGCGTTGCTCTAGAGCTGAATGACATTAAATATAGAACCATATAGAACGAGTTAGTTTTGTGACCTGTGGTGCACCACATAGGATCACAGCTCACAGGATGTCAGAGGTTGGGAGGGACCCAAGGAGATCATCCAGTCCAACCTCCTGCCAGAGCAGGACAATCCTATCTAACACAGATAACAGAGGAACACATCCAGACAGGCCTTGAAAAGCTCCAGAGAAGGAGACCCCACAGCCTCTCTGGGGAGCCTGTGCCAGTGCTCTGGGACACTTACAGTAAAGAAGTTCCCCCTTGTGTTGAGGCAGAACCTCCTGTGCTGCAACTGACACCCATTGCTGCTTGTCCTATGCCAGGGAGCAGTGAGCAGAGCCTGTCCCCCGCTCCTGGCAGCCCTCAGATACTCATAAACATTTATCAAATCCCCTCTGAGTCTTCTCTTCTCCAGACTAAACAGCCCCAGGTCCCTCAGCCTCTCCTCATCAGCCATGCCCTCCAGTCCCCTCATCATCCTCATAGCCCTCTGCTGGACCCTCTCCAGCAGATCCCTGTCCCTCTGAAACTGGGAAGCCCAAAACTGAACACAAATATTCAAGATGAGGTCTCATCAGGGCAGAGTAGAGGGGGAGGAAAACCTGCCTTGATCTGCTGGACACACTCCTCCTAATACACCCCAGGATGCCATTGGCTCTGCTGCCCACCTGGGTACTGCTGCCTCATCTTCAGCTACTCTCTACCAGCACCCCCAGGTCCCTCTCTGCCTGGCTGCTCTCAGCCGCTCTCCCCAACCTGTGGTGCTGCTTGGGGTTGTTGTGGCCAAAGTGCAGAACCCTGCACTTGGCCTTGTTCAATCTCATCCCATTGGCCTCTGCCTACCCATCCAGCCTGGCCACGTCCCTCTGCAGGGCTCTCCTACCCTCCAACAGCTCCACAGCTGCTCCTCACTTAGTGTCATCTGCAAACTTACTGATTTCTTCTAATATTTAACATGAAGTTGGCTTGGTGGAGCTTGAGGCCATTTCCTCTCTTTCTATCACTACTTATTAGGGAGAAGAGATCAACACCCACCTTGCTACAGCCTCCAGGTTCACAGTACAGGGAAATCAACGAGTACATGGCAAGCATGGCAGCTGTGCTAAAGGTATGGCCTTCAATTTCTCTGATTTCCCCTAAATGTTCTGGGCTCCATCAATCACTACTCTTATATAACAATCCAGCTGTATTTTTCTTGTGTCACCATGATCTTAGAATCACAGAATCATAGAATCAGTCAGGGTTGGAAGGGACCACAAGTTGCAGCCAGTTCCAACCCTCTTGCCATGGCCAGGGACGCCCTACCCTACAGCAAGCTGCCAAAGCCTCATCCAGTCTGGCCTTAAACACCTCCAGCCATGGGGCCTCAACCACTTCCCTGGGCAACCCAGTCCAGCCTCTCACCACTCTCATGCTGAACAACTTCCTCCTCATGCCCATTCTGAAGCTCCCCACCTCCAGCTTTGCTCCATTCCCCCTAGTCCTGTCACTCCCTGAGAGCCTAAAAAGTCCCTCCCCAGCTTTTTTGTAGGCCCCCCTCAGATCCTTGAAGGCCACAAGATGTCACCTGGGAGCCTCCTTGATTTAACTTGGTGAAATGAGGAAGCAGAGTATTGGAGCAGGACAGGTAGTTTTTTCTAGTCTCATTGGAGAATCCTCAGTCCTCACCAGCAACTCTGTTTTGCATTCTGTTAATCTAAGAGCTGTTTGAGCAAACAAAAGAGAATGGAATTTGCCAGCCACAATAACTAAAGCTTATCCAGAAAGGGTTTTTTTCTTCAGCCGAAGTCCAAGCAGAGGACTCCACAGCTGCTTAGGGACACTGAGTAAAACTGAGGACATTTGTGTGAAGGTTAATTTTCTTTGAAAGCAGGGGAATTTCAGCTTCAAAAGAGGAAGCTACTTTTGGATGGAGGGTGCTTTCTGTAAGAAGCATGTACACATTTGTGATAGGAAAGGGTTGATTTTCTGTGACCTGTGCTTTCTGCATATGGTGGCAGATGGAGCAAATAATGAACTCTGCAGCTGTGAAGATCCATAGTGGAGTATTTTGCTGCCTCTGAGACAAGAAGCCTGGAGAAAGAAATAAGGTAGGCCCTAGTGTTGTAATAATGCTGTCAACCACGTGGGTTTACTTTGTGGTTTCTTTGCTAATGATTTGAGCAGTTAATGAGGCAAGCCTTTCTGCCTTGACAAGTTAAAAGTAGGAGCATACACCACTAAAAATGTAATTGCTGTTAGTAAAGTGATGCCAGAGTTTCATTTGTGTCGTGACTACTAATGGCAGCAGCTTCAGACACATCCTTCATTCACCAGAGCAAGTCAGTAATCTATAGCCCAGTGAGCCAGAGCCCATTCTCTAGTGGCATCAGCACAATTATTTCCTCATTCCTTGGAGCAGGACACTGAGAATCGGAAAGTAGGTAAAAGGTCCAAAGTGGATCTGGATGGTGTTTTCCAGTTAGGCTTGTTATAAAGCTGGCAGCCTTAGTTTACAGCAGTAGAGAGGAGAAAAGTTTGTTCTTCCCAGCTACTTTGATTCTGGTGGTTGAAGGGAGGGACCCAAAACCAAAGGGAAAAACCTCTTCCTTTTACCATTCTGAATCAGTTGATGTGCCATGAGAAGCACTGTGAGAAAATCACTGTGTGTCCCCAGGGTGATTTCTGCACTGGAACAGAGAGCAGAAGAGCTTGGATGACAGAATCATAGAATCAGCCAGGTTGGAAGAGACCTCCAAGATCATGCAGTCCAACCTAGCACCCAGGGTTTTAGTCTCAATTATAGCTCTTGCCCACCAGGGCACTTGAGAGGCTCCTTTCTGCTCCAAAGGCAGAATAGAATAGAGCAGAATAGAATAGAATAGAATAGAATAGAATAGAATAGAATAGAATAGAATAGAATAGAATAGAATCAACCAGGTTGGAAGAGACCTCCAAGATCATCCAGTCCAACCTAGCACCCAGCCCTATCCAGTCAACCAGACCATGGCACTAAGTGCCTCATCCAGGCTTTGCTTGAACACCTCCAGGGACGGTGACTCCACCACCTCCCTGGGCAGCCCATTCCAATGCCAATCACTCTCTCTGCCAACAACTTCCTCCTAACATGCATCCCAGAGCTCCCCTGCCACAGCTTGAGACTCTGTCCCCTTGTTCTGTTGTTGGTTGCCTGGCAGAAGAGCCCAACCCCACCTGGCTACAGCCTCCCTTCAGGTAGTTGTAGACAGCAATGAGGTCTGCCCTGAGCCTCCTCTTCTCCAGGCTAAACAACCCCAGCTCCCTCAGCCTCTCCTCATAGGGTTTGTGTTCCAGGCCCCTCACCAGCTTTGTTGCCCTTCTCTGGACACCTTCCAGCACCTCAACATCTCTCTTGAGTTGAGAAGCCCAGAACTGGACACAGCACTCAAGGTGTGGCCTGAGCAGTGCTGAGTACAGGGGCAGAAGAACCTCCCTCGTCCTACTGGCCACACTGTTCCTGATACAGGCCAGGATGCCATTGGCCCTCTTGCCCATCTGGGCACACTGCTGGCTCATCTTCAGCTACTATCCACCAGTACCCCCAGGTCCCTTTCCTCCTGGCTGCTCTCAGCCACTCTGTCCCCAGCCTGTAGCACTGCTTGGGGTTGTTGTGGCCAAAGTGCAGAACCCTGCACTTGGCCTTGTTCAGTCTCATCCCATTGGCCTCTGCCCACCCATCCAGCCTGGCCAGGTCCCTCTGCAGGGCTCTCCTACCCTCCAACAGATCAACACCTGCTCCTAGCTTGCTGTCATCTGCAAACTTACTGATGCTGGACTCAATCCCCTTGTCCAGATCATCAAAGAGGATGTTGAACAGGAAAAGCAAAACAGAACCTAGTTACAGGATTTCTTAGAGAGAGGCTCTGAATATTTACTCACAAAATTACCCCCTGACTCATGGGGCTAGCTACTGCTTCAGACAGCACCCAAACACTTTCAAGGAGTTCTGTGGATGCCTTATCAGTCACTGAGGCATCTACATAAAAGGAGGTTGTGGGGAGGCTGGAGCTGGTCTCTTCTCCCCAGTTACTAATGATAGGACAAGAGGAAATGGCCTCAAGTTGTGTCAGGGGAGGTTTAGGTTGGGTGTTGGGAGGAAGTTCTTTCCTGAGCAGGTGGTCAGGCACTGGAACA
Organism: Tricholaema leucomelas; assembly: GCA_013400475.1. Lineage (NCBI taxonomy): Eukaryota > Metazoa > Chordata > Aves > Piciformes > Lybiidae > Tricholaema lacrymosa > Tricholaema leucomelas. The sequence goes on from WAAF01012034.1 coordinate 134,961, forward strand.
GGCTGCCCAGGGAGGTGGTGGAGTCGCCATCCCTGGAGGGGTTTAAGAGGAGAGTGGATGTGGTGCTGAGGCTATGGTCTGGTGATGAAGGCTGCTGGGATGAAGGTTGGACTGGCTGATCCTGGTGGTCCTTTCCAAGCATAGCAACTCATAGTGATGAGATGTGCTGAGAGACTTGGGTTAGTCAAGGACTTGTCAGTGTGAAACTGATATTGGACTGGAGGAGCTTGAAGGGCTTTTCCAATCAAAGGAATTTTGTGATTCTGTGATTCTATGGTCTGGTTGATTAGACAGGGCTGGGTGCTAGGTTGGACTGGATGAGCTTGGAGGTCTCTTCCAACTTGGTTGATTCTATGATTCTTCCCAGGCTTCCCAGGATGCTGGGGAAAGGATGCAGATGATCTCTGACCTTATCCTGGGCCCTCTGGACAATCTGTGTGTCCCTTCTAGAGCATCTCATCTTGGCAGGCGTAGGCAGGATGCAATAAGGCCATGAGTCATAACACTGCCAGAAGCAGAGAGCAGTGGCAGCAGGCAGCAGCAAGCAAGCAAGCACAAATACAACAGCAGAGCATGCTGTGTTACCTGCTCCTCTCTCTTTATCAATACAGCTCAAGACTAATGGGCCTTTGGACACAGATTAGCCAAGCAGAATGGCAGTTAGCTGAGCCTGACCGTATTAAGTGAAGCTATAGGCTTGTTCTACCCAAATTTGGGAAAAACATAGCCTTGCATGAGGCAGGCACAGGCACAAGCCAAGTGTATGTACCTTGCTCACCACTGGATGTAGACAGGAGCAAAACAAGGCTGGGCAAGCCATAGTCATTTTGGTTTGTAAAGATCTTTAACATTGAGTCCAACCATTAAGGGTTTGTTTCACTAACTTTGAGGCAAGCTGGGAAAGGAGGAGAGACATCACCTGATGTGGTAATTGTGATGCAGAAGTGGTTCAACCAACTTGCCAACTCTATGCTTGGGTGTAGCTTAGAGTTTGGAAAGATATGTCAGCTTGACCTGTCCTTTAGGTGGAACTATGAATAGACACCACAGCTAATCTCAAAGAATATCTTGTTCTGGTTGGTGATGTTTTTCCCCTCCAAGTTCCCCCTGCAGTTTCACTCGCATGGAGTGTACATTCATGCCATATGAGCTGTGGGACTGTGTGTGGTTAGGCAGTTGCTCTTGCTTTCTGTCACAGATACCTGCCCTTTTCTGCTAGTTTGAGCCTAGCTGGTTTCTGGGAGGGCTGGTGTGTTTATCACTTTTTACCTTGTCTATGTCTGTCTCTAGCTGTATAGATTGTCAATACCTGCTTGGGTATTGTGCTAAGCTTTGCATATAAAGCTTCATTCAATTTCCAGCAGCTGAATCTAGTCTGGGTGATTTTCTTAAGTGTGGGGGTGTGGGTAACACCCAAACTATCACAGCCTTATTTTGGTGCTTCAACGTGGGGCAAATTAAATTTGATTGATTGTTAATTAAGTCACCTAACTCTTCTCACCAAAATATTCCAGCAAGCTTCAAACTAGCACGGGGCGTAAGGGATAATTTTCAAGCCCCAGGTCTTCAAACCGCTCACATCTCATGCATGATCTCTGGAACCATCACAATGTGCCACTTCCAAAGACAGATGCAGCCAACATGTGAACATTGAGTTGGAGCAGAATGTTCATACACTGCTCATGGCCCTGGAGAGGGCAGGTTGGTTTGCACCATTTGCCAGCAGCAGGCCATACAATAAAGCAAAGTCTAACTTTCCATTCTGACCAAGTCCTTTTGGAGGCTAAGCAATTGTGGGACATAACCAGAATTTCAGTGGCCTGCAGACAGAAAAGAGAATAGAGTACAGTAGTTGTGTTGAATATGACAAAAAAATGGTGTACATAGTCAACATAGAGACCTTGTAATTCTCCTCAGTCTTGTGGATTGTAGCTCCAGAGATTTTCATTTGCTACTAAAAGTCAGCTTGTAAAAAAATTGAATAGAAGCTGCTTGCAAGCACTGAAGTTTTAGTGGTCAGGTTAATTTTAGCACCAGAGTTGGTAAAGTTAGCTAATGTTTGGACTTAATCATAGGTTCACAGAATCAGCCAGGTTGGAAGAGACCTCCAAGCTCAGCCAGTCCAACCTAGCACTCAGCCCTGGCCAATCAACCAGACCATGGCACTAAGTGCCTCAGCCAGGCTTGGCTTCAACACCTCCAGGGACAGCGACTCCATCACCTCCCTGGGCAGCCCATTCCAATGCCAATCACTCTCTCTGCCAACAACTTCCTCCTCACATCCAGCCTAGACCTCCCCTGGCACAGCTTGAGACTGTGTCCCCTTGTTCTGTTGCTGCTTGCCTGGCAGAAGAGACCAACCCCACCTGGCTACAGCAGGTAGCTGCAGACAGCAATGAGGTCTGCCCTGAGCCTCCTCTTCTGTAGGCTGCACACCCCCAGCTCCCTCAGCCTCTCCTCACAGGGCTGTGCTCCAGGCCCCTCCCCAGCCTTGCTGCCCTTCTCTGGACACGTTCCAGAGACTGACCCCACCTGGCTATAGCCTCCCTTCAGGTAGTTGTAGACAGCATAATCCTAAAGGTCTTTTCCAAGTAAAACAATGCTATGATTCAGTAACTCTGTAAAAAGCAGCTTGCCTAACAGAAGCAGCTTGTCAGACTCAGCGACCTCCCTCTGAACAGAACGTGGCTGCCCACCACTCTCGTGGGGTTCTTCTTCACACAGCCATCCCCAGCAACAACCTTCTCCTGGAAGACAACAGCCAGGAAACCATGTGGGATCCTTTTAGACTTCTGTCCTCACAGCTCCCAGTCCATCCCACAAAGAAGAGGTCTCTTCCAACCTTGGTGATACTGTGATACTGTGAAGGGCAAGCAGCATGATCTGGTGGTTTTGCCTGCGTTTTATTTCTCTCACTCACTCTTATTTTCAGTTCTGGTTTTGGTCTTTGCTGCTGTGGGACAGTCATTGCTAAACATGCAGTACACTCTCTCCACTTAGGTTTCCAGTTGCTAAATTGCTTTAATTTATCCTCTTACACCTCTGCACTGAATCAAAAAACAGGCCTATGCTTCTTTCCACCCCCGCCCCCCCCTTTTTTTTTTGCATGACTGAAGGCAAAAATTCTTGTCCACAAGAGGGAAATACAACTGTGCAGAAAGGATTTCTGGAGGTTTTAGTGGCTTGGCATAGGCAATTTTACTTAGACAATCAGCAGTGTGTGGTTTAATAACAGTTGGGCCTAGCCAAGAAGGAAAAGCCCTTGATTAAAGTTCACAGTCTATAGAATCATAGAGCCAACCAGGTTGGAAGAGACCTCCAAGCTCATCCAGTCCAACCTATCAGCCAGCTCCATCCAGTGAACTAGACTATGGCACTAAGTGTCTCATCCAGGCTTTTAGAATCATAGAATCATAGAGCCAACCAGGTTGGAAGAGACCTCCAAAATCATCCAGTCCAGCCTATCACCCAGCCCTGTCCAATCAACCAGACCAGGCACCTAGAGCAGAAAGACTCATAGAAGCATTTCAGCTGGAAAAGACCTTCAAGATCATTGAGTCCAACCATTATCTAACTCTACCAAGTCTGGTGCAAAACCATGTCCCTTAGCATCACTTCTCCACGTCTTTGAAACATCTCCAGGGATGGGGATTCAACCACCTCCCTGGGCAACCTGTTCCAATCTTTGGGTACCCCTTCAGTAAAGAAGTTTCTTCTAACAGCCAAAATAAACATATCCTGGTTCAACTTGAGGCCATTTCCTCTCATCCTATCACTTGTTATTAGGAAGAAGTGACCCACTTCATTCCAACCTCCTTGTAGAGAGGAGAAGGTTGTAGAGAGTAAGAAGGTCTTACTTAATTACAGCTTACTTACAACTCTCCTTCTTGTAGAGAGTAATGATGTCTCTTTGTAACCTCCTATTCTCCAGACTGAACAACTCCAGTGCCCTCACTCCTCAAAAGTCCAGTTCTCCAGACCCTTCACCTACTTCACTGCTGTTTTCTGTTCCTACTCCAGTACCTCAACATCTCACTTGCAGCGAGGGCTCCAAAACTGAACCAAGTACTGAAGGTGTGGCCTCAACAGTGCCGAGTCCAGTGGAACAGTCCCTTCCCTAGTGCTGCTGGCCATACTCTTCCTGATACAGGCCAGGATGCTATTGGCTGTCTTGGCCACCTGGGCACATGCTGCTTCTGTTTACAACAATGAATTCTATGCAAGCCCTCCCCCCTCTGCTGCTCCAAGTGGATCACAAATGCCATTATCTACATACCCGGAGGCATTTCGGCTTCTTCCTCCCCTTTTCTAAGAAAAGGCAGAAGGAATCTAGCCTAGGAAAGTATGATTTGTTCTTCTGTAGGTTAGAGCACATGCACAGCAGGCAGCAGGCTGAGGGGAAACTACGTATTAAACAGAAGCAGAGGCTCTTGCTCTGAAAGACGCAAGCATACTTGCCTAAAATAGTGCATGGCAGAGAATGGGAAGCCATCAGGAAGCTGCACCAGTCAGGGCAGCAGAGAGCAATCCTACTGCTCTAAAGTATCAAGAGAGCTGAAGTATATTTGCATCTCCTATGAGGAGAGACTGAAAGAGTTGGGGCTGTGCAGGCTGCAGAAGAGGAGGCTCCCAGGTGACCTTCCAGGATTTGAAGGGGGCCTACAAAAAAGCTGGGGAGGGACTTTTGAGGCTGTCAGGGAGTGCCAGGACTGGGGGGAATGGAGCAAAGCTGGAGGTGGGGAGATTCAGCCTGGCCCTGAGGAGGAAGTTGTTGAGCATGAGAGTGGTGAGAGGCTGGACTGGGTTGCCCAGGGAGGTGGTTGAGGCCCCATGGCTGGAGGTGTTTCAGGTCAGGCTGGCTGAGGCTGTGTGCAGCCTGCTCTAGGGTAGGGTGTCCCTGGGCATGGCAGGGGGCTTGGAACTGGCTGATCCTTGTGGTCCCTTCCAACTCTGACTGATTCTATGATCTGTTCCAACAAAAGGATTCTGTGGAGCTGTTTCAGAGAAGAGAGTGAAGGACCTTGGCAGAGCCAGTGTAGAGGCTTCTCTGATGTTATGGAAAAGCCCAGGGAAAACACAAAGGTGCTGCTAAAATGCAAAGCAGTAACATGCAAGGCCAGCGAGATGCAAGTGCCATTCTCTCACTGGTGCATGGGAATGATGTTTGCCTGCTGACCAGGATTTTAGAAGCTTATACTACATAAACTGAAGCAGCCAGAGGAGTGTTTTGCTTTTAGAATCACTGGATCATAGAACTGTAGAGATTGGAAGAGACCTTTGAGATCATCAAGTAACAACCTTATGAGGCCATCGCCATCTTTTTCTAAACTGAGAGCTGTTTTTCTTGACCGCCGTCCCTGGAGGTGTCCAAGCATAGCCTGGCTGAGGCACTTAGTGCCATGGTCTGGTTGATTGGCCAGGACTGGGTGCTAGGTTGGTCTGGATGAGCTTGGAGGTCTCTTCCAGCCTGGCTGATTCTATGATTCTATGTGCTTTTTAGCCTCTGCTGAGCATTTCTCTCAGTTATTTTTTGCTGTCATGAAGAGGAGGCTCAGGGCAGACCTCATTGCTGTCTACAGCTACCTGAAGGGAGGCTGTAGCCAGGTGGGGTTGGTCTTTTCTGCCAGGCAAGCAGCAACAGAACAAGGGGACACAGTCTCAAGTTGTGCCAGGGCAGGTCTAGGCTGGATGTTAGGAGGAAGTTGTTGGCAGAGAGAGTGATTGGCATTGGAATGGGCTGCCCAGGGAGGTGGTGGAGTCGCCGTGCCTGGAGGTGTTGAAGCCAAGCCTGGATGATGCAGTTAGAGCCATGGTCTGGTTGATTGGGCAGGGCTGGGTGCTAGGTTGGGCTGGATGAGCTTGGAGGTCACTTCCAACCTGCTTGATTCTGTGATTCTATGATTCAGTAGGTTTGTGGTACAGAACAGAAGGTCACACACATCATTGCTTCTGGTAGCTGATGTCATTGCACTATCTCCCCCTCCTCCTCCTTCTGTGTCACTCTCTCCTCCCCCTCTACTTTCAATTCCTTCATCCTCTTCCCCATGCTGCCAGACCAAGCATGCTCCTCATTCCTCTTTCCTCCGTGCCAGGCGTTTTGGGCACTCATCTTGTGCTCTGCACCGCAGGGGCTCTGTGTTTCTCCCACGGCCTGCCCTGTCTGCAGCAATCTCACACCATGTCTCCTTCTCTCTAAACCATGGCATGCTTCTTGTTGGCAAAGGCTGTGAAGCACCTAGAAGGCCTGGCACCAGCTCACGGTGAGATTCATTTTCTCAATAACCTCTCTGTCTCGCTAAACCATCTTGTTTTACCACTCCTTTGAGAGTACTGCAGAAGATGCTGGAGCATTTTAGACCTCTAACGTAGTTCTTTCATTCTTCCTTCTTAGAGCATCATGGAAGTCTGCTTCTTCTTCCTTCATGTTGTGATGCTTCTCCCAGGTAAAAAATGTTTTGATCACTTACATCCTGATGTGATTCTTTCTCATCCACTGAGGAACTAATTGCTTCGTAGCTAATAATTGTTGCACAATCAAAGCAATAAAGCCTATATACAAATCCAGGCTGGGCAGTGATTGGCTGGAAAGCAGCTCTAAGGAGAGGGACCTGGGGGTGCTGCTGGACGAGAAGCTGCAAGTGCATACTGAGCCAGCAGTGTGCACTTGCAGCCCACAGGGCCAACCAGAGCCTGGCCTGCAGCAGGAGAATTGTGGCCAGCAGGGCCAGGGAGGTGATTCTCCCCCTCTACTGCGCTCTGCTGAGACTCCATCTGGAGTACTGCATCCAGTTCTGGAGCCTCTGGGACAAGAGGGATGTGGAGATGGTGGAGTGTGTCCAGAGCAGGGCCAGGAGGATGCTCAGAGGGCTGCAGCAGCTCTGCTGTGAGCACAGACTGAAAGAGTTGGGGCTGTGCAGGCTGCAGAAGAGGAGGCTCCCAGGTGACCTTCTTGTGGCCTTCCAGGATCTGAAAGGGGCCTCCAAAAAGGCTGGGGAGGGACTTTTGAGGCTGTCAGGGAGTGCCAGGACTGGGGGGAATGGAGCAAAGCTGGAGGTGGGGAGAGTCAGAGTGGCTGTGAGGAGGAAGTTGTTGAGCATGAGAGTGGTGAGAGGCTGGACTGGGTTGCCCAGGGAGGTGGTTGAGGCCCCATGTTCTTTCCAACCCTCCTGACTGGTTCTATATAATGCACATCTAAACTGTGTGCAGGGACTCTAGAATATGTAGTAAGTGCTTTCTCTCTTCCCCTTCCTACCTTTCCAGTATGCTTCTTTTATGTTGCTCTTACATTTTCAGTCTGAATCTATCTCTTAAACTGTGTGTGTATATCACCTGTGTATGTCAGGGAGCAGAGCAATATTAAACTGAGAACTGACAGCTTGATGTAGAGCAATGGGAGTTTCAGGCAGCTGTGGGGATCGTTTTGCAGTCTAGTACTCCGGAGCAGCAGTCAAAACTTTGCAGCAGGAGAGAGACTCTAAAGCTGCCCCTCCTTTTTGAACACAGCTAAGGAATTTGTATTTTCTGGCACAGAGGAGGGCTGCATTCCTCATTCCAAGAAAAGCCTGTCCTCCCCGTCCTTTGCCATCTGGAACAGTAGCTAAGTGCACTGATGAAAGCAGGAGAAAAATCATGCCCTGTGTGAGGCAGTTCTGGGTTTCTCTACTTGAAGGTGTAGTTGTGGTGGACGACTGCTTCTGTAACCAGGTCAGAGAACCATAGAATCATTCCGACTGGAAAAGACAGGATGGCAATCGCTGCCCTGGTCCTGCTGGCCACACTATTCCTGATACAGGCCACCATGCTATTGGCCTTCTAGGCAACCTTGGCACGTGCTGGCTCATCTACATCTGGCTGTCAATCATCAGCCCCAGATTTGCTGGGCAGATCACAGAATACTGTGTTCAGTTATCAGCTCCTCAGTTTCAAAGGGACAGTGACCTGCTGGAGAGGGTCCAGCAGAGGGATACGAGGATGATGAGGGGACTGGAGGGAATGGCTGATGAGGAGAGGCTGAGGGACCTGGGGCTGTTTAGTCTGGAGAAGAGAAGACTGAGAGGGGAATTGATAAATGTTTCTAAGTATCTGAGGGCTGCCAGGAGTGGGGGACAGGCTCTGCTCACTGCTCCCTGGCACAGGACAAGCAGCAATGGGTGTAAGTTGCAGCACAGGAGGTTCTGCCTCAACACAAGGGGGAACTTCTTTCCTGTAAGGGTCCCAGAGCACTGGCACAGGCTGCCCAGAGAGGCTGTGGGGTCTCCTTCTCTGGAGCCTTTCAAGTCCTGTCTGGATGTGTTCCTCTGTGACCTGTGTTAGATAGGATTGTCCTGCTCTGGCAGGGGGTTGGACTGGATGATCTCCTTGGGTCCCTTCCAACCCCTAACATCCTGTGAGTGTGTGAGCCTGTGATTAAACTATAGATTAATTACACAACAGCATGCACTTTAATTAATTTTTTTCCCACTGCAATGCTGTGTTTATTTTATTGGGAGAATGAACTCAATGTTTAAAACAGAAATTGTGCAGTATCTCTTTTGTGGCAGGACTTCACACCACCACTCAGCATGCAGCCTGCAAGAATGGTCCGAAACTTTTGCTTGTGTGGTAGGACTTCCTTGGTAAACAAAACATAGGAAGAAAAATAAGCAACAGTTTTATGACCTGGACTACACAATAGTAAGTGTTAGGTTGAAGAACTATGTAATGGAAGAATTTGTGTCCTGTTCAATATCTTTATTGATGATGTGGACCAGGGGATTGAGTCCAGCATCAGTAAGTTTGCAGATGACACCAAGTGAGGAGCAGCTGTGGAGCTGTTGGAGGGTAGGAGAGCCCTGCAGAGGGACCTGGCCAGGCTGGATGGGTGGGCAGAGGCCAATGGGATGAGATTGAACAAGGCCAAGTGCAGGGTTCTGCACTTTGGCCACAACAACCCCAAGCAGCACTACAGGCTGGGGACAGAGTGGCTGAGAGCATCCAGGCAGAGAGGGACCTGGGGGTGCTGGTAGAGAGTAGGTGAAGATGAGGCAGCAGTGCCCAGGTGGGCAGCAGAGTCAATGGCATCCTGGGCTGGCCTGGCTCGAGAACAGTGTGGCCAGCAGGTGTTCAGCCTGGAGAAGAGAAGGCTCAGGGCAGACCTCATTGCTGTCTACAACTCCCTGAAGGGAGGCTGCAGCCAGGTGGGGTTGGGCTCTTCTGCCAAGCAAGCAGCAACAGAACAAGGGGACACAGTCTGAAGTTGTGCCAGGGCAGGTCTAGGCTGGATGTTAGGAGGAAGTTGTTGGCAGAGAGTGGCTGTGCCTGGAGGTGTTGAAGAGGAGGCTGCATGAGGCACTTAGTGCCATGGATTAGTTAATGAGAAGGGTTAGGTGATAGGTTGGAGTTGATGATCTCAGAAGTCTCTTCCAACCTGCTTCATTCTGTGATCCCCTGATCCACATTTCCCCCTCCAAGCCCCCCTACCTTGACCTGTGCCTGGCAGGTCTGCCAGGAAAGCAGACACCCCTGATGTTGCTTCCTGCCTTGCAGCCCCTGCTCCTGCTCTGGCCCCAGAGGAAAGAGCTGCCTCTCACCCAGCCAAGGACTTCCTCCACCAGTTCCCATCACCCGAAGGAATNCAAGTCTCTCTCTGGACTCTGGGCCTGCATGAACTTCTCTCTCTAACTTGCTGCCTGACTAATCCTTCTGCTTCCTAACCCCCATGGCTGATTCTCCAAACTCACCTTGAGCATAAGGCAAAGTCTGGGATAATGCAGAGGGGTGGGAAGGAGGTGGCAGGGTGGTTGGGAGCCCCTGCTGGGGACTCTGGTTTCTGGGAGGGCTGCTGTGTTGCTGTATCACTTTTCAGCTTGTGTGTGTCTGTCTATAGCTGTAAAGATTGTCAATACTTGCTTGGGTACTGTGCTGAGCTGTACATAGAAAGCTTCATTCTTCAATTTCCAGCTCAGCTGAGTCTAGTCTGGGTGATTTTCTTATGTGTGTGGGGGGCAGGTAACACCCAAACCATCACACTATGGATCAGAGAAGTTGTGGAGTCTCCACACCTGGAAGTGTCCAAAGCAAGGATGGATGAGGCCTTGAGCACCTGCTCTGTGAGGAGGTGTCTCTGCCCCTGGCAAGACTAGATGGTCTTTAAGGTCCTTTCCAACTCAAGCATTCTATGATTCTCTGAGTGTTCTTCTGTAGCTGATGTTAATCTTATTTCTTCTCTCTCTTTGCCTAAGGTATTCCTGCCAGTGTGCATCACCTGCAGTCATTTCTCAATCACACAGCATTCCTATCCTGCTCTTTTCCAAGCTCTCAGAAAATTGACCTAAAGGATGTAAGAGTGTTTTGGCAGAAAGGGGACAATGAAGTCGTGCACGAGGTGTACCATGGCCAAGAAAAGCATGACAACCTCAGCCCTAACTACGTAAATCGCACCAAGATGGATATGGACAAATGGACCTTGCAGTTGTTAAACGCAGGAGTTGTGGATGAAGGACTCTATACATGCATTGTACAGCACAGAGACAAAGGCTCACCGAAGGTCATACACAAATCTCAGTACTTGCTGCACATCATCGGTAAGAAATCTCTTCTGGTTGTTTTCTGCTCAGGGGAGGGGATTGAGGGAGTCCTCTGCCGGTTTCTTCAGTCCAGAAATGCAGAGTACTGCTCCCCAGTCAATGAAGATGAACCTGCACTGGAGCAGACCTTCTAAAGGTGGATAAGAGCATGCTCAGCAGAAAATCCTCTGCTCTGACTGAAAGTACTCAGGCAGAAGATGTAGAAGCACTCTTGAGAAGAGGAGGCTCCCAGGTGACCTTCCTGTGGCCTTCCAGGATCTGAAGGGGGCCTACAGAAAATCTGGGGAGGGACTTTTTAGGCTCTCAGGGAGTGACAGGACTGGGGGGAATGGAGCAAAGCTGGAGGTGGGGAGAGTCAGCCTGAACATGAGGAGGAAGTTGTTGAGCATGAGAGTGGTGAGAGGCTGGACTGGGTTGCCCAGGGAGGTGGTTGAGGTCCCATGGCTGGAGGTGTTTAAGGCCAGGCTGGCTGAGGCTGTGTGCAGCCTGCTCTAGGGTAGGGTGTCCCTGGGCATGGCAGGGGGGTTGGAACTGGCTGATCCTTGTGGTCCCTTCCAACCCTGACTCACTCTATGGTTCTATGATTCTACTCAGACAGAAGCAGTAGAAGATGAGGCAACACTTTGCTGAGTATTTCATCATTCCAGTTCTCATCCCATCATACTTTATGTTGAAAACCTCTCTGCCTTCTGCCTCTTCCCTCCTGCAAGTTTTACAGGTCTTAGGGCTCTGGAAAATGCACCACTTTTTATGCACCTGATGCACTGCCTCTGGTAAATTACAATTAGCAGATAGGAGCCCTGCAAACACCCAGTTACTGTGTTGTGATAGAAATTGCAGGGGAAATAAGGAAATGAGCAGCTCATATGTGGAGGAGTAGAAATTCATATGCTCAGTTAAAGTAAGACTGAAAATATCTCTCAAGGAAAAAAACCACAGGCAGCCCTGAGATTCAAGCTGTTTCCCTGCATGCTGTCAGAGGAGGGAGGCAGAAGACCTTTTCACAGGAGCATGGGATTCAGGGAGGAAGCCATTTTCCCCCTGATGTTTCCTGGTGTTTTTAGTATTCCCAAAGATCTTTTCCTGACATGTTCCTGTTTTAAGCTGTTCTGCTGGTAACCTTTGGCCATGTGTCTGTGTTCATTTTTCCACTCTAATAGAGCTATGTATTAATGATAACAGCTTCTAGCTTGCACAGGTGTTTTCAGCCTCCAAAAGTGCTTCAAAGGAATGTAACCACACCCAAAAATGGAATAGAGACCTGAGATTAGGATGCAGTCATAGAATCATTAAGGTTGGAAAAGACTTCCAAGATTATCAAGTCCAACTATAGAGTCATAGAATCAACCAGCTTGGAAGAGACCTCCAAGATCATCCAGTCCACCCTAGCAACCATCAACCCAACATCACCATTCCCATTAAACCATGTCCTGAAGAGCCATGTTTTTTTAACACCTCCAAGGATGGGAACTTCACCACTTCCCTGAGTAGCCTGTTCCAATGCCTGACCACTCAGAATCATAGAACTGACCAGGTTGGAAGTGACCTCCAAGCTCAGCCAGTCCAGCCTAGCACCCAGCCCTGGCCAATCAATCAGACCATGGCACTAAGTGCCCCAGCCAGGCTTGGCTTCAACACCTCCAGGGTCGGAGGTGTTTGTGGCTTCCCCCTTACTGAACCAGGAGGTCAAGGAGGCAGCACTATGTCCCATTCCCATTCTGTGCTTATGCACTGACCTGCAAGCAGGTCTGAGGTGTCAGTGTATCTGAAGGATGTGGAAGAGACAGAAACTCATTGTCTGGCTGATCAGACTTATGTCCTTGAAACAACCCAAGGACATAGACCAGTGAGTCTACACATACATTAAAAACAGAGAATCACAGATTTAACCAGGTTGGAAAAGACCTTCAAGATCATCAAGTCCAACCTAACACCTTCTACTTAATTGAACCATAACACTAAGTGCCTCATTCAGCCTCTTTTTAAACACCTCCAGGGATGGTGACTCTACCACCTCACAGACCAGCCCATTCCAATGCCAGTTCCTCTTGTTGTGAAGAACTTCCTCCTAACATTAGCCTGGAGAAGAGGAGGCTCAGAGATGACTTCACTGCTGTCTACAACTCCCTGAAGGGAGGCTGTAGCCAGGTGGGGCTGGGCTCTTCTGCCAGGCACCCAGCAACAGAACAAGGGGACACAGTCTCAAGTTGGGCCAGGGCAGGTCTAGGCTGGATGTTAGGAGGAAGTTGTTGGCAGAGAGAGTGATTGGCATTGGAATGGGCTGCCCAGGGAGGTGGTGGAGTTGCCGTGCCTGGAGGTGTTGAAGCCAAGCCTGGCTGGAGCACTTAGTGCCATGGTCTGGTTGATTGGCCAGGGCTGGGTGCTGGGTTGGGCTGGATGAGCTTGGAAGTCTCTTCCAACCTGGTTGATTCTATGGTTCTATGATTCTAAACCTAACCTGATGCAGCTTGAGGCTGTGTCCTCTTGTTCTGAAGCTTCTCTGTGATAGTGAGATTCTCTATGAGAGTGAGATTCCCTGTTTGGTTGAGGTGCAAAGAGGCTACTCAGATGTTGGCCAAGCTTTTCAAAGCAGAGAGTGTAGATGTTCAGTGAAGATGTATAGAGTCATAGAATCGGCCATGTTGGAAGAGACCTCCAAGCTCAGCCAGTCCAACCTAGCACCCAGCCCTGGCCAGTCAACCAGACCATGGCACTAAGTGCCCCAGCCAGGCTTGGCTTCAACACCTCCAGGGACGGTGACTCCACCACCTCCCTGGGCAGCCCATTCCAATGCCAATCACTCTCTTGGGCAAGAACTTCCTAACATCCACCCTAAACCTGCCCTGGCACAACTTTACCCTTACACAGCAAATCCTTCTTGGGAGTCCCATTGTTTTCCCTGGGAAAAAGTGTTTAGACTGGCTTCTGCTTAAAGAGTTGGCAGGGACTGTCACAAGATGTGGTATGTCTGACTCATGTTGCTTTTTGGTCTGTTTCAGCCAACTATAGTCAACCGACGATAGAATGGCTGCACGCTGGGGAACTAAAGCCCATCGAGTACTTGAACCTGTCCTGTTCTTCCAGCGGGGGTTACCCAGAGCCCAGGCAGATCTCTTGGCTAATCTCCTATGAAAACAAAACACAAACTTTTGTACATGACCTGGATGTCTCACAGGATGCTGTAACAAAGCTGTACAATGTTACCAGCAAGCTGGATATCCCAGTTCCTACAAACACCCCCACTAACATTAGCTGCCTGCTTCANCCTGGCCAATCAACCAGACCATGGCACTAAGTGCTCCAGCCAGGCTTGGCTTCAACACCTCCAGGCACGGCGACTCCACCACCTCCCTGGGCAGCCCATTCCAATGCCAATCACTCTCTCTGCCAACAACTTCCTCCTCACATCCAGCATAGACCTGCCCTGGCACAACTTGAGACTCTGTCCCCTTGTTCTTTTGCTGGGTTCCTGGCAGAAGAGACCAACCCCACCTGGCTACAACCTCCTTTCAGGTAGTTGTAGCCAGCAATGAGGTCTGCCCTGAGCCTCCTCTTCTGCAGGCTGCACACCCCCAGCTCCCTCAGCCTCTCCTCATAGGGCTGTGCTCCAGGCCCCTCACCAGCTCTTGTTGCCCTTCTCTGGACACCTTCCAGTATGTCAACATCTCTCTTGAATTGCCTGGCCCAGAACCTGACACACTACTCTTAGGAGAAGGAGAGGGCACAGAGAAAGAAGGCTACTGCTACACAATCCAGAGCACAGCCTTACTCATCCCTTCTCCAGATGCTGCTTCAGTAGGAATGAAGGAACCTGGATGTCAAAATTAGGTGGTAATCAGTCTGTGATATTTAGCTGTTAGATTGCCACTTCACTGAGTCAGAGAACTGAGGCACATGGAGATCATCTAGTTCAGCTGCTCTGCTCAAAGCTGGGAAAAGAAGTAGCACAGGGCATTATCCATCTGAGTTTTAAATCTCCCAGGATGGAGATTCCTCAACCTCTTTCAGAAAAATGTTCCAATGTTTGACTGCTCTGATAGTACAAAAGATTTTCTTTCCTCACATTTGTTATTTGGGCTTATTGTTATTTGTTGCTTGGGCTGCTGTTCTTAGCCATTCCCTGAGAGAGGCAGGAATCCAAACAGAAGCACCCCTTGGACCAGATTTGTCTCACAAACTGCTAGTTAGACTCTGCTGAGTTTAAAGAGTGAAGGCCATGAAACTTTGACTATTCATAGAAGCATTCCTGGAGATTTTCATACCTTTTGGCAGAATGAAGTGTACATCCCAAAATTACTGTTTGAGGATTTCAGTTTTCTTCTCTAAGATTGTGTCTTTTCACAGACACCTCTTGCATGAAGAAGCTGGAGACCTGAATTCCAGTAAGACTTTACTGCCGGATTATCTCAGACCTCCACATAGAATCATAGAATCA
>WAAF01012036.1:0-55370 GCA_013400475.1 Tricholaema leucomelas
ATATTTATTTTTTTTTCCCATGTAACACAACGTAGAGGATTATTGTGGGACTTAAGGCATGTCTGAAAATTGTTTGTAGATGTTGGTATGGAAAAAAATTCCCTATTCTCACTTATACTTCTTCTTTACTACATTTCTACTTACATTGTTGAGAACCCCATGCTGCCTGGGAATCTGGCAACCTGAATTCAACTTCATGGCTGTATTTTAAATACAAATATAAAAAAACCCTCCTAACTGTTTCTTGGAACATGAATTAAAAAGAAGAGATTGCATTACTTACAAACAATAAATAGCACAGAGCACTGGATGCGCTATTTGCATCAGTGGCCCTGCCTGGTCCAAACCCTGTCGCATTGGTGCTGGTTGTGTGACACAGCACTTGTCTAAGGCTGAATGATCCTTGAAGTCCCTTCCAACCTAAACCATTCTATGATTCTATGATGTTAGTAGTGTCAGCAATCTATGCAAAGCAGTCCTTGCACCCTCTATGGCCTGTGCATTACAGAATGCTTGTGCAATAAGTGTTTTAATTACTTAACAAAACCACAAACAACAAAAAGAACCTAAGACAAAATTAAGTTTTTGAGGCTGCTGTTTCCAACTAAGCTGAGAAGTTGCTACCCTGTATTTATTCCAACATTGATCAGCCCAGCTCATTTGCCTCCTTTTGCATTTTGTGATCTGTCATAACAAACTCGCCTCACTGAACCTCCAATGAACCATCAGCAAAGTACTGGCAAGTCTCAGCAGCTATCAGGGAGAAGTGGGCTCCAGCCTCTTCCCTGTCTGTTGCTATACCTATTGCCTTCATTACTCAGTCAGTGCAGCCTGAAGAACGCCAAGCATCTGCACACACGTGCGGCCGGCGCACAGTCTGGCAGAAGGATGTGAGGGAGCTGCCGCGGAGGATAGCAGCAGCGGCTGCTGAAAAAATAGCCGGGAGCATTGCACCACTGATAACACGAGCAGCTAATTACCATGCAAAGCACAGAGAACTGTAAGAAACAAGGCTGACTAAAGGCTACATCGAATTCTTGAGAAATGGGATGTAATTTCAAAAAAAGCTACATCTGTACAAATTTTATTTCAGAGCGTTACTTTATTTTTTTCCCCCTTACCAATAGCTTTCACATGGAGATATATTAAGAAACCTCTCTGAAAGGTACTGCCTATCTGTGATACTTCTCTTTTCTTTCTTGTGCAAAGAAAGAAAGAAAGATAGACAGATCTTTGTGAGCATCTATTTCCATTTTAGCCGAAGAGATTTTTATGATGTGAGCTTTTGGTGCTGTTATTTTTCAGACTGTGATAAGTGTTTTTACCAGATCTCCAAAATATACTGGCTTTTGCTGCCAGTATAAATGTGGCATGATTAACATCTCCAGAAAGGCCAAGGTATATATTCAGCCTGTTCCACTCAGCAGGTGCCAGGCTGAGTGTGTCAGCACTTGAACACCAGTCATCTGCAACCAGAGGCATGCCCACGCCTGCCACATATACACCCTTTAGGTATCATCGTTGCATCCTGGGCAGCCTTCACTCCTGCACTGCACAGGCGCTGCACAACATTGCTTAGCACAAGGCTGCAGAATTTCCCCTGGGGTCTAATGCAAAGCCTCATGTAGTAAATACTGGAGACAATAATCTAAGTCCATGACTACAGTAAAAAAACCCACATCAGTGGACCTTGATGAAAAAGCGTATTAGAAATGTTTCTATGCCAAGGGTAGACCATGAAAGTATGGAGATACACGCACACACACACACACACATGAACATATATGCCACTTTCTATACAATCCATCTGCTAGAAAGGAACTTTCAGTATGAAAAAAATAAGTACAGTCTTTATGCTTATTCATACATGCGGCCTCTGCCTGTTGGGTTGTGGAGCACCACTGCCCTCAACAAAGTTTCCTTTTGATTGTTTCTCTGTAGGGACTTTAACACCTTCAAGTCATGGAATTAAATGGTGAAATGCAAGAGGGAGATGTGCCTGAGACCAGAGACATGAATTCTGGGGTTTCTGTGGAAATATAGCTAGACTGTGCACCAGCATTTTTTGGAAGAGATTATTTGCAAATGCCCAGAGAATGGTTTTAGACATTCCAGGCTTAACTTGCTGTTGATTTTCTTACATGTGCTATGTCCTTCAAAAGGGTCTTTATGGGATGGCTGTACTGAACCTACACCATTCTGGAGAGAAGAAGCACAACTTCATGCCTTGAGAAAGGTGGAGTGGTTAGAAGATTAGTCCTCAACACAGTTACAAACTCTATTTTTGATTCCTCAGGAAATACCCATATTTTGGAATGTATTTGCATTCTGAATCATGGTGGGGTTGGGAAGCAGGCAGATAGCCAGCCACATGTAGATTTTATCCTATTGGCTACGCTTCCATTAAAAATGCAGTTGTGTGGCATTGTTACATTCAAAATTCAGTTTTAAGAAGTGTTCTTCAGTTCATCTGAGACATGAAAATTTGCCACTTTAATGACAAATTTTAAGAAATAGAAATAAAACTGGTATTTACAGAGTAAAATATGGCCTAAATCACAAAGTCATTAAATCAAAATACTGAAATGTTTCACTCTGACTCCAAATTTGGTAATTTGTTACTTTAAGAAAATATTTTCTTTGAACAAAAATGAAAATAGATTTGGTCAAAATCAACACAGATGTAGACATTTTCAGTTCTGATAAACTGGAACATCCCCTATGAAAAGGACTAAGAAAAAACTCTGACCAGAACAGAATTAAAACCATTTTATCGTTCGTTTTTCTTTTTCATCTAATGAGAATGGCATTTTCATCTTGACGGTTGACACGAGACCTATCATCAAAGTTTCCATGTACATGTAAGAGGGCTGGACATAAAGGAGCCACAGCAAACTGCAAATTTTGCCAAACAGCAGTAGTAAGACTTGCACACAGTCCTTAAAGGGAGAAGTCTTCTTGTCTCTCCCTGAGGATATAGGAAAGCAGGGCTGAACTGAGGAAGGATACACCAAGTAAAGAAAGATTATGAGACTGCTGAGAGAGCTTGATTTTCTGTTGTTCTTGGTATTTGAAAGCTTTACTTTGCACTTGTTTCTTACTACTGATTTGGAGTGCCAGTCGCAGTTATCAGTTGACAGAGTAGCTCTCTTGGACTCTGCACTGCTACAAGTAGGAGCTATTTCTCTTCTACTACTAGAAATTGCTGCTACCCCTTTCTCAGGCACGGAGATGTGCAAGAGGGAGATGGGGATGAACAGCTGAATTCTCCTCAAGCACTGTGTCAGAAAGTGTTGCACTAATTAAAGTTATTAAATTCATCTAATTTACAGTGACTGTTAATAAACCGTTACCCTTAATAAGCCCATTCTCTTTTGAAACAGAGCCTCCATATTTATTAGGGGGATTATTTTTCCTACCATGGGATCTTGCAACATTGTTCTTGGTTCAAAAGGGAAGAGGAGAAAGGTTAACAAAGATTTTATTTCAAGGCAAAAAAAAAAAAAAAAAGAAGGAATGAAGAGCAAGTGATGAAAGTCATCTCGCTTTGCTTTAATGAAAGAATCTGGGTATACTAATTGGGGACCTCACTGCAACTGGAATATCATGATGCCCCAGTCTTGTATTAGGAACATGTTCTGGCTAATTGAAGAAGCTTAATCAAAGCTCAATCAAAAAACAGAGAGAAATGCCAAATCATACAATAGACTAGCTGTGCACACTAGAAAGTGGATCCTAATCACGCAAGAGTACATTTTGCTCTTGATGACTGATATTCACTCAGGACAGTCTGCTCAGCAGCTCTCCCACAACTAGAGTAGAGGATAGCAGCTTTTGGAGGGCAGAGCCTTCGAGAACAAAGACTGTAAAGAAGTTCATAAAGCCAGAGTATTGCTAGCCTTAGGCTATACTGGCCCTCTGTGTGGATCTGAGGGGCATGAAAGTATCCCAAGGGTCAGGCTGGCATCTAGCTGAATATGGATTTACTGTGGATCGATGTGTAAGTAAAGGCATGTACAGTATTGTGCTTTAAGTAGCAGGGAGACAAGGTTAGAATGGAACTCCTCTAGTACAAACCCATGGCCTGCCCCAGAGCTTGAAGCACCTCCTGCCCATGTAGTAACTGACCTGAACTAAATATGGAAAGTCTGGGGTCAGAAAGCAAGGTGATGCTGAAGGTCCACTGTCTGGATGGCTACTGGGAGCTTCGTTAGTGCTTAGACACCTACAGTCCAATCTGGAGGGGATTTAGAAGTGCAGCCATGCGTTGAGAGATCATCTTCAAACTGATGAGATGGTCTGAAGCTAAGTCAGCTAAGACAATTAAAGGCCATTTTGAAATTCTGAAACTTCCCCATGCTTTCCACCCTTAAGGGCCATTGAATATTCAATGACTGGAGCCGCACCAGTAACATGTCAGCTAATAAAATATTCTTGGGAGCCTCAGATGAAAGCTACTGGGAGATTGGTGGAACAATTTTACAGGCTTTTACACTATATTAATAAAAACAAGAATCCAAACATATCAGAATTACATTATGACCCAGAACAATAAAAGGGAGCTGTAATGGAGAACTGCTTTGTTCTATTAATAAAATATAAAGGTTTTATTGTTATTGGGAAAGACTGATTGTATCAAATCAATATCATGTCACAACATATTAATGTTTTTCTTCACTAATGAAAAAATAGGGTCTGATGTGATTACACTCTCTTGCTACCCATTTCAGAAATATAATGGGATGGTAATAATGAAGATTGCAACTTGCAATTTTACTCCTTGCTACATGCTCGATCCTGTGAGGTGCTGAGTAAGTGACCTTGGCTTTCAGTGAAGTCAATGAGAACTGAAGGTAACTGGCATACACCAAAATGCTGTCAGTAACTCCCTGAATGGAGCTCCCCAGCCCTTCTTCCCACCTAAAAATTGGAAATGCCTTCATCATACTACATTTCTTGAAGCACTGCATGCATGCTCTGAACTTATTAAGTGACTGCTTGCCTGACACAGCAGTCTATCTGTTGGAAAGTTTCTGTTTGGTTTTGCATCAGGAAAGGCTTTTTAGTGAAGATATGGGCTTCTTCTCTCAGCTCATGCAGTCCTTTTAACACCTGTACCAAGGACCCTTCTCTGGGAGCTTTTCTCCCCATTAGATGCCTGTCCTCCCTGCTGCACAGATGGCCAATTAGTGTCAACTGGAATGTGGGTACTTTTAGTGATGTGGACACTTGTCTGTTAGGACCTGGACTGAGACCAATTGATTGCATTTGACGTATTTTCTGCATTTGCTTGGGGAGAATATGTAACATCTGTACAGTCGCAACAGTTGGAAAACCAAGTATTATGGAACTGTTAACCTTTCTGTGATGTTTTAATATGATTTTACCATCATCTGGTATAATATTCAATAAATTAAATGGATTATTTTGCTAAGAGATCCTTTAAAAATGTTAATTAACAGTAAATCAATAAAAACAATTCCACATGAAAATCAATTACATCCCTGTTTACATTATTTAACTCCAAACATTACTGTTTGTGTGCTTGTAATTAGCAAGCTATAAAAGACGCCATAAATAGGCACATAATGAGAGGAACTGTTTATAAATGATAATTGGTATTTGTTCCCACTGAGCTAAAGGTTATGTGATTATGAACTATCATACAGAAAGGGTTAAACCTCTTACAGATAGAAGGTTTTACAGTACTGTGCTAGTTTGAGCCTAGCTAGAATGTTTTGGTGAGAAGGACTAGATTTTAGGCTGTGAAAGGAAAACAATGGTGATGTCTACTTCGTGCATAGGCTTGCTGAGATGTATAAGAACAAAAAGCAAAACACAGATTAACAAGTCTCACTTCTGCTGCTGGCGAGCTTGGAGCTGCATCTCTCTTCTAACGTCACCCTCCATTTCTTTCCTAATCCACTTTGCTTCCTAACCCCCTGGCCAAACCTCCATTCTTCCCTGGGACTGGGGTAAGGTTGAGAGGGGTAGGGGGAAGGTGAAGGGATGGTTGGGAGCCCCTCCTGGGGACTCAGGTTTCTGGGAGGTCTGTTGTGTTTCTGTATTACCTTTTTACCTTGTATATTTCTGTCTATAACTGTATATACTGTAAATATCTGCTTGCGTATTGTGCCAACTGTGAATAATAAGCTTCATTCACATTTCCAGAGCCAGCTGAGTCTAGTCTGGGTGATTTCTAGAGGGGTGGGGAGTGGGGATAACCCAACCCATCACAAGTACACAACTGCAAAAATCTCTCCCACAAAAGGCCTTGATGGAAGAAAGCCGCTGTACATGAGCGATTGATGAAAAGAATAACATCTACCAGGCATTCGTTAAAGTCTATTTACATCCGTTTAGAAACAGCTCATGGGGAAAATCTACCCTTTGGGCAGTGGTGGAGAGAGTAAGAAATGGAGCCTGGCATAAGGAATTCAAAGTTGCTAAAACATCATCATGTGAACAGTATCTCTGCTAAGTCAAAAGGAAAGGTATTAACACTGAAATCCTATTAAAAACTGTGGTTGACCATCCTGTTAACAAGGCTGAGAACAGGACAAAGGAAACAAGGTTGATTTTTCTCATGATGGGTAAGAAAGATATTGCTCTACCTAATAACTCACTCAAAGATTAGGGCCAAAGAGGGTGTGGTTTTCACAGCAGGCTAAAGAAATCTTCATGCAGCCTGGAGCCAAAAATACTAAGCAGCAGGCTCCATCTCCTGAAGGTCACACTCGGCAATTTCTCATGATAGGCTGATACACAGATCTGAAAACACTTTCCTTGAGAGAAAAAACATCTATCATTAATCCTTGTTGCAGAAAATCGCCTTCTCAATTTTAGAGACTGAGACCTGATCCAGACTTAATAGTTAAAGGTCTCACGATCTGGAAAGCAGAAAGACATTTGGCATTCTATTGAAGACTTTTGCTAGTCCAAGGATGTCACTAACATCTGACAGTTCTGAGTTTGACAGTGCTTGCTTCACAGGAAAATAAATGTCATCCTTTCACTGTAACTGCTTTTGAGAGGGCAACAATCATCAAGAACTTTTGATGGAAAAGGTCTGAAGTATAGGCAGACCAGTGTGCATATGGTGACAAAGCCAGTGAGGTTAATCTATTTTCAAGTCCAAAGAGAAAACACTTTTTCTACTTTGTCTGGGCACACTTGATGCATATTTCCTCTCTTTTTCTGGATTGTGACTTAAAAGCAAATTAATTTTGGCCTGAGACACTTATATTACACTTCTTTCCTTGATTTGCACAAAATACAATTGTTTCATGGAAAATATAGGTCAGGCATGTAGAAGTAAAACAAGTCTTTTGTGTAAGGAACAGATCATCACGTGCACTTATTAGAGAATGACTTGCTCAGTCTCACTGCTAAGACTGCAAAAACATATTCTGGTCACAGCAACTATGATCTGGAAAATGATTTGCTCAAGAGGGGTATAAATACATACGGGATACCCAAAGCTTGTCTGTTCAGGTGGATTCTCTTAAAATCCACGCAGAAGTTGATAAGTAGTGCAATTCTCCAAGCTGCAGTGAAAACCTCAGCAGAGCTTTATTGTGCTCTCAGCATTCCTGAAAGTCAAAAGAAAAATCCAGTCCTACTGTGGTCACTGACAGACTGATGGAAACACATTCATTGCAAAGCTACTGAAAACAGTAGTCTCTAAAGGTCTTGCAGAATTAATACAACACATAAAATTTCAAGTGAAATGTCAGTGCTGCAACGTCTTTAGGCTCACACATTTAAATCCCTTCCAATTAACAATGCACATGATACCATGTATGTATCAAGGTATACACACATACGTATGTATGAATCACACAAAAATCCTTTGCAAAAGTGGCCTGAAAATGACCAAACCAATGAAGAAAGTCTTAAATTTATCAACTGTAGTCTTAATATAAGAATTCATGAAGTTTCAGAGTTTCTTTATCTTTCCCATCCTCTCTTTCCCAAGTCTCACCAAAAGATTTGTTTTCCCATAAATTCACTTCAGAGCCATACTGGAGCTTCTTTGGTTGGGGGGAAGAGACAGGAACCAGGCACTGCTGTGCTGTTTTGCAGAACACTTACCTCCAGAAGTCAGGATGCCTGCACATCTGTGGAACCATCTGACCCAAGAAGTGGCAGCTGCCTAGCACTTGTCCCCACTTTCCTGTGGGGTCTGTAACAGTACCCCACTGTTTGGGCATTCAGAAGACTAGAAGCAGAAGAACAGCGTCCCAGGTTTGGAAAAGGTCATAGGCTATCTCCCAAGTAGTTGCACGCTACTAGTTAGCATTTTCTGATGGAAGCCACACTGGTCCCTCACACCTAAGATCATCTTAGATCTTTGTCTTTTGGCTTTCACTTTTCACATAGTCTTTTAAAGGGTATATTGCACCTAAAAGTCACAATGTTTTCTGACTTTCTTCTGACCTGACATTCAGAGTAAAAGCGAGAAGACAGCTTGTGTCTGGAGTCCTGGATACCCTGAAATTCCTCTCCCTCCGTGTTTTGAAGGGGAGAGGAAAGGCGCAAAAAACCTGCTTCCCGCACCTCGCCCTGCAGGCCTGCGGGGGCGGGGAGCAAAGGGCCTTTCCGGCACGAGGGGTGACCCGTGCGGATGCCCGCGCTGGAATCGGGCTGGGGATTGGCTGCGGTCTTCGCGCCCAGGACGTGGTAAATCGGCTCCTTGTCTAGGGGTATTGGGGTACTTCCCGCCTTAGAGTTCTTCCCCACATGGAGAGTCCTGCAGAGAGTCCCCTGGCGCTCCTCACTGTAAGCACCCTTTGTGCAAGCTCAATAGGCCTAACGAACCTCGGATGTCTTTTGAAAGAGAGAGAGCTGACAAGCATCTGGACCGCCCTTTCTCTCAGGCAGCCTTGCTCACCTGTGAGCAAACTTTCTGCTCAGCCTCATTGATACTGAGAAAGCTGTGTTTATCAGCTTAGCCTTTGCCATTTCCTGACTTCTAAAATAGCCAAATTTATCTATACCATCCATTCTCAATTAACTGAGTCTGCTAATTAAACTATTTTATGTATAGAGTTTTGGGGGTGGGGTTTCCAGAAAATAAAATAAGCCTATTTTTATATATATTCCTGACTGGGCCACGTTAATTCCCTGCCTCCACAACAGTTTGCCCTCAGATTTTCCAGATTTTGCATCTTTGAGCTTGCCCTTCCTTCCCGTAGAAGTTTGCCAGTTCCTAGCTGTATGCATTGAGCTCTGCCATGCAGCTAAAGGCGAACAGAGCACCACTTAATACTCAGAATAAAAAGCTGTACCGACCATGGCTATCGGCCACGTTACTCAGAGCAGTGAACACTTTTTCCTGTCACATCAACACCTTTTTAATACAGCAAATGAACAAGTCACTTGAAAAGAGTGCAGTGTCACAGGGGCATGACTGGTGTGTAGTCTGCAAAGCTCTAGCTAGTGTCTATAGAAAAGTGTTCTCCCAACAGCCTTACTGCCAAAAAATATCTATATGCACCCGCATTTGCACACATGCAACACACAACACAGAGGTGGGGAATAAAAGAAAGTAAAGGACGGTGGTAGTAGAGTTTCATTTGGTTGCAGACCAAAACCAGAACTACACTTCATAAGAAGAGTTTGTGAAAGGCCAGGTTGCCCTCAGATTTGGTTTGGGTTTGGTTTCCAAAACTTTCATTACCTTTATTGAAAAGGTGAGTAGTTTCTTGGACTTCTGTTTTTACTTTTTTCCTAACAGATGGGGATATCCACCACTTAAAAACAGGTTATTTTATCTCTAGAGGAAAAAATGTTCGATGTAGCTTCATTTAATTTTAAGTGGAAACCACATGGAGAGAAATCCTCTAATGCTGCCACAGCTCACAGACATTTCCATCTAGGTCAAGTAGAGCAGATCTGCATTTCTTAAGTGGGAGAAGCAGCTCTCTGTCTCTTTAAAAACTGGAAGGCCTTGTGGCACTCCAAATTATAACAACACAGAAAACAGGAGTACAGTTGGACAGCCTTTAAGCCAAGAAGCCACAGGCTTAGTTTTTGTTATATGATCTGGATGAGTTTATTTCTGTGGCTTTTATTCATGTTTCACAATGCTGAATTCTTTAAACTTATTAATATTTCCCATTTTTATTGTTCTCTGCTGCTTTTCGCTGTTTTATTTTATTCTTTTGTTCCCCAGTGTAACTGAAGGTAATGTAGTCTTGGGCCCATTACCCTACATCTCTTTGATCTGGCAGTGGATATCAACAAAGAAGTTATTTGTTCTCAACACATTAAACCTGCCTGTGTAGCCTTTTACAAATTCTGTTATGCAACTTTGATACAGGCTGGAATGAGTTGTCAGGTACCGAAAGGCAGGGGAGCACAAAGACCTCTCCAAAAGTCAAGCTATGAATGGTGTCATCTTACTGTTTCGCTTTCAAAGGTAGCTCATACAGGTTTGCTGAATAGGAGTCGTTTGACAGTAGACATCTGAATTTGTATCACAGACTCTAAGACACCTTTATAAGAACTTTGAATATCTTAGTTGAGTGCTGAGGATCAAAGCTTCCTATGTAATAAACCTATCATGAATTCCTCAAGATTTTCAGCATTGGTAACAATGACAGCTGATTTGCCCTGCATAACAAGCTGCCAATAGAATACAAGGGTTGTGATCAATACTTTAACTACTGAGATAAAAATCTATCTGAAATTCAGGAATTATATTAAGGTTTCATAATTTACTTTATAAACCATCTCCTATAATTTTATGATGAACATGCATCAAGTGTTGCTTGAAATACATTAAATCTTGATTTTCAAACCTGAATACTAGAATAGTAAGTAGAATTGGCAGCATAAATGAATATAACACATAGAACACAAAGGGCTTTTGGCTGGCTTTTGTAGAGTGCATTAGAAACAGAGAAACACACATTGTTTCAAAGTGATCTGCATTAAGTGTATTTGTTATGGGTTTGAAATACTCCAAACTATTTATTTTGGGTAAGAAAGGACGCTCTGCATTTATGATATATGATACCACATTGTCATCAATTGTCATCAATTGTCATGCTTTGTTTGTAGGACTGAATAATTTGTAATCATCAGACTACTATGTTTAGCCTGCACTCTGGTTTTCTGATAATGCTTATTAAACAGATCAAATCCTCCTATCTTTTATTTATTCGTTTGCTTATGGATGGGATGATGAGTAGATCGTTTCCCTGAGAATTAATGATTTGGGGAAAGGCTTGGTGTTTCTGGTGCTCGTTGTTTCAGAAGAGGAAGGCAATGCTGTTCTCGGTCTCTGCTTTTAGATTGTGTGCCCATATTGCCACGTAGGAGCACTAGGTAATAAGACTAGAGAAAAGTGATGAAGATGCAGAGGGCTACTCACATTCTAAGGGCTTCTTTCAGTTTTCTGACTCCTTTTTCCACAACCATACATCCAGCAGCATTTCCTGTATATTTTATCTGCAGATGTCACTCTAAGTCACTTGCAGCCCAGATAAATATTGGGTCACCAAAACCTGGATTCTCCTGTACCATTTGCAACAACAGGTACTTAGTGAGGAACAGAAAAAAATGTTTCTGGCAAATGCCTCTCGTTTTTTATCACCCTTTTTCTGCCAGAGAAATACAGCTGTGAAACAAGATATTCTGGGTTACAGGCAAAGACTTCTAGCTGTTTCTGTGCCATGGGAGGCTCTTTTCTGTGATTCTCTGATTCCGCTGAATCTCCCATAAGAGCTGGTGGAAAAACCCACACTAAAGAGCAGTCCTTGCCCAATTTACATTTTATATACATATACACTATAAACACAACAGGATTTTAAATACCTGCAGATGAGAAACTAATCAACAGCTGTGGGCTGAATGCTGGTGACACTTAATCTGTAGGGACTGTACAGACACGGCAGCTCATCTGCACAAATCACCTGTGCAGCTCAGTGCTTAGGGTCTCAGGCACTCACTCACTCACTGCCCAGGCTACCTTGTTGCTGGCACTATATAAAAGGATATATAAAATAGATAGATATATATATTTAAAAAATAAAAGGAAACAATGTGATTACTCATTCCTAGAAAACAATACTAAATTGAGCCATTGCCTTTGCAAAAACACGATATTGGCTCATTTGCCACCCAGAATGTCTGCACTTCTAAGCTCAAGAAGAAAAACAGAAGAATGAGGCAGAAGCCTAGCTTACATTTCCATCCTTATCTCTGTGTACCGATACTCTCTCAGAGGTCCCTGCTTGCATAGCAGCCGCTGAATTGATACAGTTTACAGTCTGGCATATTAAAATAAACTAGCCCTGATTTTTGGTAATTTGCAGTCATGCAGTCGCTGCTACTGCATAAGCAGCTGATGGATCCTACAGCAGAGGTAGGAGCTCTTCATCTGTGTCCACTTGTGCATCAGACCTCTCAGTCTGTGCAAGCAGAGATGACTGCCATATGAACATATCCAAAGTCACCCATTAGTTGTGTCTTATTACAGTTCAGAGCTTGGTCAATGCTACCAACATAAAAGATGTAATTTTTGAAAGTGGCATACCCTGCCTTTTGATCAGAGGAAAACGATTAAATGTGGGTATCTTGACTGAAGATAGTCTGCAATAATCTGCACTTTGCATGCATGCATGTTACCCTGAAGGCCTGTATAGCACTTAACAGACACATAACCAGAAACATACATGTAAATATACGTGTATAGAATAGTACACTTAGAAATCTAGTGACATCTATATCTTTAGATATGCAATATGACTACAATTCTACGTGAACAACACTATATATTTTTAGGAAGGATAACCCAGTTTAGGAAGGAGAAAAGAGTTGGAACTATTTTGGTAGGCAGAATGAATTCCCTTATAAAATTAGAGTATCAATTGAAAAAGGAAAAGTCCTCACAAACCCTCAAAAAACCCCAACCTAGTATTCTGAAAACATACAGGCCTGTCCACATGACTCCTGCTTTTCCAAATCAAGCCTGCAGACATTATGCTGATTTCTCAGGCTCTGTCCTTCACAAAGCAGGAGGTGCATGGTGCATACTCAAGCAGTATCCCCAGGGTTGTTACTCGCAGCCACTAGGTGCCATCAAGAGGTCTGCAAGGATTCAGAAGAAGTCCTCCATCCACAGTCTGACACTGACACCCAGAAATATCTCTAGGAATACTTTGGGAGGAGAACTAGGCAAACATTTCTGTTTTCCCACTGCTCACCTGGTCACAGACAGGCGACTGTGCTACAAAAATGTCCCCATAATTTGTTTGCTCACAAAATATGAAACAGCAGAAATCTATGGAACATATGGGTGGCTGACTAGTAATTTCTTCAGAAACCAAAAGGGTAACTAACATTGGGAACTCATGTTCCAGACAATCAGCACTACCTTACATCTAATTACTGTAGAATTAGATGTAAATAACTAGCTGTTTCTGCATGCTGCAACCTGCTTCACTGTCACTTGGACATCTCGCAAAGTGTAAAAGGATGGCTTTGGAAAGGAGGAAAGAAGATCAAACTTCTCCACTTCATTGCAAAGAACAAAGCAAAGCTGTATGTCATCTTGTTTTACATGTTCTCACAAAAAGCTAAGTGAACAACTGGTGCACTCCCTCGGTAAGGCAAATGACATCTTTGACTTGTTTAACCCTTAAGGTCAGGTGTCACTGCTGCTGAGGAGATCTACTGCATGAAGAGTGGAAGAGAGAATGTAGATGAAATTACAGTTTGCAATCAATAAGGGTCTAAACTCTAGTGTCTGATACAAAACCAGTGTGCTTTCTAAGACACACTGTAAAACCAGAATTATTATAATAGTGTATAATTTACCAAAATATATTGACATTTTTCCAGAGATTGTGTTTCTGGTATTTGCATACCTTTGACTCTACAATATAGGCACATATAAGTACTGAATAAGGCAAGACAGCAAGTAATTACTGATTAAAGAATGGCTTGAAGTTTGAAACATTAGCATTCCTATTTCACTCTCATCCTTCCAGAAGAAAGAGACATGAAACAGAAAGTTTTCAACTCATAGAGATTCCTAATTTATGGCATTAATGCCATAAATTCCTCCTCTTTCTCTTTTGAGTTCTCTCCTAATGTGCCCATGTCAGCCATGTTCAACTCACATTTACTTTGCTGAGGGGGTAAAAGTTAGACCACTCAGATTTGTTTTCATTTCTGAGAGAAATTAATCCAAACTCAGCTGATTTGTATACAGCTGCAGGCAATATAAACATGGCTGGTTAGAATTCTTTATATAGTATAAGCCTTTGTACTCCATACTTCATGGAAGTTAATAAGTAGGTGTCAAACTCTGAATTAAAATTCCCAGAAGAGGACACAGCACAAAGGACAATAAAAATGATTTTTAAATAATCATAGGGATAAATAGCATCCACTTCTGACAAATGTAAGTGCTGGCATAAAATGTTATTAGGCTACAGAGATTTTCTTTTGTTCAGGAAGTATGTTTTATTCTCCAGCAGTGTCATTCATCATCCTAATGAGCCCTCAAAATGTAAATTAAATAGCAAAGACTGATTCATTCAAAAACATCTTTGTGCTGTGTGTTAAACCATTTTTCTACTTTTATCCTTATATATTGGTTCATTCTTTCATTGCAAAATAACCTCTCAGCCCTTGTATA
The DNA here is from genome assembly GCA_013400475.1 of Tricholaema leucomelas. NCBI lineage: Eukaryota > Metazoa > Chordata > Aves > Piciformes > Lybiidae > Tricholaema lacrymosa > Tricholaema leucomelas. Next base: position 14,654 of record WAAF01012036.1, read on the forward strand.
CTTTAATGGCTGAGTTCAAGCAAAGCATATTTTCAGTAAACAGCATTTATTTGTCGGTGCTTTTGGACAGTAATTAAAAAAAAAACAAACCACAAAAAACAGCACATTTAAAAGTGTTGTGCCCCTTAAATTATATTTGATCCTGACAATCTCTGAAATCTGTGTCTGCATGTGTTTTTTGTTGTATTCAGTGTCACTCAGTCCAGGGAAACCCTCAGCAGAACAGGATTAGTAGAAATTTCAAGCAGCTCTAATTTATCGAACTGAATATATTAACAAGTATGCAAACATCGTATTTTTGGTAATGGCAGGGGAAAAAAAGGAGGAAGAATCCAGGGTCACAAGCTGAATTAGTTCAGATTTCTCATTATCTGTTGATAAGGACATTACATATTCTTACCAGGAATGCTGAAAAGAGGTTTCGCACTTGACCTGAATTTATGCATGGGCACATACACAACAACAAGAGTGACAAGGAACAGGGCCTCTGAGGAGCCAAATCCAAACAAAAATTTAACAGAAATGGGAAAAAAACAGCAAAAATATGTCTGGTTTTGGTATGATTAGCCTTCAGTTATCTTGTTCTCTGCCTCTTCTTTTTCCATTTCTCCAATGCTTCTGTAAATGGTCTTCAGTTTATTTCATGTGTGTATACATTTGTGTGTGTGCAAAATGAAGATGAAAACACTAAGTTTGACTGATGACAAGAATGCTGTTATGAAACTGCATATGGAAGATTTAAAAGCCACAATCTGCAGAATAAATTACATAAAATCTCAGCATTCAGTGACATTATGCTTTTATGAGGTCAAAATGTTGGAGAGAGACACCAGGGGTTACAATGAAACCATCCAGCTGTGAAAGAGGTAAGTACTTGCATGGTGTCTTACTGCCAGGCATCCAAAAAATGGTCCTAGACCAATTCTTCTTTTATTGCAAACCCAGAGAGAAATGAGTGACACATTGGTGTAACTGAGTTAAGAGAACCTAAAGACGAGGTTAAGTGTTACAACTTTTGAGTAGAATATCTTTGATGATAGGTGACCTTTGAAAAGGTTTCTCCTAAAAAAGTTAAAATGGTGATTTATGGAAGTTCAGTGATGGCTCCACACTGCAACTCTTACAAGAGACCCACGCATGTAATTAGGTTAAACTCCACTAATTAGAAAGAACACCAAAAGAAAAAGAAAAAAATATCAGGATTATGGTATGAAGTATTATCACTTAAGAAAATGAAGCATCATGAACTCTAGTTGAGAGAACTTAATAAACCATCTATCATTTATCTCTGAGTGCTGATTCAGAAATCAGAACAGCATTCATAACTGGAGTGATTGATTAAAATAAATGCATAGAAGTATAGTGGCTTATAAATGAAGACAGTAATTTACAAATTAAGGGCAGGCTTTATGACTGCAGAATAAGTTGCTGAAGTTGAGAATGTATTTGAGGATACTTCAAATATACTCAACATGTAGGAAAGAGTTGTGTGACACAAAAGCTATCTTTGCTTATGCTTTGCTTAACTAGCCTTCAAACACAGAAGAGCTACTAGGATGACCAGGCTACCTTTTACATGCTGTGCATACACAACATACCCAGGTACACTACCTGTTATTTTGAGTAATTATCCTTTTTGTGAACACTGAACACCTCCTTTTTTTACACTACAGTCAAAAGACAGGTCTATGAATCCTATAAACTACTACAAATGAGTCTCTCAAGGTAGTTGTCAAAAATTAAAGCACAAAGTAACAGAGACGCCAGGAAATCTTTCTATTAAACTTCAGGCCACCCAAGAAGTCAAAAAAGACAAAGTAAGCAATGGAAACTCTTTATTCCAACTCTCTAATAATCAGAAAAAAAGTAAGATTATGGATTTCATCATGATGTTAAAAAAAAACCACAACTGTAATTGCATACTTAGAAATGAACAAGGAAAGGTATTGCAGCTTGGGTTTTGTTTTCATTTTTATTTTGGTTCTTTTTTTTTTCACTTGCTGTCAGTTTACATTTGATTTCTAAAATCTAACAGAAATACCAACAAAGGAAAAGTTGACAGAACTGATCTGCCTTTGAGTCTTCCAGGCTTTCCTCAGCATCACTGAAGCCTCAGTGCTTTCTGGAGAGGCCACCTGAAGGTTAGCTGTCAGAGCTACACAGGATTTGCAACCTCTGTTGATCCTTGGCACCTGCAGCCATTTAAAACATACTCCAAACTAAATGCTGTCCTCTGACACCCAAGTATGGTCCTGGCAAACAGGGACTGTTTTGCTTCTTACCTTGCAATTCCAGAAGAGAGGTACATTGCAAGAAGCTGGCTGCTAAATCTAAAATTATGTTTGCTATTGTTAATTTGGGCACCAACAAAGTCACAGTCCACAGCCAGGGACCAGCTTCCAGCCCCTGGCTGCATGCCACTTGTGCTAGCTACAGCAAGGAAGGGCTAATGATGTCTTAGATTATCCTTGCATGGCAGTTGCCACGACCATGTCTTGGATGGCCCAAGGGTAATGTGAAACCTGGAGACATCACATTTTCCATGATAAGTCAGAGACTACCAGTGGCAACCAAATGCCAGGACTGTGGCACTGTCTGCTGGACAGCACAAGGATGGCACACTGTAGCCTGATGCTTTCGTCAGTTGCTCCAAACTAAGGAGGGCAAAATCAGGAATGATTTTGTCAGATTAACCAATGTTTGTCATGATTCCACTCTCTTCAGCCTTTGTTCAGCTCCAGTTGCTTCCCCAGTATTTTGGTGGTAGACAGTAAACGTCCAAGTAAGGACTTCTAGACACTAGCTCTGTGGAGAGGTTAGCAATTGTTCAATCACTCCAGGCTCCAGCAGTGCTCCAAGATCAGCAGTGCTCCAAGATCAGCAGTGACACAAACAGACCTTTTTGAGGAAATGATAGGACAAGAAGATGATAGCATTGGGTCGGCAAGGGGGCCATATCCTTGCAGGTTTCATCTAGCTGACAGTGATGGCAATGCTGACAGCAATTATGGAAGTGAAAAAGCTCAAAACACAAAGGAAGTAGCAGAATTAAGCTCATCTGTGTAAAACATTCTCGGCTCCACTGAGACCATGCATCGTGTTCCTTGACTGGTTGCATTTGCTGCTACTTGCTACATGGGAGCTATTTGCGAGCCTAACTCTGGCAGCGTTAGCTATAGCTCCTCCACTCACTTGAGGGTTTTCTAGATTGTACAAGCTGGAAAAGTGACTAGTACAGACAGCATTCAGAAGAGAGGGAGTGAGAAGAAAAAAAATCTTTATATAGTGCAGTTTAGCAGGTTTTGCTATACTGGAAGTTATGAAGGATCTCTGAATATCCTTGTAGAACACAAAGGAGTTAGAAGCAAAATTCAGCAAGAATGGGTAAAATGTGTATGCTGAAGAAGGAAAAGCTTTTAAGAGCGCTAAAGAATGCAAATGGACTTCGGATATAGCAGACTCTTGTCCTCGCTGCTTCTCATCCTGTACTTGAAGTCTTAGAAACAAAATTAGCGCTCACAGGATTAAAACCAGAGGTTCTGATTCAAATAATGTGCATGTAGTTAATTCAGTGATAACTGATGCCTGTTAATACGTTACTTGAAATATTTTTAACATCTTTTCTGTGTATACATGTAATTTCTGCTGTCTTTACTCTGTAGCTATGGAAAACATTTAGGTAAGCCAAGTAATCACAGGATCACACATAGGCATGGCCATGCTTGTAGGACTTTGCAAGTACTAATGTTTCTTAGTTAAGCCAAAAATACATGCTGCATTACTTGAGAATTAGATCATGGCCATATAATGAAACAACAAATTACAGTGCATAAATCTAATGAGAAAGAAATCAAGGCTGTCATTAAGATGGCCATTGCCAAAATCAAGCTACTGCTTTACTTCTGAGAGCTTCACTTTCAACCAGTGGTAACCTGAGAAGTAAGTAAGCAGAAGGCAAGAAGCAGGTTCTGCCCCTAAAATCACTTTGACTTTTAAAAAACCACAAAGGACACCGTGTGTGTACTGGGACTAGCACAGATTTGTCAAACTTTTTCAAGTTTACTTTTAATGAATTAACATTGCCAATGGATGCCTTAGGTTAGATGAGCTCCTTGAAGATCCTGAAAATGTAAAGAAGTTTCTCCTCAACATGAGCAGAAATTTCTTTACAGTGAGGGTGATGGAGCACTGGAACAGGCTGTGGAGTCTCCTTCTCTGGAGACTTTCAAAACTTGTCTGGATGTGTTCCTGTGCAAACTACTCTAGAGGATCCTGCCTTGGCAGGGAGGTTGGACTCGATGATCTCTGGAGGTGCCTTCCAAACTCTAAAGCTATGTGATTCTGTGAATGATCCTCTGGGTCATTTCAGCAGAAATGGCCTATTGTTTGTGGTGGCAGGGGGAAGGTCAGGAGACACAGCATCTCTGTCAGAGCAAGGCATTCAGCCCATTGGCAACAAGGCTTAAGAAAAGGGTGGGAAAAAACTTATCATTGGCTTTGAACCTAAAAGGAAGAAATATAAATTTCACCTGGTAGACAAGAAATGTGATGATACAGCCAGATGAAAAATGACCTTTGTGAGGGGATTTTGTAAGTGCAGAATGAGAAAACCTTCTCATGAGCAAGGAGATAAGACACACCAAGTCAGGAAACAAGAAGGGCTAGACAGGTAGGACCATTTTAAAGCATGGATGAAAGACAGCTGTACAGGAAGGGAAGGGTCAGCTCAGTGCTGCAATACCTTTAGCGGAAGTACATATTTTTCTTGGCTGGCTTCCACTTACTGTCTGACAGAACGCTCAGGGTTTTGCAAACTAGTTCACAGGATTTAATAAAAAGTATAGTTTTGCTACAGAGTCATTAGCAGACCAAGTCACTAGCATTTCCATTCCTGTTGAGCTACAGGTCATTCACTGAACAAATCTCTGTCAGAATCTGGCCCTTTTAAGCAAAGCTCTGACGTTAAGCTAACCTCATGACGTTTAACAAGGCCAAGTGTAAGGTTCTGCACCTGGGTTCGTGTAATCCCAGGCACAGATACAGGCTGGGTGGTGAATGGCTGAGAGCAGCCCTGAGGAAAAGGACCTGGGGGTCTGGGTCGACGAGAAGCTCAACATGAGCCTGCAGTGTGCACATGCAGCCCAGACAGCCAACCGTGTGCTGGGCTGCATCAAGAGAAGTGNAGGAGGAAGTTCTTTACAGTGAGGGTGGTAAGACACTGGAACAGGTTGCCCAGGGAGGTTGTGGATGCTTCCTCCCTGGAGGCGTTTAAAGCCAGGCTGGATGAGGCCTTGAGCAGCCTGCTCTAGTGGGAGGTGTCCCTGCCTATGGTGGGGGGTTGGAGCTGGATGATCCTTGAGGTCCCTTCCAACCTAAACCATTCTATTATTCTATGATTCTATGAAAAGTAGAAGCATTTCTAATCTTGGCTGTGACCCACTTCTATGCCTGTGTTCATGTATTTTGTTAAAGGTGATGCACGAAACCACTTAGTGTACTTGACTCCTTTAAATACATTGACAGAGAGTTCGGTAAATTATGAATATTGTTTTGTGTAAGCCAGAGCCATCTGTGAATATATACAATAATGTGTACTAAATTCAGATGTATGCAATAAAAAGTAATTATTTTCACAACCTTAATTACATAACTCTCGCACCAAATATTTTGCATCAAAACCAGGTAGGAGAACAAACAAAATGGTATCAAATAGCCAAAGACTGTGAAAAACAAACCATATGGGAGCTTTTCAAAGTACAGGCAGTATTTTGGATAAAATGATGTCTTAGCTCAAGGACCACTTTCTTCTTTAGTGCACACAGTCAAGTCTTCTGGAATTCATGACCACTCAAAGCCTTTAATGAAAGCTGAGCACATTAGTCAGCATAACCTAATCGCTCTCTCTTTGAAGATAAACTCAGCTTTTTCTTGCTCATTCCCACATACACAAACACCAGAAGTGTCACCATCATGTAAGACATTTGCTATTAAATCTCTTCTTGATACAAGGTTGACCTGAGGTATGTTTTAGAAATCTTTCTCTTTGTCTACTCTAATCCATCAGAATCCTTTCAGCTAAAACTACGGCACTGATACATCAAAACTGTATTTTCTAAGTGAAGCTGTCACTTTTAAGGCATGCATCTTTTCAGAAAAATGTCAGGGATGTTATACTTGGGTGTCCTTCTGCCCAAGAGGCCAACGAGGCCTGAACAATGAAGCAAACAAGACAGGTAATCAATAGCAGTCACAGCACTATTTTTTATCCTCCAACATCTTAATTTTCAACTTGGTACACATCATTACAATAGGAAAACAGGACAGTCAATCTCCATTAGGTTCAAGTACTGCATGAAAGAATTAATTTGGCTGCCTTAAAAATGATGATACAACCACATGCCCTTAAACCTTTTAAATTTATTCTAAATCTACAGAAAATACTTGGATAGGCAGATTGCCTAGATATGAAAGCAGGGGCACACTGACTCGTTTTTTTCCTGTTGGCACACATATTTCTTATGGCAATGAGTTCTCTGAATATTGGAGTATACCCGGTACATTTTTTAAGGCTTTAGTATAAAGCAATTTCACAAGTACCTGTGTAACTAATCAGATTGAGGCTTCACGATGCCAATTTCTCAGAATTATGTCAGTGGCACTGAGTATCACTGCTGGCTTTAGAAAATATCATTTAAATTTAGGATTTTCAAAGGAGTAAGGGGATTTAGTTGTCCATAAGCCATTCAAACACGGGTGACGAGGACCAAACTCCCTTTGGCTATTTTGACAAATCCATTTCAAGTAACTACCCATTTTCACATTTAATTTGAGTTCAAAGGAGTCAGAGTTATGAATCTTCCCCTCCTCCATGCTGACTGCTTTCAGCATCTGGCACTGAACACTGACCTTATGTTAGTTGCACTTGTATGTATGCATATATGCATATGAATACACATGCAAACACATCTAGGCAAAACCACTGAAATGGGCTGGCATATGGCAAGAAGCCTCTGCTGGCACTTCAAACACATACGCTGGCACTTGCCACAGAGTGAATGGGGTAGAACTGAAAAGCATGCAGAGACTTCTAAGTCTCCCGTCCTGTATATCTGCTAATACACTGATATTTCCTACAGTTAGCTGAGGATGCACACATGACAACTGGGTCTACTACAGCTTTTCAGCACCTGACAGGTTACACTGCCAGGGGAATACTGTTCATGTAGCTGGCATCAAAATAATTTTGTGGTTTGTTTACTTTGAAGTAAAACTGAGTAGCCTTAGAGTTACTAATTATGATGTGGTTCTGCACGATCAGACATGCTGATTTTAACAAAGTAGAGAAATCTGTTCATTAGGAAATAGCCCCATGTTTCAAAACTGCAGCCAATTTGGAACCTGATAGTAAATAGATTGGTGTTTGGGTTTTTTTTTGCCTTGGGGTAGTAAGCAATTAGTACTTGATCTATAGGCATGAACTCTTGAGAAACGGGACTTAAGCAGAAAAGAAAATGTGAGAAATGTTCCTGTCAGAAAATTTATTCCAGATATGTAATGTGTGTGGTACTTCCTGGTGGTACTCTATTTAAAATTTTCAAAATATACTTGATTTTCAGCACATTTATGAGTATGACATTAGAGAGTTAGGACAAGCAAATATGACAGAACTTTGCAGTGCTTTAGAGTAGCAGCACACCAGGAAAGGCCTCTGGGAAAAAAGAATACTGCAACATTTGGAGAGCCAAGCTCCATCATCTAGCAGCCATTCTGAATGGTTTTAAATCTATTTTCTCTCTTTTGCCCTCTGGATTTTTTTTTCCTCAATATTAGATCCAGCAGGGAAATATTTGTATGTTAGCCTCAAGTACACTATCTTCTTTATAGCTTCAGTACATTACGACGACTGTCTCAAAGTTTCTGAAACTTATAGAAAGTTATGTGCTCTCAGATCTTCCTTCTGCATGAGAGTTCTAGCTATACAGCTTGAAATAGGTTTGTAGTTTTGTTCTGCTTTTAATATTATACATCCCTGACTATGCAAAGAAGTGAAGCTTGTAATTAACCTGTGGTCTACGGGAAGTTTACGCAGTAACTAGCTTTAAAACCAGGCATGCATTTCAGCTTTCATCTGCGTAGAACTTGTACTTAAAACTTTCCTGGTTTTCATAGAAGTTCTGAAAATACATTTTAATTATATTGTCCTTTGGAGGAAAGTGATTTTCTGGTTTACACAGATGTAATGATCCTATGGAATTCCTTTTCTCTGGAGAAAATTAATCTTTTGACAGGTCTCTAGAAAGAGGAAATGTATAGTAAGATAATTTTCTCTGCGTGATTTAATGATTATCATGGGATACAGCTAGAAATGAATGGAAAAAAAAGTCACAGAAGGCCTATACATTACTGTAGACTCTCTGGAGTACCTATCAGCTGATGGCTAGAGCTTATGCTGCATTTTCACACCTTTTAGTCTACATTCCAAGGATGTGCAGGACCACTGAGCAGTTTTTTTTTCTTTTCTTTTCTTCTTTTTATTAGGAACATTGGAGAGAAGTGTACTTCCATTAAAGAAGCATGAACATGTATTATTAGTTCTTGCTGATGGCAGATTGTGTTTATGCATGAGCAATGTCAATAGAAGCCAGAACAAGCTTGTTTAAGACAAGGACCGAATAAAGTGATAGCTGAAGGAATGACGACTAAGTAAGAGCCCTGACGATCAGTTAGTTTTCTGGTGAGGTTTGGTGAAGAGTGTTCAAGATTTGAATCTAGCTCTGGATTAAATAACATTAACACTTACTCAGGTAGTTGAGAAATGAGGATGTTTATCCCAGGTAGCAAAGGAACTGGCAAAAAACAGTAGCTTTTCAAACTTCAAACTATGGCTTGTTTTTTGACAGTTTCTACTTTTTTTTCCCTCAGGTCTCCTGTTCTGCCATATCTACCTTAGATGAACCTGCATTTCTTGATGACTGCTGAACTTAGGCTTTTCAGATCATCTCTGTCCCAAACACTAGACTGATTTAGGACTACTTATCTTCCAAACTGTGAAACAGTGGGCTCCCCTCAGTTTAGCCCAACTGACAAAATAAGCTGTTCTTTGCTATAATCTGTCCAAACACTGCTTCACTGAGATCCTCCCAAACTGGAAACTCCATGTTGCCATCAGGGACTCTCTTAGATCTTACTCCCTTGGCTCTTAATTTTCTCATGCAGTTTTCAGATATTCAAAGTATCCAGGGATAAGAGAGAGAAAACTTTTTTCCATGTGTATGCATAATTCCTGTTAGTGTTTGCAGAAGTTAGATGTGTTTATTGGATGAAGTATATAACCCATGGTGTATGTTTTTTCACTTTCTTTCAGGTCACTCATCTCTTCCATCCTTGTATCAAAATAACTGGTAGCAAAGTAAGACTCAGAAACATCTTAGCTGTTGTAAAAAGTGGGTGCCAACAGTAGCAGTATAAAAAAAAAATATTACATTATGTTGTTTCAAATGCAGAGATAGAACAAAAAAGAACACACACAGTGGTGTGCTATACATCATTTTAAACCAGACAGACTCTTCTGTCAAGATTCCTGTCACTGACAGTGTTAGATGTGCGTTTTTTTCCCGTATACTTTTTATGTGGTTTAAACTTAAGGCTTTTTGGTTTTGCTTTTGGGGATTTTTTTTCATTTTTGAAACAAAGGTCACTTGGTTAGCAATAGATAAATAAAAATTCAAGCATCCCCAGAAAAAAAAAATCAATAAAGGTACTAAAAATCTAACTTGATGATACATTTTTGTTCCCCCTTCACATAGCTCAGGAATGTCAGTATTTACTGGAACCACTGTAATACCAGATATTTCAGAAGAGTATTGATTTTACCACTGAAGTGTGACTAAAGGGATAAATAAACTGCTCTTGGGGTCAATCGATCCATTTATCTTTGCTGTTATTTTATAAAAAGTCAAAGCAGCATAAACTTTGATAAATAAATGTTATCATGAAAGAAATACTATCAATAGGAAGAGTTTGAGAACAGTGTGAAGATACCTAGTCTGCCAGCACTAAGCTGCAAAATCGGGATTATAGTTATGCTGCTTTGAGTACTAACAATGAGGGCAAAATACATCCTTTCACCATTGATTCGCAATGCAGAGTGTACAGTTCTGAATGTGGCTCAGTGAATTGGGACGAGTGCTACAATATGTAAAGTAGAATGCTGCACAAGATAGGAAATACTTGCATGATGGGAAAAGGGAGAAGAGCCTTAATTTTTCTATTTGCAATGAATCTGAATCACAGTTGTACTGATGCTTTCTGCTATACAAAAAAAAACCAATATTTGGTAGCAACTGATGTATTCAAGTTGATGAGGTAAGTAATGAGAATGCTGTGAAGTGATTTTTTGTAGCCTTAATTGTGAGCAGGATAATAGCTCCTTCAAGAAGTCACAATGATACCATAAAGATCACAGTGCAAAAAGTCAGGCAGAGCCTGCCACAATGTGATTATAATGTGAATTTAAGGTGGTAAGAGAATATTAAGACAAATATGAGGTATGTGTAAGACATTAAGAAAGTGCTGTCATTGCAAGAAACTACTTTGTAAAGCTACATATGTAAATCAACACACAAAGAGCAATGACACTGAGATAAAATGACAGAGGAGGTGTATAACCATTTTTTACATGATACCTAGGTGGATGTTATCCATCTGAATTAACATATTTAGAAACCAGACACCTCAGCTCATGGCTAATCACTCTGCTCTGCTCACAGTCAATGGAAAGAAGCAGACTCTCTGAGAGTGGTTCATCTTTCAAGGTCTATGCATAAGAAAGAAAAGATAAATCACCCCTTAGGGGTTCCTGTTTTGGTCTTTCAACTACAAAAAGAATCTAGGCTAGACTTGGACCAGCAAATTTTAAACGCTGCAAGCAAAGGGAAATGAATCTTAACCAACATATCGATGATAAGAAAAACATCCTAAATTCACCAAAGCGAGAGATCAGTAGGCAATTGCTCCAAGAGCACCAAATTAAACCCAAACAAGCCCTCCAAATAAACAAGCAAAACACCACAAACAAACAAAGCAAAAGAAACGATACAGATGGTTTTAAAATTAAAGCAGTTTGAAATGGTGGCTGAGTTTGAATGAAGACATTGACAGATCAGAAAAAATGTCTTCTTGCCTTTTTTTCTTAAAATCTGGGTTAATGTCTCCTCAGCAGGCTCCTATGAAACCCAGGGGAGCACTGCTGAAAAGACTACCCCTTTTTTTTCAGCAGAAAAGCACAGGTTGCTCAGAGCAAACAAGGTCTTGATTCCAACTCAAGTAGTATACTAAAACTTGCAGGGCAGTGACCTGCTCTCCCTGAAGAGTAAGCATTCTGGGAAGAGCTTCTTATCTAAGATACTGCAGCTGCAGGAGGAGACTGGGAGGCAGGGAGAGGGAGAACAAGGAGAGGCAACTTTATGAAAACTTCCACATGAACAGCCACAGAAGTCCTCAGTGAGAGGCAGAGGTGCTTTCTTATGAAAGAAAGAGGTGAAACACAGAAGCTTTTGAAAGTCTACAGGACTACAAAAGCACAGCTAGCTAAATAAAAGCGGCTGATGGGAAAAAAAGGATTGTTAGGTGGTTAATGGAAAGAAACTGGAGGACATGAAGAAAATGGGAGCTAACAAACGCTGACAGAACTTTACAAACAAGCAGTTTCCCTTTAGTCTAGCATGTAAAATACTACTGACACAGTTCAGGATTGTGCTTCTTAATTTCCCTGAAGTAAACTCTGACTTGACATCTCAGTTGAGATGGTCTTGTGAGATAGCCTCTGTGGCCTACCTGGCTCCTTCCAGCCCTGCTTTCTAAGGTCAAAGTAAGGTAGCCCTTATGTATCCTACAGTCTCATGTAGCCATGCCACAGACAGGTCAGGACAATGAGAGCTGAGATATAAATTTCTTCTGATGACATAAGGACTTCAAGCACCCACTCAGCTCTTTAGATGACCACCTAAGGCCACTGGACATTCACCATTTGCCTTAGAGACCTAAGAGGAGAAGATGCTGGAAATTGTACATCAGAGAGCTTTATGTTTTAATTCTGGCTTTGAAAAGTGAGGCTAGAAACCCTGACTTAGAGAGAAGGCTACCGAGTGACAAACTCAACATGCATGCAAGCATCCTTGCCTTGTGGAGCAGAGATGACTACCAGAAGATTTTCTTGCAGCAACACAGCTACATATTAGCTCCTGCACACAAACTCTGCTGGAGAACTCAGGAACAGAAGATGTTACTCAGCCAGTTTAGGTCCACTCCAGATGCTCAGCATGACTCTGTTGGTGAAACATGCTTCAAGAAAACTGTTTATGTGTCTGAATCTGACCATGTGTAGAACTTCAGCTCACTGAATCAGCCAGGGCTGGATGATTAAAAAACCTAAACCCTAGCTACAGGCAGAGTACATAATAATGTACTATGTCATAGTACCTAATACATCCTTATGTATTTATCTAGTTTAGAGACTAACAACAAACAACTTAATGCCAGTCAGAAAAACCTACCAGTACTTTATTTCACTTACAGGCAGATGAGAGAAAAGGAGACACAAACAGTGTGCACAGTGTATGTGTGTTTTACTGTCTACCCTGCCAGTAACAGCTGCCAAATAGTGATCTGTTTGCTTCAGAAAACCAATAATTTTGCAACAGTAACTGGAAACAAGCAGTAGAGCTATAGCATTTATCATGTTTGAGCAACAACATTCATGTATGATGCATAAACATTTTTCAGGTACCAAGGTATATGTTCAGTATAAACCTATATCTGGTATAAATTAATGTATTTTCCCAAATTATTTGCTGCCAACTGGTTCATATATGACACAGTGCATGCTTCCTATGGCCTGGGATGCTGTTTTGTCTCACAGACTGGACAACAATACAGCTCTTGTCTTTCTGTAATGATGTTAGAATCATAGAATCATAGAATGGTTCAGGTTGGAAGGGACCTCAAGGATCATCCAGCTCCAACCCCCTGCCATAGGCAGGGACACCTCCCACTAGAGCAGGCTGCTTAAGGCCTCATCCAGCCTGGCTTTAAACGCCTCCAGGGAGGAAGCATCCACAACCTCCCTGGGCAACCTGTTCCAGTGTCTTACCACCCTCACTGTAAAGAACTTCCTCCTAACATCCAGTCTAAATCTCCCCTCTTCCAGCTTAAACCCATTCCCCCTTGTCCTGACATTACTAGACCGTGTAAAGAGTCCCTCCCCAGCCTTCCTGTAGGCTCCCTTCAGCAGATGTTCTTTGAAGATCATACTTATGTTTGGGAAAGATGGCAAATCAGCCACGCCTCTGAAAGAAAAAAAATCAGCCCCACAGCCACAATATGAGATACGACTTAACTGCTGTGCTTTGATATAAACCTGGCTTAACACCAGCAGATTGTCAAACACTTGTTGTTGCAATGCTTTGAAGCAGCAGCATGTTTCTGAGCAAAAGCATAAAGGACAAGGAAGGCAACTGACTCAAAAGAAGGTCAGAATTCTGTTAGCAGGAGCGAAAAGAGTCACTGCTGGGCAGAGCTCTGCAGATGTGCCTTGGGATGGCGGAAGAGGGACACTGTAGTGGGGTAAGGGTTTGGGCAGGCTCCCAGGAGATTGCCTGTTGCTGAGGCTCTCCAGGAAGGCAGCTAGCAAGTCTACGCTGACTCCCACAGAAGAAGGAGCAGGGGCAGTGAATCTGCCTTGCCTGGGTTGTTTTGACATATGCTATTCCCATCAGTTATTTTTAAATCATGTAGTTTGACAAATCTGTGGAATTCATTCACAATTTCTGATCTGCAAGCTGTGTTTTTCTGTTAGTTCTAGGAATCTGTGCAAGTGGTAACAGGATGCTTTCTGGTTTGTTCTGTATTTTAAAATCTCTACAGGTTGTGACTCTTCTTACTTATCAGTTCTACTGGCTGGCAACTGTGCTAAAGACTGCAATAAACAAGCTAAATAATTAACTCATCCACTTTCTAACGCTTTAAGTGATGTATTATTTAAGAGTCCAGGCATTAAAGTCTCAATCCCGAAAACATGCCCTTGGGATCAGTTGCTTTGAAGTCATCTGCAAAATTAGGCAGATCTACAAACGCTTGAAGGATCAGATCCTAAAAAAGAGGTTATCTTTATTGTAATGGTGAGCAATAACTATACTGAATTTGTTCTGTACTCCAGCATACCTGAAAATACAGCATCTATTCAACTGCCATCAGAAAAGTAATCATATTTCAGTGTTTGTATTCTTTTCATTTGATAAATGAGTTTGCTTTATACATGTACTTTATGCAGTGAAAGAATATTAAAGCACGCCTAGTTAAGATCATGTTTGGATGTGTAAGAGAATTGTTCTTTGGGAGGTTTCACTCCTACCAGTATCAAAGTATTATGAAAACCATAATGAACATATGGTTAAGCCAATTTAAGTGCACTTCTAATGAACAAATGAACTCACTTAGCTGCACCAGTTAAAAACTGAAAAATCCCCTAAATCTTCCCTCTTAACCTTGTCTGGTTGTGTTACCATCATGAACACCATCTATGTTATTGGCTTGATTTTTTTATATTCCAAATAGTAGAAAATCAATTAATTGGGAGGCCTGATGAATAATACATACGGTTTGACCAAATAGTAAAAAGTAGGTCAGAAGGATCTGGCCCTGGTTACCAGCAGAGACAGACCGCAAAACCTGTGGCAAGTGTCCAAGCTATTTAGCCAGAATGAAATCTGCCTTTAGATCCACTCAGCTGGCCACCCAGAGGTATGGTTTATTTTGACTCTTTCTGTTTTTGCTATAGCTGGTGCTGTTTTTCTCTTAGTTAGTAGCAACATTAAGGATGCTTAACATTCTCATAATACCTCCAGAAACTGAAAAGCTCTTCATAGCTCCTGGCCATTCAGATAAACTCTCCCTTCCCACTCCAGAGAATCATGTTATCAGCACAAACTTCCAGATAAAACTTAATTGTTACTGATTCTGCGCTGGAAAAAAGAGCACATTAAGGAAAGAGCAGATGTTATTCTGCTGAATGACAACTTGTGTTAAAATGTGAATATTCAAAGTACTGTTTCTTGGTCCCAGGCTGATTCTAGGAATCTGCTAAAGAGATCCTTACCCAGCAATGAAATTTAATGCCACAACTTCAAGGATTACTGTGCTTTGCACATGAACATTTGGGCAACAGACACACGACAACCTCTGGCTGAAAAAAATACAGTTATATATTTCAAAGGAAGAAAAGCAAAACTGCTCCCTCCTTAAACCCTGGTTTGGTTTGTCCAACAGAAGCTCAGCATGTAAAAATGATTCTGAAATGCATGCTGCTTCTGGAGCCAAGGTGTATATAAGAAATACAGCAGGAAATTAATCATCAAAAACTTGTTTGGTTCAAGGAAGGGCTGCAGTCCCTTATACCTGTGATTCATCCTTTCCTCTTTGCTAAAGGGGAATTATCTTCCTGCTGCAGAATGTCACTTGCAGGTGGTGAAGACTCACTCACATTGAAGCATCCACACTCATATCATCTTGATTCATGTGAGAGTCACCAGAGAGAAACATGTACTGAGATGTCACTCATCTGACCTGTTTTAGCTGTCTGCCTTAAATGAGCTGAGACCAACAAGTCCTTGTTTCTCTGCTGTGACAGTGAGGAGTCTAGATAACTATCTCAGATGTTAACATTCAAAATATACATCTGATCAAATAAATTTCATCTTCACAAACCACAGTGGAAAAGGTGGGATGCCTTAGTTCATTGCATGGAAAGATTTGGGCAAAAACTTCAAAAAGTTAAGAAACTCAGTCCCCAGCACTATGTAGGATAAGCTGGCTTACCATCTTACTGCCCACTGTTATTCCCTAACCCACCACATCTGTGGGACATTGCAAGGCATTCACATATTGAATAAATAATTTTAGTAACTGTAGTTAATAAATTTGTCAGTAAGTATGCAAAACAGATTTAAAATACTTGGTTTAAGAGTATTTGTTCAGTCCTTGATGGAAAAGGGAGGTGTTCAGGAAAAGACTGTATGAGGCACTTGGTGCCATGGTCTAGTTGACTGGATAGGGCTGGGTGCTAGGTTGGACTGGATGATCTTGGAGGTCTCTTCCAACCTGTTTGATTCTATTCTATTCTATTCTATTGGGATCATTAGTGACTTAGCATTGCACGCAAAGGGAAGAAGCTACAGAAGCCTAAGCAGAAGTTTTCTTTGTCAAATAATAAGCACTGCTACATAAAACAAGGCTCAAAAGGTCTCCTGAGAATGTGTGCCCAAACCACTTGCAAACTGCAAGCTGTTTCCCTTGCTAGCTACACAGGTTCCTGACTTGGCACTGAGTCTTCAGATCTCACTTGTAAATCTGCAGCTTTCTATCTGCATCTGTTTCCAGGTGCCAACTGTAGACTAGTAACATGAGTTGTTGTGGAGCTTAGAAACTGTCACTCCCCTGACTGAGGCTCCTCTCTCTGCTCTGTTTCTTTTTAAAAGATGGGCAAAGAACACAGGAAATGAACTTTATTGATGAATCTGAGTATCACAAATCATCTACATCAGTTGAGCAGATGCCATTAAAATGATAGTATTTTGCTCAGGCATTTAAGCTGTTCAAAGTACACCCAGTTTTCCTCTCCAGGAACAGGAAGAGGGACAGTTCATGAACTACTCATTAATCAGGTCAGCTGAACACCCTGTGTGCAAGTAAGTCAATTTGAGTTAATCTGGATAATAATCGTACCTTAACCCTGCTTGCTCATCTCAGATTGTATTCAGCTTGGTATTCAATTTAAAATATCACAAATAACAAATGGCAGGCCTTGGAAAAACTGAAGCCTTAAGTAAAATCTAGCATCTTAAAGTAACATGGCAAGTCTGAGATTTTTTGGCTTCATGTCTATTGCAAATAATAGGCAGAGACTTTTAAAATCAAGGGCAACTGAGAAACTTCACTAAAACCATTGATGTTATTAATAGAAATCATATACAAAGACTGTGGATAAGGAGAAGCAGATTTTTTTTCATTCCACCATCATCAATCTTACAGGCAATTATTTTTCTTTCTATCTTAAGCTAGCCTTTTCTCTACCTTTTTAGCAATTTGACAGATCAACCTAATGAACACTGATTGATTCGTACATCTGAAGATCAGGTTTCCATCTTATTGTCTGACATGTTCCTTCTACTTCACCTTTCTAAGGTGTCTGGTCTCTTTCATTTCCTTTTCCTTTTCTTACCTCTTCCTGGCTCTCTTTTGACCTTCTTATTTCATCCTCTAAATCCCCCCCCAAAGCAGGCTTTCAGGTAGGTCTAACCTTTAGTTATTGCAAAAACTGCTGATTCAGAAGTTGTCATGAAATTTTGATTTAGCTTTTCCCCATTCTACGGAACAAGCTGAACTGTGTACTGACACTGTAGCTGAAATGACAAAACAATGGTATTTATTCCTCTGGAAGCCACGATTCCCTGATCCAGATAATATTAGGCTGTATTTTTATCATGTAGTTTGTCTTCAGCAATGACAGTTATACAGTTTTGAATAATAATAGACATTTTTTAAAGACTACACTAATCTCTTATCTTCCCATTTATTATTTCCTTGTCCTGTCTGTTACTATAACATAATAGTCATGCATTATGGACCTAAAAGGCTCTACTCCATCATGAGATATGCACTTCAGATAGACTGCCCCACCAACTATTTCCAAACAAATTGAACACCACAAGCATTTTCATGGTCACAAATCTCCTATGCTCTCCCATCGCCTGGAAATACTTCCAAACAAATCACTTTCTTTCCGAACCACATGGGACCAGGGAACCTGGGTGGAATACTGACCACTGGTGCTTGCAGAAACATATGCTGCTCAGATGGAGATGGGCTGAAAGCCTGGGAGCAACAGGTACCATAGTTTTCAATCCAGTTTTATTAGTTCCGTGTGAGGAAATATCAAGACTTTGATAAATTCTGGCTAAAAAAGCCACCACCTCAACAGAGGCCAGATTTAACATGGATGCCATTTGACATCTTTCCTTCATATATCACCTGTGTCTGAGTAAGTAGGGTCTGGTGCCCCAAAGTACATTTTATTTCCAAGGGTCCACGGAAGGGACACCTGTACGGGCAAAACTTGGGCTCAGTCTATAGTGATCCAAGAAAATGGGACAGATAAGGATTTTAAAGGGAATTGCGATCTGGCAGCTGGAATTCAGGGGCTTGGTGTAGCTTCCTATATCACATCCTGTCAATTAAATTTTCAATTTTGGCATTGGGCTCTTCCTGCAGTCCATTATATAATGTACAATGAGACCTAGAAATGAATCATCAGCTGGTGAGAAGGACAGTCACCTCTTCACCAGAAGGAATGGGTCTTCACTGGCCAGCTGCATCAGCCATCCTGCCATCAGTCCCAGGCTCAGCCATTCCACTCTGGTACAAGCACCTTCTCCACTGACTACCCTGCACTCTATAAATCCTGCCCTGCCTGCAACTCCCTGAATATGCTTCCTACCTGACAGAAAAGCCTGAATAATTGCATCATGGGCTGCATGGCATAATCTTAACTTGTTGTAGCATTTTCCAGTCCTCCTTGTTTCTCCCTTGTATAATGGCTAATTAATTTGTATTTCAAATCAGCCACTTCTGGAAGATCTGTTGAGGTTCATCCTCCTTCATGTGCCCTTGATAACAATGATTTTATAGTCCTTACATTGGATGTTCTGGGCACTAATTGTGCCTTTATTTTCCTCAAGTAAATTAATTTACATAGTTTGAGGTCAGTGTGGTTTTTTTTTCCCTCTCTTGCAGTAACAAGTACCAAGTGCCTGGATTTTATTGTCTTTCTTGCCTTTATTGGACTATGTTAGATACAAACAGACTCATTACTGTGAAGTCAACAAACCAGAAAAAATATTTTTAAGTTAAAATCCAATTATATGATGATTTTCTGAGCATAACATTAAGCTTATTAGAAGTAGGATGAAAATATATATAAATGCATAACTTAACAAAGTGTAATAGACCAAAACAAAGCACAATAACTGGAGAAATCAGAACATACACATACAACTGATACAACTAAATGATCCAGGAAGGTTCTTTTATCAAAAACAGAGAACCAAAAAACATCAACAACCCACTAAAAGCAGTCTGTCATTTAGACCCAGTTTGTGCAGCCATAGGTACCTCAGTCCTGGGGTCTTTGGAGGAATCTATTTGCACATAAAAATTCCCAGTCCCTGCACATACTGCATCCTTTCCACCTGGGATGTGCCAAAATGATAGGAATTGGGCTGCTGCTCTCCCCATTTCCCTCCCCTACAATCACATGCATTTTCATGCCCCTTGCTTTGGAAAAAAGAGTTGTCCCCTGTTTGGGAAAATACTGGCTTAATGTATTAACGGGATACCTGTAACACACAGTGTTGGCACCACAATTATACTGAAGTGGTTCAGGTACCTTTCTATTCAGGCTCTGGACATGTGGCACACTATTGCCCAAGGCCTTGCAACAGGCTTCCCAGCCTGCTATTCCCCACCTGCCAGTCTCACCATGAGAAGCCTTCTTTTAACACGCCCGCAGGGCTGGTATCACAAAACACATGACCTTCAAGAGTATGGGTGCTTCCTTTAGCCAGTGCCTCCACAGCAAGGATACTCTGCTAAAGTTAGGGAACATGTGCCAGCAGTCTGAAGAGCCACTCTTAAGGAGAAAAAAACACAGTGAAGACAGATTCAGAGCCATCTGCCCTAAAGGAAGGGGTGGAAGCTGGCAGATGCTGCAAGTATCTAGCAGACACATAACACAGATTTGAAAACCTTCCAAGCCAAGGAGAGAGTAGAAAATGGATTTTCCCCTTTCCACATGAGCACTCTCACCACTGAGCAGCTGATAGAGAGGAAGTGAGTGAAGGGGAAAGATGGTAACCGGGAGCAGTTTTGCCTTGGAGAAGTAGCTTGACAGTGTCAGTAGTGGCTCAGTCATGTGAGTTTAGCATAACTAGGTGCATGTAGCTGCAGTTCAGAGTTAAAGGACATAAGCCTTGTATAGGACAACAGCCCAAAAATACAGCCTCATTTTGAGCTGGCTATTTTTGGTAGGGCTTCTGGACTTTATTCCCAGACATGTGAGCTCCTCCACACATTGTGCTAGCTAAATGTTTTATACTGCTACTAGATTGAATGTTATAAAGTAACAGTTACTAGAAATGTGAAGCATCATGAATAAAAAAATGCTGTGTTCTTATTACAGAGGAGTGAACCTCAATTAGTGGAAGTGATTAGTCTATAAAATGTAACTTGCCATTTATTAACAACCTATCAACCTGGTGTTCTGTAATACACAGGGTGCAAAACACTGCGACCTGTGGGAAAGTATTTGCCTGCTAAAGTGCAGATCAATAGTTCTACATAGGTAAATTTTTACATATTATGCCAAATACAGCCCATAAATGAAATTCATTCTCATTTGGATTAGTAAAATTAATGAAATTCATTATTTGGATTAGTAAAGTCTATTCTATTCTATTCTATGCTATTCTATTCTATTCTATTCCATTCTATTCTATTCTATTCTATTCTAAATTATTGGCAGTGTCACACTCCTGTCTTGCCACACCGAAATACATTATTAGGTGTTTCAGCAAGTCTCCTGGTCTATAGTTAAGCTTGCTGATTTTGTTTTAAATACCCTAAATAACTCTTTTGTTCTAACCATCTAGAGTCTGTATTTTTTTTTCAGGTTCTGTCCAGTGAGGCAAAAGTTTGTAAGAGGCTGAATTTTTAAACTGTTAGAAACATACAGGAATATACCATAATTAAAATCCAACAAGAAACCATCTAAATAGGTGAGACTGAAAATAAAAAATTGACTGATTTCTTAAAAAAAGAAAGGTCATTTTCTATAAATGCTTTACAAAATGTATTGCTTGAAAGAGTACTTTATGAAAAACCACTCATAGAGATATTTTAGCATGCATTCTAGTCTCCTGTGCTAACTACTTTCCTTCATTACACTGACATTACATGTATTTTCATTCTCTTATCCTGGCACAGTATTCAAGGCAGTAGCATTTACAAGCTATGTATTGGAGACAGAGCTGAACTTCAGATTTCACATAGGCACACCTTAACAATTTTAACTGGCCACAGTATCACTGAGAGGTCAGCAGCAAAATCTGTACCCCAAAGTTTATGGCTGTCATTTTATAGATTTTGATTTAGGGTTAGCATTTGCATATCAATTAGTGATAAAATTGTGATACTTAAACTACTGGGCTCAAATGCAGGTGCTCTTCCTGAGGAGTCAGAGACCATGACAAAAACAAGCAGAAGGCGACAGCCTGTCCCTCCCTGCTGGTGCTGTTCTTCCCCCACAGCTGGAGGCTGTTGTCCTCCCAGTATTTGCACTGGGTGTGCGCAAACACAAATCCCTGCTATCCTCCATCCACCTGTGGTGGTGAGGATCAAACACATCGTGGCACAAGCCAGGTGTCGGAAAGATGGAGAGAGAGGAGCTAAGTAAAAAACCTTCAAGAGGTTATGTTCATGATGACAAATGTTACTCAAAGGGTCATAAATGCACTTTCATGGATACCCGCAGATTGAAGGGATGTTAGCCAGAGATTCTTGGGATGGTGCATTCCCTTTCATTTGACATCTGTAATGGAACAGAGGCCTCACATTTCTCATGACACTGTTATTCTTCTTAATGGGGATTAACAGCCTTTCATGTTATCTGCTGCCTAGATTTCTCACGGATTAACATCCCCACATCAGATACTATATTAGCCAATAATAAGAATAAATGACAGACTGCATAGTTCCTTGCCTGACAAGGGTGCTGCATTATCCAACCACACAAAGAGTACAAAGAAATTTCAGGGGTTTATTTATTGTTTTGGCTATTACATAAAAATATTACAGAAATAAAAACTCTGAAGAACTAGTATGGTGTGGTATTGCTCCAGTCATAATATGCTAGTACACAATCAATTCTTATAAAAGCTTTTCTCTTTCAGAGTAGTTTAGTTGTCCAAAGGGAATAAATAATTTACTGCTTGTTCAATCCAGTACTTCTCTCCTATTATTTTAAAAAAAAATATTCTACTTTGTGTTTACCACATAAAGTGTTCTTTCTTTACATTTTGACCATTTAAATTTTGTTTCCTTTTTAAGCACACAGAGGATGCCCTTGGTCCAGTGAGCTCATCAACGTCGTGCTGACAGCTTGAGAAGAATTCAGGTATACATTTTATTTTCCTTAATTCTGAAGAAAGTGCAGTCTACCTGGATTTATTTTGATGTAAATTTTCATGATTTTCACATTTTCAAGTGAAAACCTTATAAAACTCCTAGACACAGACATGCATTCTTAATACGCCTAAATGCAAGTCAGTCATGGTTCCCTACTACTGGTTCTGATGGTACTGGTTCATAGCTGTCTAGAACAGCTGGTTCAAATCTGGTTAGAAACTACCCTGCACTTGACTCAGTTGTCAGAAAACTGCAGAGAAAGCCTGGAGCAGCTTGCAAGCACTAGAGGTGACCATGTTTCAAGGATGACCAAATGGTGTTGGCCAGCAGAGCTCCCTGTGTGGTGCTGCATCAGCACTGCCCACACTCTACCCACTCATGACTGCATAAAGAGAGCTTTCTCACCTCCTGGACTGAATATGCCCAGCACGTCCCATAATCTAAGATTTCTTGGAGATGAACAACCTTAAATATTCAAGTACCTCCATTTTCAGAGGATTAGATTCTGGTCTAGGCATTTAAGTAATGCTTACATCTAACAGATATTTCTCATGTTGTCAAAGATTAAGTACTCTCAGTAGCTCTCCTAAGAAAAATCTGTGTTTCAGACTTAATTTACCATTAAGAATGGGAAAAAAAATCCCCAACTTGCATGTCTTTTCTCCACTGTCTTCCCAAATGTCGGAATCTTTGAGGTATTTGAGGAATAACTTAAAAGATGAAAATGAAAATACATGTATGAAATAGCACAGCATATGCCTGCATTGGTCATCTCTTCAGCTGAGAAGTGCCTGATTTAATTTTCACTTTTAATTTCATTTTTCAGACTGGTTTACTGGTGGGGGCAAAGTCATTATTTACTACCAAAATAAACACTACTTAGAGGATCGAATTTCCAATCCAGCTTTTCAGTTTCATCTCCTCCCCAAAGGGCCAGTGAATCTAAAAACTCCTGAGACTAATTTAATGACCTGTGTATTCTTACTCTAAAACCTTTTCAACAACAATGTCAAAGTCACCCACTCATTGTCTTTGGTATGACACAGAGATTCTGGACAGCATTCAAATCTCAGGTGTCACGGTGTTTTAAAATAGCTTGGTTACTTGATTATAAAAGGTATCTATGTTAGTTCATCACTTTGAAATGAACAGGAGATGTAACAAGTTCTCTTTAAAATATGTTATATGTGTTAGCCTTGTTGTTGGTGTGATTCCTTCCTAGTTTCTGCTCCAGTGACCACTGGTGACTGTCATGGTAAATGGTC
Source organism: Tricholaema leucomelas (assembly GCA_013400475.1). Taxonomy (NCBI): domain Eukaryota; kingdom Metazoa; phylum Chordata; class Aves; order Piciformes; family Lybiidae; genus Tricholaema lacrymosa; species Tricholaema leucomelas. The sequence goes on from WAAF01012036.1 coordinate 38,212, forward strand.
TCTAGGTACATTTGCAGTATTCCCACTGATGTATTTTTCAGCTAAAAGTGTGATGAATGCAGTGACCTGTGAATGATTTTGAGGGATGGCTCTCATCTGTTGACCCTTCAAACTTTAAAATAGTTACAGTAAAATATTCTAAGGCAGGAACGAAAAATAACCTCCTTCTAAAATACAATTTAATGATTACTGAGTATTAAAAAGCAACACAAGAAGCCATCCTAAAACACAGTGTCATCCCTCCAACTCCAGATTAAATGTAGTAAAGCAGTACTGGCTAGTACTGTCATTAATTCAATACCAGATTTAGTTACTGATTCCCCTGTTACACTGCAAAATCCTTACATCAGTGGTTGAAATTCCTGATTAGTTTTATGGTCTCCCTCGGAGACCACAGGTCCAGGTCATGCTGCTGGACAGAATCTTTGAACTATTGCTTGGTTTGGATCTGAAAGTTAGTGAAAAGCACTAGAAATAGTGTGTGTGTGTGTGTGTGTGTGTGTGTATATATATATACATATATAGGTGTAATATATTTCATCACCTCAAGAAGCAGTTTTGCACTCTAAGAACAAAAACCTAGGGTTGCTTTCTACAACTTATTGACAGGAACATCATCATTTTGGATCAAAATGCACAAGGACTTATGGCTGTTCAGGCTGCTTCTGCATGGAAATTCAGCAACTGATCTGTGAAGTCCTAGACAACCTGGGTCACATTCTCAAGACAATAAAGTTTTAGGGTAGAAATATTTGATTGCATTGAAAAAAATCAATGTTATCCTTCAGATAATTACACTCACTAAATTGTTTTAGATTAAAAAAAAATAGGTCTACCTTTAGAAGATTGTCGTTGATAGCAATCTGTTTACCATTAGTCCACACTTTTGGCACATCTTATGTATAAGAATCAGGTTCAAATCCAGGTGCTAACTTGATTGATTGTAAGCAGGGATTTCAGCCCAGGCCATCACACCTTTTCTCCCTGCTTCACAGTATGTTTAAGTAATCTGCAAAAACTGAGTCTCTCCTACAGAAGTAACTGGGTAAGCCTGACCCTGCTGTGTATGTTGCGTGCTGAGTAAATGATCATTTGGAACATGGAAGAGCTACATTTAGATCCATCCTTGTCCAACTAACAGCATGGCTGAACTCCCACTCAGCAATGTGAAGATGGGACATATGGAACTTCTCCTATAAAAGCTGTTCCACTTTCTTCACAGAATACTTAATATTTGATAATAGATGGATCCAAAAAATAACTCATTTGGTTGGTGGAGAATTAATTCAGGACATGGGATGTCTAGGCTCTTGGTGTTGGGGACCCATTTGCCTTGAGATAGTAGAGCAGCATCAAAAGAAAGGATGGAAACCCTTTCTCAATCCTCTCTGGAGTGTTGTACAGGTTTACAGTCCTAACAGTCTTTAGAGGGCTTTTAGGTAAAAGTATCTGTGGTAACTCTTCCTTATCGCATACTATCAGTCTAATTTGACATCACCTTTGCTTTCACCAGAAACATGTTCTACAGCAGCATTCTGCCTTTGGGTTGGAGCAGGATGCTTTGCTCCATTAGAAACAATTGCCCTAAATTTTCATTCTGATGAAAAATAATCTTTTCAATTTCAGGTAATTCTTAAACAGTTTCTAATTCGTTTTTATTTGGCTAGAGAACTGAAGCAAAGTGTACCCAACTTACTCATGGCTCTAACCTTTCTTGAAGTTTTCCCGTTGCTCCTGACTGATAATGGAATGGAATTTTCTGAGTCTTCTGCAAAACATCTCAGTTAATGGTTATTTCCTGAAACAATTTCTTTTAATTCACTACAACTGGCTAAGAGTAGCCTTGAAGTATTACAACTTGTATAGGGGTGGGAGGAACTGAGACACCCCAGAGGTCTGTTCATCACCAGCAGGAGTTAACACTGACTCCTCTGACAATCAAAAAAAAATAATTCTAAGTGGTTATGCATATTAGAAATGCCTCAGATCACACTTGAAGTCACCCATATGCACAGGAACCTCATCTCCAGGAAAAGCATGTGTGCATGGAGGTTGATACCATTCCACTATAAACCTCCCTGGATTTGGTATTTATGTGCTCAGCTCTAGGTAGATCCCAGCACTGTCAGTGGTGCTTGAACTGCCCCAGAGTAACTGGTTGGCAGTGTGACACCTGCAATGTAGCTCCCTAGATACTGGGCTTTGTTTCAGTTATTTTTCACCTTGTTTTAGGAGCTTCAGAAAAAAATCATCTACCTGACTGTTGTCAGTTCCCAGATTCAGCTCTGAGCTGATGCTACAGGTATGGTAGAAGGAGAACATTTGTGTTTGGGACTGAATGGACCTTCAAAAGACAGACTGGCACAGAGATGCTAACATTACCTATATCCTTTAATGAACTCTGGTCTTTCTGAAACATCTACTGAACATGCCAGCACTTCTGTTCTGTAGATTTCTGTTCTGCTAGTGGTCACAGATGCAGCACCCAAGACTCATTTATAGCTATGTGACAATCTCAGAGCCAGTGCTTGGTTTCTCTTTAACAGCACCCATATGGAAAGACTCACAGACCATCCCAAGAGGATGATGGCTTACTAGGGCTTGCAAGCAATATTGCATGGATGCTACTTTATGACTATAATGCTATGAAAAAGGTCCTGGCCACCTTTTTTGTCATCAGATGTGAGCTGCAGCCTTACCAGATGTCCTTTTTGGTGCCCAGTGAGTATTTCTGTGCTTCCATTATGGCTTGCTGTTGCAGCTCTTTAATTCATCCTGTCACTTTCTCCACTATTACGGCTCTGAGAGTTTTATTTGCTGCAGGCAACAGAGAGCTTGCACAACAGTGTGACATGAAATGTAGCGCTAGGCTTCAAGTACCTACTGTTGGTGTGCTGCTCCAGTCTGCATTTTTCTCTTCAATTTGCCTTTTCAATATATTTTCTTGGCAATATTGACAACTGCTTCTGCTTTTCTGTTAGACTGGAGGAGATGCTGAGAAGGCACGATATGGCCTAAGCCTGCTGACGCTGTACACTTCTGATAGGCAAACTAAGGTCCATTATCTATAACAACTATTTCTGCAGCCCTCTCCCAGGCAAACTCAGCCTTATAGCCAACAGTGATAGAAACTGCTGCTTTTTTATTTAAGGGATCCTTTTCCCAGCCGACAACAAAAGCACTCTGCATTCATTAAGGTAGGAGGGGAAAAACGAAGACAAGACAAGCTGTGGGGTTTTGTTTAACCTTGTACCTCAGGGACAGCAGCCTCCTTACAGCTGCCATCTAGCAGACCAAGCACTAAGTAGCTCAAAGCAAGATGGCTCCCTTAGGGAACTAATGGGAGTATTTACACAATGAAGCTGCTGACAGCCTGTCTGTATTAATACTAGTTAAAACAAAACTAAAGATGCTCATAGAGCACAGGTTGGCAATTTAGAAGAGTGAGCTGACAGTACTGGAAAAGAAGAGAAAACAGAGAAAAGAAGAGATGTAGTCTCGAAAACATAGTTTTTGCTGAAATGCTGCTAAATATCAATAATTATCAAGGCCTATGATGGAGGGAGGAAGTGATTTTTTAAAAGATTATATTTGCTCAAAAACCAGCTTGAGAGCATTGGCTGTGGAAGACCTACATCCATTACAGAGACCAATACACATCCCAGCCTCTCCCTGCCCCACCAAAGCCCTTTTGCAGCAGGGGAGGAAATCTTCCTCCCTCCTGGTGGTGAGTGTTAGCTTCAGGGGAAGAGGGTTACATTTTAGAGACCTCTTAGACAAGGTGCATAAGTGAATTGTAATCTTAAACAGCTCTGCTGGGTAAATCTCTGCTGTGCAGCCACTCTGTCTTTGGCAAAAGAGGGTGGTCTTTCCACCAGGACACAGCAATAGATGTCATTAGTTTGAGCAAAGAGATTTTCTCTGGGCTTCAGTTCAGTTACTAAGACTAGACGAGGGATCAGCTTCAGCTGGGTATTTTTTTGTTGAGCTCCCAAAACGTTAAAATTATATTGAATATATAAAAGACAGAGCTTTAAGAAGCTTTGCTTTTGTTTCAAGTAAATGAGCAATGCAATCAGAAATACGAAGTATGGCATTCTGAAATATGATATTGCATTTCAGTTCCCCTGTCAATTGAGGATCTTTCAATGATGAAAAGTACTTCATAAATACAAATTTATCATAGTATCACAGTATCATCAGGGTTGGAAGAGACCTCACAGATCATCAAGTCCAACCCTTCACCACAGAGCTCAAGGCTAGACCATGGCACCAAGTGCCACGTCCAATCTTGCCTTGAACAGCTCCAGGGACGGCGACTCCACCACCTCCTTGGGCAGCCCATTCCAGTGGGCAAAGGTAGAAGAGGAAGGGGAGATTGTGATGGTGAAGGAGCACAGGGAGCTTGATCGCACCGGAACAAGGAAGGGTCACATTGTCATCAAGGGAACAGCTGAAAGGTTAACAATGCATTTGGTGGAAGAGCACTCTGTGGTAGACCCAACTTTTATAGAAGACTTCTTGTTGATGTATCAGACCTTTCTTTCCAGCCCAATGGAAGTGGGCAGGAAGTTGTTGGAGTGGTTCAATGACCCCAGCCTCAGGGGTTACACGGGTAGTATTGTTGTGGGTGAACAACCACTTCAATGATTTTGAAGGAGATCCTGCTATGACTCGATTTCTGGAAGAATTTGAGAACAACTTGGAGAGCGAGAAAATGGGTGGACATTTGAGGCTGTTAAATATTGCATGTGCTGCTAAAGCAAAATGAAGATTGATAACCTTAACAAAGCCATCTCGAGAAGCTCCTTTACCTTTCATCTTGCTGGGAGGGTCAGAAAAGGGATTTGGAATCTTTGTTGACAGCGTAGATTTTGGTAGCAAAGCTACAGAAGCACCTTGAAACGTGGAGACCAGATACTGGAAGTGAATGGCCAAAACTTTAAGGCAATACTAAGATATTATTTATCTCTTTTATCAAAAGGAAGGAAATACTTACATGTATTCTCATTCACATGATTAGAAGTAAAACCAACAAACATAAATACTGTGTGGGCTAAAGGACTATAATTCTGTAATGCACTTAACTTCTATTTTGCATGGTGATTCTAATTTTTTTTTATCCCAGCTGCTCCAAGTAATTTTATGGCTTTTATGTTGCCTAGGTAATCTTAAAGGTTTTAAAGTTTTTATTTTCTGTTCTGCTTTAACTGGTTTCATTGTAATGGCATGTTTATATTTTTTTTTACATCTGGGTCATATTTTTTTCTATGGAACATGTCATATCATTAGCTTATTTACTCCAAGCTCTGTAAACTTGCTAAATATACCTAAGACAGAGTCGCCATGCTGTGAAGATGACAAGGTAACAGGACAAATCTGCATTCAGTTTTACTCAGTTTCAGGTACAAGGGCACATCTCACAAGGTACAGGTAAAAGGTCACTTCTATTGAGATCCTTCATCTCACACCTATTCCATCCTCTCAATCAAGGTGAGATCAGGGTGGTTATAAAACTAATGACATGAAAACATTGTGCTAGTCTTGCTCCTCTCCTTAACACGTGCTCGTGTGAAGAATAAATCAACAATTTAGGTGAGATTGGAAGTATTTTCTTGCAGTCTTGCTCATATTTGAGAACAAAACGCTATTCTAAAAAAAAATACCAAAACCAAAAGCAACAAAACCATAGTCTAAATATCACCGTGTCCATGAAAAGTAAAACTAAGGACTTTGGCTTTGTAATGCTGTACTGGCAGGCAAGCAAAATGTGTCCTATGAAGTGTCAGCTGAACAGCTTTGACATATGTCAGTGACATGCCCTTCCATGAAATACAGTATTTAGTTCTTGCTGTCTAACTATGGGCTGTGTGAGAACTTGTCAGCTCTGAGGTCCCAGCAGTTGTGTCTTGACTGGAGAAGACCTGTTAATGCCCAGTTGAGCAACATCCTTCGCTTAGACTCTTAAGCATCATTCAGTGCTTAGATTTCACATTTTCCATGTGAAACGTAATTAAACTGTGACATTCACTGTCATAAAGTAATGAGAAAAGCCTAGAGCTTAGCAGGATTAAAGAGCAACCAGACTTTTATATAGGTAACGAGAACATGTTCCGGTATCTTAGCTGACAAAGAGTTTTCTTAATGAGAAGCATAAAGCCCCACATTGCAGTGTATAAAGCAACTAGAAACCAAGGGAGTGGGGAGGCAGAACTTGCTCCAGGCAGGCTATTTCGTACCCCAGTGCCTTGCCTTGAGGCCAGAGGCAGGATGGTGGAGCAGAGGGACAGCTGGTCTTGCCCAGAACGTAAATTCCTACATTTCAGTTTTTATATGTACAAAGTAACAGATCGGTTATAACAAAAAAAAAAAACAAATAAACCACCACCAGCAGCAAAAAACGCTAAAAAACTTGAATGAGATCAGTTGATAAAGCAAATCCGATCCTAAGGAAGAGAAAAAGTATTATGTGCATGGAGTAAATCCTTGTATGGAAAGAAAATAAATAAAAACAGTTAAAGTAAATACAGCCCAGTAAAACTGAATAATGTCTGAAGTGCTCAGATATAATTCTCACAAATGAAGGTGTCTCTCTGTTCCGGCAGCCTGTGCCGAGGCACACAGAGTACAATATTTTCTCTGACGGTAACAAGCAATTGTCACAAGGATATGAGGCATTTTTCTGTTCCTTCTAACATTCTTAAAGAAGCAGGTCTGGATTGGGGAAAACTGCTCTTAGACACAGAAGATTGTGTACCCAGCCAGGGCAGTTTGCTGCAGAGCCTTCGACATCAGTGGGGCCCTGCCGATCTATACCAGCTGAGGATATTTCTGCTCTGTGAAAGCTTCAGTAAGATGGTGTGACCCTCAGATAATTTTATTAATTCTTATAATTATATTTACTCTCAAACCTGATGCAACTGCTCAAATGCAAGAAGGAAGCACTGAAATTTAATTTAACAGCTCTGAAAAAACATTTGTTAACATACTCCGAGTTGTGAAATAGGTTTTACTCCCTTCCCTAATCTGTTCAAACAAATCTGGGAATGAGTAGAGCCATGTGTTGTTGTATTTACTTACTGGTTTACATCGCTTCTTATTATTAATTTATAACTGAAAAATTAGCTGCATTTCCCTTCCTCTTTATAAATAAATCTGCAAGTCACTCATATGAGATATATGCTCAGTTGTTTGGGGATCCTACTTACATTTTTTTATAATGATGAATATTTATTATTTGCTCATTTTTACTAATGAATAGATTTTAATTAACTTAAATTTGTGCACTAGTTCTAGTGTCCAGTTTTTCATTGTGAGATTGCAGAGGACAGGGACACAGGATGCTGCGCATTGTCTGAATAAAATGACATCACCTGTGGGAGAACACTCTCCCTAGGCAGGCATGAGCTGTAAACATCAGAGCTCATGCTGCGAACTGTCCTTGGGCTGTCTGGGGCCCAGGACAGTAAGCTGTAAACAATGAGCACCCCACGCACACCTGCAGGGGGCTGAGCTTGCCATCCCATGGGGTGGACACCAGGGATTGAGTGACCTATCGATACCTTGTTTATAACTCTGAACCAATCTGTGCCTTCCACTTATGTAAACCTCAGCTAGTTGTGCACACCTCTGCTAAAGGGGTATATAAGCTGTTGCACTGCTGGAATAAAGCTGTACTGCACTGCACTGAGCATAAGGCTGCTGGCAGCTAACTGAGTCCTCGTCAGTACCTCGATCGCTTCTCGGCCTCCCCAGTGGCCTGCCTCCCACAATCACCAAAACACTGACATCTTGAAAAGGAAGTTGAAACAAGGTGATGCAATGTTATAACCCTGCTTTTCCTTAGCTAGTGAAAGGCAACCTTTCCAAGTTGAATTTCCACCATATTTCCTCATAAATTTCCTCATAATTCCCTTCTTATCACTCTCTCATATAACACTGAATGAGTAAACTGGTTTTCTACAAGGAATATTGAAAATACTTGTCGGTGCCTTCAACAGCAATCTGCGACTTGTGTTTCTGAGACCTCACTTTGAGTGTGTGTACCCTACACTGCCGATCTGTAAACTGTGAGGCTGTACACAGATGAAGACAAACAATACCAAAATTAAAAAGAAATGCATTACAGTTACTTGGATGCACAGTGCAACACCATCAACAATTTAGTCTCATAGCCAGGTTCAGATATAGCAATCTATGATGAAACCAAAACCAGGTAGTGAAAGACCCAAGCCAAGCCAAACAGCTCCCATGCTCAAAAAAGTAGTTTGGGGTTCGCAAGAACCATATGCCTGCTGTCCGTCCAAACAGATCAGGGTGGGAGAGCTTGTCCTTCAAAAGTGATAAAGGTCAGATTGACTGACATCTCTCCTAGAGCCTGAAAAGTGGACAACATACTTTTTTCCCCCCTCTTCCTCAATGAAGAGATTGAAAAGCAAGTGCTTGAGCAATTACTTTCCCAAGGAATATACTGTAGCCTTCAATCAGCTGCTTGCCACTGCAAGGTGACTCACTTCACGTCACTAGAGCTATTTGTTTTCACAGTGATGCAACCCAAGTTCTCCATGTTACTGTACTTTTAATCATAAGTCTTGCAGTCACTTATGACACACATGGCAGCTTCCTTGTGGAAGCTCTGCAAGTGAAGGTCTGCCATATCGGTAATCACTCCTGCTTGTTAGGATTTCAATGAAGTTATGCCATGTTAAAAAAGTACATGGACAATACAAGTGAACCTCTCCTATACCAAGTTCTATGTGCTGGTCCTCTGAATGCTATGTAATATATGTCAGCTAGCTGGAAGACTGAAACATTTGCTTCCTCAAGTTCGGATCTGAGATAATGGCTGCTCTTGGCTCTACTGAGGCAGTATGGTATCCACTGGCACTATGTGTTTCATACAGACCATCAGGGTGGAAGCGAAAGCTCCTGCAGTGTCTATGTCCAGTGGTCTCAGCAACAAAAGGGCAGTCAGAAGAGCATTTTCCAGGTGTGGGGCTGCTGGGAAGAGTCAGCACCTTGGCAAATTCCCCAGACCCCTGTGCTCTGTTACCAGGAGAGGGACAAGGAAGAGAAGAACATTCTTGTGCTCACCATAGCTGCAAATACCCTTCTCTATCCTCAGTGGCTTATGAGAGATCTTGCCCTCAGTCACAAGAAGCCTTGAATGAAGACTGCATAAGAAAGGGAGTAGGAAGACAAGGGAAGCAGAGGGGGAAGAAAGTCAGAAAGAGAGGTCGAGTGCTGAAGCTTTTTCACACACTGAAAAGATGTGGAAGGAGATGAGAGCAGGAAGGAAGAGGGCACTTCTGTGAGGCTTCCTGAAGTCACTTCAGTGGAGCAGATGAGTGTGGACATCAATGTCCACTGTATCAGGGCCCCAGCATCCAGTGCCTAACACTGCTGCTTTTGAGATTGTCTCTTTTATTTGAGGAGTAAAGTGGATAATAAAGCTGTTTCAGAAAAGGTACCAGGCATTTTCAGGCACGAGTAATTACCTGAACTGTGCCAAAAGTTGGTCTGCACTCCGGTACAGATGATCAAGGACAATGCGCTACTTCGCAAGTTCAAAGGCTTTGATTAATACTTGCAGCTACTATGCGGCTACAATGCAATACAAGTCTAGCCTTAGGGCTTTTGTGTTTCTTTAAAGCATTAGCCATTAATAGGCTAAGTTTACCACTGGGATACAGAGTACCGGCCCAGCAATGCAGCTCAAATGTATTTATTTTCCAGTCTATGGTTTTCAAGTACAGTGTATCATTTCTACAAGGCTTTAATGAGAGCCAAGAGGTGTACATTATAAGCAACAAATATCTTTTTCTAATGGAGCTCAGTTAAGATCAGAGAGTGATTTATTAGCTTTCTTCAGCTTTTACTTGTATTTTGCTACAGAGATCAGAAAGTTAGATTTAGATCTAAAATCCACAGGATAGCATCAAGAGCCTTGTTTTCAAAGTCAAGATTTTTTTAATCTTAAATTTATGAATGTTCCATCCTGCTTAAGGTCAGTCATTCTCAAGAACAGTGAGTATCTGCCAGCTGCTCTGGACTACCTCATTAAAATGAAAGCATTTAACTTCTAAAAGCAAAATAGCCCCACCCCCAAACCCATCCATATTTGAAAGCATGCATATTTAGTGAAAAAGCAAAAGGCAAGGCATTTGTCTAAATAAGTAACTCTTAGGAAGATGTTTATTACTACAGTTATTGTCAGTAATAAGAAATAACAAGAGCAATATTATCTGTCACAAGTCAGTGGAAATGGGACTGCCCTCTCCATCAGAAGATGACAGCATCCACCTATCTGTAACCCCTATGTTGGTTGTAAAGGATGACCAATTCTAAGACTCATGAAGCTTCATGAGTAAATCCTGCATCCTGGGTCCCAACAGTGTAGCTGGCAAACATCCAGAAAAGGCTATTGGAGTTATGATAAATGGCCTAACATGATTGCTGGATCATTCAGGGGTTAGCTCTTGTGCTGAATGGTACAGAACTGAAAGGTGAGAGTTAAAACAGAAGAAAGATGAGAGAACCTAGAAAGAACTGTTTACTGTTTGAACAACTTACAAAGCAGATGTTCCCTGGAGGTGGAATTGAAGAAAGCTTGCCAGAGATAACAAAATTTTTATTTCTGACATACTGAATTACTACAGAAGAAGTTCCCACCGGAGTAATTTTTTTAATAAAACACTTAGAATAAGATCAAAATTTAAATATTATAAATATGCCGTAATGTGCTGTGTTAAAAATCACACACAATCCCCTTACCTACTAACTGAACTGAGCAAAAGAGGAAAATACTAAAACAAATGGAACGCACACAAATAACATATGTTGGTTACAGTAGAAATATTAATGTACTATTTACCATGCATTATTTTTACTGTTTATTTTATCCCTGCCCAATTCACTTATTTGTGGTTGCTGTGTTAGTAAGGCTAGACTTTAATACGGAAACAAAAGTTTAGAAGCAAAGTGGAGATGGGCATTTTGAACTTATATCTCTTTCTACAACATCTCCTTGAGACAAGGGTCCATTTCTGCTTATTCAGGGCTCTCCTCTGTCACACAGACCTGTTTGTTCTCGGTGGAAAATCTGCGGACAGTAGGAATGGAGCGACTCAAGTTTACATGATCAGATGAATTTTTTTCTTCCTCTAATGGAAAAGGCAGACATTAACTCATCCCTCTCTTTACACAGATTTATTATGTTCAATAATTATCTGTTATTATTACTGTACATTGTAATCTATTTCTAATGAATCCCTCTTGGTTATGGTGAATCAAGTCTCGCATAATAAATTCTAATCTGTTAGTCATTATCTTTGTTAATATTTTACAGTCTACATTTATTACTGAGATTAAGAAATAGTTTGCACAGTGCTTGGTATTTTCACTATTTTTAAGTGCTATCTCTTCTAATTAGTGTTCTCTTTGAATTTGCCTTTGCCTTCCTAGATTAGTACCAACTGCACAAGAAGCATCAATGTTTTCAGGTTATTTTGTAGTTTTTTTTTTTTTACTAACTCTTCTGCTTTTCAAATTCCCATGTATTCTTTAGAGTGCACATTTCTTAGTGTGCTATATCAGCTGATCTAATTGATGTTGCTTAGGTTCAAGCCTAATAGCAGATGCATGGGACTGGAGCTGATGTGTGACTGCACACAATCACATTTGGGCATTCTTCAGCCATTTTTCTTTCTCAGTTCTGGAAGACAGAGATTTCTTTGGGAGAAGTAGTAAATCTGCTCAAGATTTAAAGCTGCTTCTCATCTAACAGTTCGAAGGTTTTGGAGTCCACTCTCCTGTCTCCTATTTGTAATACCTTTTACAGTTACAAATGTCTTGGCATAGAGATAATAACTCGGGAGCTATTACCAGGTCTTGTAATCTCATTACAAAACAGCCATCTCTGGCTTGATGTGAGTTAGCCATGGAAGAATCCACACTCTGCATTAAAACACTGAGGGATACAGTGCTCAGCCCCCGTTTAATTAGATGCATGGTAAGAGTTTGTTTAATGTCACGCCCGTGAACATTATGGCAGTGATGTGAGGGAAGGGGCCATTTCAGTCAGATGAATAATTCCTGAACAGTATTATGTGGCTAAAGAATTCCCTTGAGTACCTCACTGCACATCCTTATGTGGTGGCGAACATCTCTGAGCAGGCTGGCATCAGGGTTGCTTTTGGTAGAATGGACCAGCAGTGCCTTTGCTGTTTCTTCCTTCTGCAGTCTTTGTATGGGCAAAGGATTAAGGGTGGATGAATGATGCTTGCTTTTAGTCCCCCTACAAAAGCTTATTGCCATTTGGCAATTAGACTTGGCAATTAGAGCTGGTTGGTAAACTTTTGATGATAAGCAATGGAAAATGCTGATTTGTTCAAGCTTTTAATGGAAACATATTGGGTTCAATTGAGCATTTTTTGAAAGGTTCCTTAGGGCAAAATGGACTTGGGTAAAAAGTGTAAGACTTTGCAACAGAAGAATAATTAGGTACTCACCCAAGGCCTTACTCTGCTTTATCGGGGCAAAATCCAAACTTTTATGTACTTGGCAAATATCTGCTCCCATCTGATAATGTATACTATAACAAACCATACTGCCTGGTGGGAGGCAAGGATCTCTCCATAACAGAAATCTTCAAAAAGTCTCAAAGTGATCCTGCTGCAGTATCTGTAGGACATCAGGACTGCTCTCTGTCCATCTCTAGGGGCTCTTCAGTGAGTCCTACAGTCCATCCACAATTTCTCCTGGATGTCTTTCTGAAATGTAACCTGTTTTTCAGAGCCCTGCTTCTGTTGCATTTTTTTTTTTTTCCCTGGTGATATTTGTCAATGCTGGAAATACATTTTGATTAACCTTTTCCTAATCTCTTGAAATAGACTGTTCTCTTCAGTTTCCATCCCTCTATCCAGCACCCTCTGTGAAGGAGTTTTCCTTTCAGGCACTCTAACATGTCCTTTACTATGTGGTCAGTACATAAGGATTTCAATTATTCTCAATGTGTTCTTCATAATTAATGACCAATAAGCATTATTAAATCAGTGAGAGAAGAATTATATTGAATAGCCAACCTGTCAGCAGCACCTTTCCTGCTGGAGTGAGGTGTCTCTGACCAATCTTACATTTGCATTGCAAACATTCACAGCAAAATGGAAGGAAGCAGGAAGGCACAGCAGGCAGAGACCCGTAGGAAACACTGTCTGTCCTTCAATATGCAAAACATCCATCCCCCAAATCTGACATGTCAACCCTCCTTTACCATGGTTGTATCAATGACGAGAAATTAATGAGTGAGACAACTCAAGACCTCTTCCCTCACTTAACTGGTGATTGAGATCTCTGATTTATGTGCAAAATTCACTGTGGTGAACTTAATCATCACCAAAGCAAACAGAAAACACCTGGCAGTGGAATGACAGCTTCAAGAAGTCATGAGCAGCTGCTTTTTGCTGCACTAAGGTATAGGCAAATGCTCTAGAAAGGTTGGTTTGAAAGCAGCACACAGCAAAACCTGCAGCCATTTAAGCAGCAGGTTTCCAGATGAAGGAGTCCTCTTTTCTCCTAATGTACAACACCCAGGTTATGAAGCTCTGAGACTAAGGACTTTCGATACTTCTGTAACATAAATGTTTATGCAGAACAAAACTAGTCACAGCTGCTGCACTGGTAGAAAAAGATCGGCTATGGAAACCAGGAAAAAACAGAGAAGAAAAAGTGCAGAGAATAACATGCATTTAGCCAACAGATTTTCCCCTAACTGTGGAGCCTTCTCTGGGACCTGAGAATGATTTGCAAGGTCACAAGTCTCCTAAACTTGCTGGAAAATCTTGCTTGGTCACCACAATTCAAACCGTGATATCTCCTTTTAAGAATAACACTCCAAGAAACGATTACACAGTTGATACCAATTCAGTGATGCTATCCTCATTTCCCAGGAAAATTTATACACATACAAAGAGCTCAAAGATTTAATGAAAATTCAGAAATCTCAAAGTATGGACTCTTGGGGGGAAAAAAATTAAATACAATTGTCATATTCAGGAAAAGGGGACAGAGAGACAAAACTTTATGGAGAGAGAGAAGGGGACACAAAGCACCACCCCAGACAAAGTGAAGCAAAATATAAAATATTAGAGATGTGTGGTTTCTGAGACAGGGTGTACATCTGGTGGAGTGTGACAAGTAGGAGAGAGACTTCAGAGGAGGACAGAAGTTTCCTACTCCCTTTGAAGCCGGGAAGAAAGAGAGAAAAGGAAAAAGAGAGACCAATGAAAGATTAGAGAAAAGAAAGAAAAATGAAGGAAGACGGATCACAAATAAAGAGCAGCAAAAGTCATTTACAGGAAAAAGAGAAATAAAAGGAGAAGGAAGCAAAAGGCCAACAAAGGTGAGAAAGTGAAAATAAAGGAACAGGAGCGAAAAACTCGCTCATACATGTGTTTATGGAAAGCTACTGAAAATAGTTCTAAAGTCATCAGAAATATCTACCAGGAGACCTCAGATACATGTCTGTGTAGGAGAAAATTGGGAGATCTGCTTACAGCTGTAAGATGAGCATGTGAAACATCATTGATAGCCATGGGAAAGTGGACAGCACATATGTTTCCATAGTCTTCTGAGATGAGTCTCATATTTCCTCCTCTGTGAGAATAATCCACTCACTAGTCACATATATGGACACAGGAAGAGTATGCAGATGTGTGCACACATTCACACACAAAGTATAGCATTTAGAAATGCTTGGACTGGTTCCAAGGTAGTTGAACAAAATGAGGCTAATAAAATATAATTAAACATTAATTACTCTAACTATCAAAAATAATTGACTTGTACAAAGCACAGCACTCCTATTAAAAAGAGACCTAAGGGTAATAAAAAGCATATACTATTCTGTAATGCAGACATAATAATTGCTATGAAGCAATTAAATTTATAGGCAACTGTTAAAATTCTTTTGTGACTATTTAAATAAAGTGTAAGCATTGGACAGATTTGGTCCAAAATTATCTACTATAAGGCAGTCTTCGTATTACAGGAAGTAAACTTTACTATTCAAAAATTAAACCAAAGATGCACTGCTGCTGCTTGAAGTAAACTTGAGTAAAACTGTCTGCAGCGGTGTTTAAAATGCTGCTGCATGTGTCCCAACAAGTCATCCTTCTTCCATTAATTTTTCTTTCTAAATATCTTTTTTGAGCATGAGACAGGCAGAGCTGGCAGATGAAAGCAGGAGCATTGAGATCTTCAGATGGTGTGAAGCTACCTTATTTCACTCAACTTCTTCCTGCTTTGCTGATCTTTAATAGTGAGAGCAGGAATTAGCCTCAGTACAGGCAGAACTGAGGGAAAGACACAGACCAGTTCAACTAAGATCACAGTAACTGATGGTTTGGGTGTCCCCCGCCCCCCACACTTTTAGAAATCACCCAGACTAGACTCAGAAGGCTCTGGAAATTTGAATGAAGCTTATATTTACAGCTGGCACAATACACAAACAGATATTTAAAGTATATACAGTTATAGACAGAAATATACAAGGGAAAAAAGGTAATACAGACACAACTCCCCTCCCAGAAACCTGAGTCCCCAGGAGGGGCTCTCAACCACCCCTCACCTTCCCCCTACCCCTCTCAACCTTACCCCAGTCCTAAGGAAGAATGGAGGTTCGGCCAAGAGGGTTAAAAAGCAAGGTGAAGCAGCCAAGCAAAAGGAGGGTGAGGTTAGAAAGCAAGATGGAGTCCAGCCAGCAGCCTCAGCTTCTCCCCAGCAGGCAAAGCTCCCCAGCGAAGAGAAGCAGCAAGTGAAGTAATCTTTGTTTTGCCTTTCTTCTTTACTCATCCCAGCAAGACTGTGAGGGAAGTAGACCTCACCATTGTTTTCATTTTACAGCCTATCTAGTTCTTCTCACCAAAACATGCTAGCTAGGCTCAAACTAGCACAGTAACTTAAAAATGGACCTAGTAAAGAGAAGTATTTCGTTGGCAAGTGGAGCCCAAATAGAGCTTTAGGCTGAAACAGTTCATGTCAAGGATCCCCCTGCTTGTCTTTCAGGGTCTTTCACTGCAAAGTAGTGCTTAGACTGCTCCTTAGAATGCCCATTACTGTCTGGAACGCATTAGATGTATTTCTGGAATGAATATTTGGTTTGCTTTCATTGGAAAGAAATCTAGTTTGCAGATGCTAACACTGCTCTGTGAGGTGAACCATAGTCTCATAAGTGGCAACGACCAAGAGATTGACTTAATATGCAACTGAAATAGATGTGCCAGAAAACTAGCTTTATGGGTTTGGTGGTTTTTTTAACATTTATTTTTAAGGTGCAGGATAAATATTTCTTTTAGTTTCCCTTCAGAAAAAGTTAAGAGCTTTTCCATGGAAAATAGTCTTCTTGAGTTAAGCACAGAGCCAAAAGCAAGACATAATCAGAAGAAGCGACAATAACAACAAAGACTCTATGAGTCCTTTTTGCAAAGACAAGAGACAACTACACACTGCAGACAGCACTTCTGTGTGTTCTCACTCTGGGAGTCCTTATTCATTCCTTTTGCATTGCATTCTCTCCTCCTTGGCTTTGGCTGCAGCCAAAATTTACTGTTATTTGGCTGTTTATCTCTCATCTTTCTCATTTAATCTCATGTACTCTGTTTACTTGGAAAAGTTTTGTTCTAGTCCACACAGAACAAGAGAGTTGGCATGAAAACAGACAAAATGCAGAGCACAAAAGTCCATTTTCCTGAGCTTGTCCTTAATCAAGGAAATAAGAAAATTTGAAAATTTTAGAAAGAGGCAAAAGAATACACTTCATGTATTTCTTAGGTACTACTCCTTCTCCACTGCTTAAGTGTTGGCAACAGCTTCCTAAGCTAGTGACTTCACTCATTTTGACAAAACATTGGCATCCTGACATAAAATGACTACTAAACAAGAGTCAAAATTTTAAGGCAGATGTAATACTTCATTGTGGGTTGGTGGAGATGCCACGACACAAAACATATTTGGCATATGGTACCTTCACTTGTGCTACAAGAGAAATATTATATGTAGCAAAGTCAAGTCATCTGAAATTGTGAGAGAACACCACTGGCATCTGAGAAACTGTCCTTACTATGAGATACTGTCATTGTGGCCTCAAATTACTACAATTGTGC
>WAAF01012042.1:0-10479 GCA_013400475.1 Tricholaema leucomelas
CCTGCCACAACTCAAGACTAAGTCTCTTGTTCTGTCGCCAGTTGCCTGGGAGAAGAGACCAATGTGTCGCAATAAGTGATAGAACTCTACGACATCAGAGTAGGTCAGATTCTTAGTAACTACCCACTTACAAATCTGCCAACTGCACCACCTCCTGCAATCCTGCACCAAATCCAGCATCAAGCTGACAAATTACAGCAGCCCAGTGCGATTTCCAGGTGGATCCACGTTTGCCACACGTGTAAACGTCTCAAGTAGAACCCGATGTTTGCTAATATGGTACCATCTGAGTTAATAAGATCAAATTATGTCTGATCATACTACATTAGCAAATGTCACATCAAATTAGGCATTTTCAGAATTATAATGAAGCACAGAAAGCAACCAAAAATAACTTTTCTAACACAAGTAAGAGGCACTGAATCTGAAAAGTGAGCTAAATACCAAGCCCCTGGAGAATGTTTGTTACATTCAAGGTGAGATGAATTTTCCTCTCAGCCTCATCTCAAAGAGCTCTCATATATGATTTAAATCATGGCTTCAGTCACAGGAGAGTCTTGTCCAAAGGCCACTAAGAGGGGTTGCAGAAGAAGTCACAGTCTCACAGTATCACCAAGGTTGGAAGAGACCTCACAGATCATCAAGTCCAACCCTTCACCACAGAGCTCAAGGCTAGACCATGGCACCAAGTGCCACGTCCAATCCTGCCTTGAACAGCTCCAGGGACGGCGACTCCACCACCTCCCTGGGCAGCCCATTCCAGTAGCCAATGACTCTCTCACTGAAGAACTTTCTCCTCACCTCAAGCCTAAATTTCCCCTGGCGTAGCTTGAGGCTGTGTCCTCTCGTTCTGGTGCTGGCTGCCTGAGAGAAGAGAGCAACCTCCTCCTGGCTACAACCACCCCTCAGGTAGTTGTAGGCAGCAATAAGGTCTGCCCTGAGCCTCCTCTTCTCCAGGCTAAACAATCCCAGCTCCCTCAGCCTCTCCTCGTAGGGCTGTGCTCGAGGCCTCTCCCCAGCCTCGTTGCCCTTCTCTGGACACATTCAAGCATCTCAATGTCCCTNAAGATGGCCAAACCTCCACTGCAAGGTTGTTGGCTCAAGTGTAGCCATCCTGCTGCATGACTGCTCATTGCAATGGCTCCAAGTAGGAAAATTGATGACAAGCCACTGAGTTGAAGTTTTGAAGGAGAAAGCACTTTAAATAGGAAGTGACTTCAACAGTCATTAAACTTTCTCTTTCCAGGCTATTATCTGAACTGTTGTAATTAGTCAGGCCTTGTAAGATATTTTTCTCTTCTGTTCCTGGTGTTCAGGAGAAGCCTGGATGAGGCACTTAGTGCCATGGTCTAGTTGATTGGACAGGGCTGGGTGCTAGGTTAGGCTGGATGAATCATAGAATCATAGAATCAACCAGGTTGGAAGAGACCTCCAAGATCATCCAGCCTCATCCAGCCTGGTCTTAAACACCTCCAGCCATGGGGTCTCAAGCACCTCCCTGGGCAACCCATTCCAGCCTCTTACCACTTTCATGATGAACAACTTCCTCCTCACCTCCAGGCTGACTCTCCCCACCTCCAGCTTTGCTCCATTCCCCCCAATCCTGTCACTCCCTCAGAGCATAAAAAGTCCCTCCCCAGCACTTTTGTAGGCCTCCTTCAGATCCTGGAAGGCCACAAGAAGGTCACCTAGGAGCCTCCTCTTCTCCACACTCAATAGCCCCAACTCTTTCAGTCTGTGCTCACAGCAGAGCTGCTGCAGCCCTCTGAGCATTCTCCTGGCCCTGCTCTGGATGTGCTCCAGCATCTCCACATCCTTCTTGTAATAGGGGCTCCAGAACTGGATTCAGTACTTTCATTTCTGTCTTTCCCAAGCTAAGACAGACCCACATACCTATAGCTATCCAAGGCTTCTGACTTAATCACCTTTCTTCTCAGCTGAGTAAGTTAGTGCCAGCTGGAATATTGCAAAATCCAAGCAAGAAGCATTCTTCTATGTACAGTTGTTTGTGCAGACAAATGCCAAAGTGGTTTTAAATAGCACAGTTAACTGTTCAGGGCTGCTTTGAGGCTTTTTAAGGGTGAAAGCAAAGCCCACACTAAAAGAGAAGTCCACACTGAAAGGAGACTCTTTTACTTCTTTTTCAGAAGGTGGAACAGACACTCATCACTGTGACCTGTAGTGTTTCATAGTCATTTTCATAGAATCAAGCAGGTTGGAAGAGCCCTCCAAGATCATCCAGCCCAACCTAGCACCCAGCCCTGTCCAGTCAACCAGACCATGGCACTAAGTGCCTCATCCAGGCTTTGCTTGAACACCTCCAGGGATGGCAAATCCACCACCTCCCTGGGCAGCCCATTCCAATGCCAATCACTCTCTCTGCCAACAACTTTCCCCTAACATCCAGCCTGATCCTCTCCTGGTTGAGGCTGTGTCCCCTTCTTCTGTTGTTCGTTGCCTGGCAGAAGAGACCAACCCCACCTGGCTACATATCATAGAATCAAGCAGTTTGGAAGAGACCTCCAAGATCATCCAGTCCAACCTAGCACCCAGCCCTAGCCAGTCAACCAGACCATGGCACTAAGTGCCTCTCTGTGAAGAACTTCCTCCTGACATCCAGCTACTTCTGTTGGATTGCAGCACATCGATGGACTAAGAACCCTTTGCTGTCTTTAAGCTAATGGCTCCATTACTTTGCATTTTCTTCCTCTAATCCTTCCCTTATCCTGGAGGATTTCAGTAACATTTAACTGCCATTCTGTTATGAAACTCCCTTTCCCTTGAGCACAGAGCAATTTCATTAGATACCTGAGGACTGCGTGAAAATCAAATAACAGCATAAATTCAGCCAAAGGTGGGGGGGGAACCCAACCAAACACAAAACATTTCTACTTAGCTCAAGACAAAAATAAAAGCACATGAGAGAAGGAGGAGGGATAAAAATAAAAAGAAGGGAAGCAATATTTGCTGCTTTTTAACTCCTTTCTGGCTCTATTCTGTGTTAGCTTTCAGCTGGTGGCTCTAGAGTAGGAGCAGCCACGCAGTTCACTGCTGCTGGATCCGTAGCAGAATCATAGATCATAGAATCAACCAGGTTGGAAGAGAAGAGGAAGCACCGAGGTGACCTTCTTGTGGCCTTCCAGGATCTGAAAGGGGCCTGCAAAAAAGCTGGGGAGGGACTTTTGAGGCTCTGAGGGAGTGACAGGACTGGGGGGAATGGAGCAAAGCTGGAGGTGGGGAGAGTCAGCCTGGCCGTGAGGAGGAAGTTGTTGAGCATGAGAGTGGTGAGAGGCTGGAATGGGTTGCCCAAGGAATAGGTTGATGAGAGCCTGGAATGGGTTGTCCAGGGAATAGGTTGAGGCCCCATTCCTGGAGGTGTTTAAGGACAGGCTGGATGAGGCTCTATGCAACCTGCTCTAGGGTAGGGTGTCCCTGTCCATGGCAGGGGGGGTTGGAACAAGATGATCCTTGTGATCCCTTCCAGCTCTGACTGGTTCTATGATTCAAAGAGACCTCCAAGCTCATCCAGTCCAACCTATCACCCAGCCCTGTCCAATCAACCAGACCGTGGCACTAAGTGCCTCATCCAGACCTTTTTTGAAGCAGCAGGCAGCTCACTCCATGGTGTTCTGCAAAGCCTTTTCCAGTTTGCAGTCTGGGACAGAACACGATCAGGCCAGGAGCATCTCCTGGCCACTGGCTCTGCTCTATTGTGAGGTGTCCCTGCCTATGGCAGGGGGTTGGAGCTGGATGATCCTTGAGGTCCCTTCCAACCTAAACCATTCTATGATTCTATGATTCTAGAGATGACCAACAGGAGATGCAACTTGAAGGGGACTGCCATTTGCTATTTTTGTATGGCAGTCTTGACCTTTTTCACACAGAAGCACAAACTCTTCCTACAGTGTTGCTTCTCCAATCTGCTCTCCTCCATCCCCTCAACAAAAAATAAAAATCTTCCTTCTGGCTAAACACAGCTTGAAAGAAAAGTGTTGGAGAACATTAAGTGAAATCTTCTCTGGGCTCTGCAGCCTGGAGAAGAGAAGGCTTCAAGGAGACCTTGGAGTGGCCTTCCAGTATCTGAAGGGGGATACAGGAAGGGCTGGGGAGGGACTATTGACAAGGTCTGGTAATGACAGGAGGAGGAGGAATGGGTTTGAACTGGCAGAGGGGAGATTTAGGCTGGATGTTAGGAAAGGGTTCTTTGCAGTGAGGGTGGTGAGACACTGGCACAGGTTGCCCAGGGAGGTTGTGGAGCACAGAAACACCCAATGTGATCAAAGATCACATTGGGTGTTTCTGTGCTCCACAATCTCCCTGGAGGTGTTCAAGGCCAGGTTGTATGAGTCCTTAAGCAACCTGCTCTAGTGGGAGGTGTCCCTGCCTATGGCAGGGGGTTGGAACTGGATGATCTTTGAGGTCCCTTCCAACCTAATCCATTCTATGATTCTAAACTACTAACAACCCAGGAGACCTTTCCAATCTTTTCCAGGGAACTCAGCTTAGCTTACCCTAGAAAAATACATCAGTTGCATGCCAGAGACTGTCTCATGAACTCTGTCTCTGACCAAATCAGACCTCCTGGGACAGCTTGGCCATTTTGATGGAACAGGGAGATTTTGCAGCACTTTAGGAGGAGAAAAATGAACAAACAAACCAAACACTAAATCAAGCCAAGGAATAGAATAGAATCAACCAGGTTGGAAGAGACCTCCAAGATCATCCAGGCCAACCTAGCACCCAGCCCTGGCCAATCAACCAGAACATGGCACTAAGTGCCCCAGCCAGGCTTTGCTTGAACACTTCCAGGGACAGTGACTCCACCACCTCCCTGGGCAGCCCATTCCAATGCCAATCACTCTCCTTGATCACTTCTCCTTGGGACCTGATAATTACATGCTTGAGCCTTTTTGAAATGCTATTGGGCTTTTGGTTGAGAGAGTCCAGCAGAGAGCCACAAAGATGAGTGCTGTGTGCAGTTCTTGGTCTCCCCAGTTCGAGAGGGACATAGAGTTGCTTGAAAGTGTCCAGTGCAGAGCCACGAAGGTGATGAAGGGAATGCAACATCTCTCTTATGAGGAAGAGCCTGAGGGAGCTGGGGTTGTGCTGCCTGGAGAAGAGGAGACTGAGAGGTGACCTCAGCAATGGTTATAAAGATGCACAGGGTGAGTGGCAGGAGGCTGGAGCCAGGCTCTGCTGGGTGATGCTCAGTGACAGGCCAAGGGGCACTGGGTGGAAGTTGAGGCATAGGAAGATTCATTTAAACATGAGGAGGAATTTTTACCCTGCTGATGGTGCCAGAACCCTGGAACAGGCTTCCCACAGGGGTTGTGGAATCTCCCTCTCTGGAGATATCCAAAACCCACCTGGATCCATTCCTGTGTGATCTGGTATAGGAGATCCTGCTCTGGCAGGGGGTTTGGACCGGATGAGCTTTTGAGATCCCTTCCACCCCCTGACATTCTGTGATTTTGTGACTGATCAGTATTGTCCTGTTGACCTCTGCTTGTAGGACCCAAAAGCCACTCTTATTCCCTCCTCATTCACCTGCATTTGAAGCAGTCATTCAGGAGCTCAAGAGCTGGGCCAGAGCAGTGTTTGGTTTCCCAGATAAGCCATCTGCACCTAGCCAACACCACCTACAAGTGGGTAAGAAGCAGGAGCAAATCACTGAGGGCAGCTTTCTGTGTAACATCACCACACAGTCAGAAGTCTGACTCCATGTACAAGTTCCAGCTAAGTAAGCCCAGCTCAACACCACCACCAGAGCAAGCAGCGTGGCAGAGCTGGCAGCACAGAACAGCAACCAACCAACCAACCAGCCAGGTTGGAAGAGACCTCCAAGATCATCCAGGCCAACCTAGCACCCAGCCCTGGCCAATCAACCAGACCATGGCACTAAGTGCCTCATCCAGGCTTTGCTTGAACACCTCCAGGGACAGAGACTCCACTGCCTCCCTGGGCAGCCCATTCCAATGCCAATCACTCTCTCTGACAACAACTTCCTCCTAACATCCAGCCTAGACCTCCCCTGGCACAACTTGAGACTGTGTCCCCTTGTTCTGTTGCTGCTTGCCTGGCAGAAGAGCCCAACCCCACCTGGCTACAGCCTCCCTTCAGGTAGTTGTAGACAGCAATGAGGTCTGCCCTGAGCCTCCTCTTCTCCAGGCTAAACAACCCCAGCTCCCTCAGCCTCTCCTCATAGGGTTTGTGTTCCAGGCACTTGGCAGAGGAGGCAACCTGAGCTGCTAATGCAGGACAAACAGCATTTTAATCAAAGCCAGGTTTCCACAAGTCACAAGCCTCCAGCTCTTGGTTTTGGCTTCAATCTTGGGTCAATTTTCTGTTACACCCAAACCCATCTTTTACGATATTAAGACAGCTATGGTTTTACACACACACACCCAGACTGCCCTGGAGAAAAGCAGCAAAGGCAAACAGCAACAGCAACAAACTAAACTTTTCCTACATTAATTCATGGCCACGATGGGCAGCAACATACAGACCTCTGCCAGGCACAGAATGATGGGACACAGGTTGGATTTGGAGCGTGTCAGTACAACAGCTGTGACAGATCACTACTTTTCATTATCCCCCACAAAAGGAGATTTCAAAGTTGAAAAGAGTTCTGTGTCCAGTTCTGGGTTCCTCAGTTCAAGAGAGATGTTGAGGTGCTGAAAGGTGTCCCGAGAAGGGCAACAAAGCTGGTGAGGGGCCTGGAGCACAGCCCTGTGAGGAGAGGCTGAGGCAGCTGGGGGTGTGCAGCCTGCAGAAGAGGAGGCTCAGGGCAGACCTCATTGCTGTCTACAACTACCTGAAGGGAGGCTGTAGCCAGGTGGGGTTGGGCTCTTCTGCCAGGCAAGCAGCAAGAGAAGAAGGGGACACAGTCTCAAGCTGTGCCAGGGGAGGTCTAGGCTGGATGTTAGGAGGAAGTTGTTGGCAGAGAGAGTGATTGGCATTGGAATGGGCTGCCCAGGGAGGCAGTGGAGTCTCTGTCCCTGGAGGTGTTGAAGCAAAGCCTGGATGAGGCACTTAGTGCCATGGTCTGGTTGATTGGACAGGGCTGGGTGCTAGGTTGGCCTGGATGATCTTGGAGGTCTCTTCCAACCAGGTTGATTCTATGAAAGTTAGCTTGGAATTAGTGGCAAATTAAACTGGATGTTTTCTGCATTATTTATTTATTTAATTGCTTTTAAACAGGGTGAAAAAACAGCAGAAACAGTTTTGCCCTTTCAGTATCTTGACTGGAATTTGCAAAGCAAAAAAAAAAGGGATTTAATTGGCCTGTGTTTATTAGCCCTGAGTGAGATCTGAGCAAACCAGTCCTTGAATGTGCTTTGATAATTGCAGTTTAAGATTTCAGAGTGTAAAGAAGATTTCTCCCTTTGTTTGAAATTGTGAGTCATGGTTATGGGCAAGAACATTAAAACAAGTCTTTGCTCATCTCAAGAGAGTTATGATCACAGAAGCAGACAATGGTTTAGGTTGGAAGGGACCTCAAAGCTCACCCAGTTGCAACCCCCTGCTATAGGCAGGGACACCTCCCACCACAACAGGTCATTCAAGGCTTCATCCAACATGGCCTTGAACACCTCCAGGGAGGTTGTGGAGCAGAGAATCATCCAATGTGATCTTTGATCACATTGAGTGTTTCTGTGCTCCACAACCTCCCTGAGCAAACTGTGCCAGTGTCTCACCACCCTCACTGTAAAGAACCCTTTCCTAACATCCAGCCTAAATCTCCCCTCTGCCAGTTTAAACCCATTCCTCCTCCTCCTGTCATTACCAGACCTTGTCAATAGTCCCTCCCCAGCCTTCCTGTAGCCCTCTTCAGATACTGGAAGACCCCTCCAAGATTTCCTCAAACTCTCTAGGCTGCAGAGCCCCAGCTCTTGTAGCCTGATCTCATAGCAGAGCTGCTGCAGCCTCCTGATCATCTTTGTGGTCTCCTCTGTAGTGACTCCAGCAGTTCCATGTCCTCCTTGTGCTGGGGGCTCCAGAACTGCACACAGGACTGCAGGTGGGGTCTGAGGAGAGCAGAGCCAAGGGGCAGAATCCCCTCCCTTGCCCTGCTGCCCACACTGCTCTTGCTGCAGCCCAGCACAGGGTTGCTGTCTGGGCTGCACTCACACTGCAGGCTCCTGTTGAGCTTATCACCAACTCAGACCCTCAGGTTCTTTTCCTCAGGGCTGCTCTCAGCCATCCCCCACCCAGCCTGGAGTTGTGCTTGGGATGGTGCCAAGATAGAAGTGAAAAGAGACACATGTAAAACCCCTTTGCTTTTGATGCCTACAGGGATCCCCACCCTGAGAGCAGGAGAAGGAGTCCTCCCCTCTCTAACTGTCCATCCCCCTTGGCCCTGAGATGTCTGCATCAAGACAGACATCTAGGAATAGACCAGCACTTAGGAGACAGCAGGATTTCCTCAACAAAGCTGTCACTAAGTGGAAGAGCTTCATTTGCAAGGACAGCCAAAGCTCTGCAGTGGTTTGTGTGTCCTGGCTAGCCCAAGCAGACATTATGAGATCCCAATTTTATTACCTTCAGCATTATTGAACAATCGATTCCAGCCTCATCTACTGCCCTTGAATTAAGGGCTGGAACAGCGTTTTTATCTCTGCTTCTTAATGAGCAGCCCTTGGTGACCTTCACGAAGCCAGGCTGGCTGAGTGTCTTATTCTTTGTCTAAGCATACCACACAACCCAACAGGACAGAAGGCTGGTTCTGCTGCTTCACTTGTACTACAGGAGCCCAGGCAGCAGGCAGCACCCCAGTGCTTACTCTGTCATAGCCTGCTCCTTTAAAAACCCTACAGCCTCTAAAGCATCTTCCCATTGCTGCAGTCAACGAAATGAAGACCTATGTTTAAGGAAGTGGCAGGCAATGGTGGTCTAGGACTTAAAAGGCCATTCAAAATCTAATCACAGTCTCACAGTATCACCAAGGTTGGAAGAGACCTCACAGATCATCAAGTCCAAGCCGTTACCACAGAGCTCAAGGCTAGACCATGGCACCAAGTGCCACGTCCAGTCCTGCCTTGAACAGCTCCAGGGATGGCGACTCCACCACCTCCCTGGGCAGCCCATTCCAGTGTCCAATGACTCTCTCAGTGAAGAACTTTCTCCTCACCTCAAGCCTAAATTTCCCCTGGCGCAGCTTGAGGCTGTGTCCTCTTGTTCTGGTGCTGGCTGCCTGAGAGAAGAGAGCAACCTCCTCCTGGCTACAACCACCCCTCAGGTAGTTGTAGACAGCAATAAGGTCTGCCCTGAGCCTCCTCTTCTCCAGGCTAAACAATCCCAGCTCCCTCAGCCTCTCCTCACAGGGAATCATTCTTCTATTTGCTTTCCAAGGCTGACCGACAGCTGCCCTGTGTCTACAGCAGACACAAGGTTCAGCCCACTGCCTGAGCATCCACTCCACAGCATATAGAATCATAGAATGAGCAGGTTGGAAGAGACCTCCAAGCCCATCCAGTCCAACCTAGCACCCAGCCCTTTCCAACCAACCAGACCACGGCACTAAGTGCCTCATCCAGGCTGTTTTTGAACACCTATAGCCTGTTCTGCACAGACACAACAATTCTCCCTGTTTTCCTCTCGTGTTGTGTGCACTGACTATTAATGAGCCTTATACAGTTAACTGCTCCTTCCAAGAGGCAAAACTCTCAAGATTGCTCACCCTTCATCCATACTGGTCAGAAACAGTATCCAGACAGAGGAGTTAACATAAAGTCTTTCTATCAGCCTCATTTTATGTGCAAGGGAATCTCTTAATTCGGGGCAGCTGTCCCTGCTTTGACACCTCATGTACTTGGGGTATGCAGCTGTGGTCTTGCTTCTGCTAAAGATAAGCACTTAACCCCTTCCTTGCTAATCCCAAATGAAGGCTTGCAGACACTAGAGCAAACAGAAGGTGAATCATGAGTAGGTGATCCTGCTCTGGCAGGGGGGGACTGGACCAGATGATCTTTCAAGGTCCCTTCCAGCCCCTGACATTCTATGATTCCATGGCCTTTTTTATGAAACCCTGTGCATGTTGTTCCTATCAGCTTCACAGAAGCAGTTTCCAGTCTCAAACAACTGCCCAGATTGACCACACCAGATGTCACTCTGCTCTCACCCATTTCATTTAGGATTTCTTCTCTTCTGGGATTTCCTCCCCTGCAATGAAGCATGGACTCCAGAGTGATGCTGGGTTCAGTAGAGCTGCAGCACACGGAGGAGAGGTGACAGGTGGTGGGCTTGCATTAGAGTGGTAGTTCAAACCAGAGCCAGTGGCATCCTGGCCTCTATCAGGAGCAGTGTGGCCAGCAGGATGAGGGAGGTTATTCTGCCTCTGTACTCAGCACTGCTCAGGCCACATCTTGAGTGCTGTGTCCAGTTCTGGGCTCCTCAATTCAAGAGAGATTTGAGGTGCTGAAAGGTGTCCAGAGAAGGGCAACAAGGCTGGTGAGGGGCCTGGAGCACAGCCCTGTGAGG
>WAAF01012046.1:0-10251 GCA_013400475.1 Tricholaema leucomelas
TGATTCCATGAGTCCAAGATTCCATGAGTCTGTGATTCTAGGAGTCTATGATTCCATGATTCTATGATTCTTATATTCTATGATTCCCTGAGTCCAAGATTCCATGAGTCTATAATTCTATGAGTCTATGATTCCATGAGTCTATGATTCTTATATTCTATGATTCCATGAGTCCAAGATTCCATGAGTCTATGATTCCATGAGTCCATGATTCTATGAGTGTATGATTCCATGAGTGTATGATTCCATGAGTCTAAGTTTCCATGAGTCCATGATTCTGTGAGTCTATGATTCCATGAGTCTATGATTCTTATATTCTATGATTCCCTGAGTCCAAGATTCCACGAGTCTATGATTCCATGAGTCTATGACTTATGAGTCTATGATTCCATGATTCTAATTTCTGGAAGAAACCTCTGTTGTGAAGTGCAGAAGTGAAGGGGTAGTGGTGAGAGCTCAGCCCCACTCCTTGCCAGCTTGCTGAGGTGGATAGACCAAAGTGGAATGTGTAGCTGGCCCCTAACTTGCAAAGCATTTTTGTGGGGGGTTGTTTGCAGTCTGGTTCCTGCCAGCCCCAACGCCTGTCACATTGACGCAAATATCGGGCAGTGCTTAGAAAATCTGGGGAGGGTATTTTGCCAAGCAAGGGGAAAAAACAAACCTCTCTCTTTTAGCAGGCATTACTGTAGGCATCAGAAATGCAGAAGAGGAGAGAAATAACCATACCAATGTGTTGACTGTTCCAGCAAACATCACACTGTACTGGGCTGGTTTTGGGGGGATCATTGGTGAAGCTTTCCACAGACTAAAGCCTTTTGAAAGCAAGCAAGCAAGCAAAACTGATCTTCTGTCTTGAATTAACTTGATTAATGATGAACAGAGCAGTGCAGTATGTGTAGGGCATTTTAATTAAAGCAGAAGAGACATGATTTGGACAAGATTTTAGTTTCACTTTGAAGGTTATTAAATGCACAGACACTGTTTGCTCTCCAAAAGTTCCTGGGAGCATCCAGTTAGTTGGCAGTGCCTGTGCAGCCAGTGAAATGGAGCCTCTGCCAGAGCACCTAAGGGACGTTACCAGATACTAACTATCAGTGGTCCAAATCACAAAATTCTTGAGGCTGGAATAGACCTCTGAGATCACCAAGTCCAGCCTATGACCCACCACCACCACATCGTCCAGACCATGGCACTAAGTGCCACATCCCATCTTTCCTTAAACACCTCCAGGGATGGCAACTCCAGTACCTCCCTGGGCAGTCCAATCCAGTGCCTAATTCCCCTTTCCATGAGGAAGTGCTTCCTAACATCCAACCTAAGTCTCCCCTGGTGCAGTGTTAGGCCATGCCCTCTCATCACAAGTTGCCTGGGAACAGAGCCTGACTCCCACCTTACTACAGCTTCCCTTCGGTTAGCTGTAGAGTGTGATAAGGTCCCCCCTGAGTGTCCTCCAGGCTGAACACCCCCAGCTCCCTCAGGCTCTCTTCATCAGCCTTCCCCTCCAGTCCCTTCCCCAGTCTCATTGCTCTCCTCTGGATCCACTCCAACCCCTCAAAGTCTCTTTTGCAATGAGGCCCCAAAGCTGCAAACAGTGCTCAACATCAGGCTTCACCAGTGCCAATACAGGGCAGAATGACAGCCCTGGTCCTGCTGCCCACACTGTTCCTGACACCAGCCAAGATACCTTTGGCCTTCCATG
Organism: Tricholaema leucomelas; assembly: GCA_013400475.1. Classification (NCBI taxonomy): domain Eukaryota; kingdom Metazoa; phylum Chordata; class Aves; order Piciformes; family Lybiidae; genus Tricholaema lacrymosa; species Tricholaema leucomelas. The sequence continues at coordinate 1,700 of WAAF01012046.1, forward strand.
CCAGTGGCAATAGAGAGAGGTATAACTGATCATTGACATGCACAAAGCAGAGTCCTGGCCCAAGGCTTACATTGTAAATTGTAAGCTCTGTTCAAGAACAAGAAAGGCCCAAGCTGAGTATTTCTAGCCAAAGATTGCATTATGAATACCTCCAAGCTGTTCAGGTGGCACAACCTCTTAAACACTCTCTGCCTTTGGTGGAATTTGCATGACTTCCTAGCTGAGTTTGTTGGGTTGTTTGTCATGTTGAGAGCTTGACCAGGGCTTGGATGTAGTTCTCCAGTAAAATTTGGAGTATCATAAGATAAGAGCTTTTGGTACAAGAATGTCTCCATCAATTGGCCCAGCAGGAAATGCTCTTCTCTTTCCAGAGCTCTGTGTGTGTGCCTGGGCACATACTTGTATAAACTCACAAAGTGATTGGCATTGGAATGGGCTGCCCAGGGAGGTGCTGGAGTGGCTGTCCCTGGAGGGGTTGAAGCAAGGCCTGGCTGGGGCACTTAGTGCCATGGTCTGGTTGACTGGATAGGGCTGGGTGCTAGGTTGGACTGAATGAGCTTGGAGGTCTCTTCTAACCTGGTTGATTCTATGATTCTTCCAGTAGAGAAGGGTCAAGCCTTAAAACCTGGACTCAGACCATGACTTCAGGCTGAAGCAAGACAGAGGATGCTCTCATTGGTGTTTGGTGGCACACAAGGATGCATTGACCCCACAGAAGGGTGAATTTACACTTCACATTTCCTGAGTTTACTGTTGTTTGCTGGGTTGTCTGATAAGGAACTTTGACTTAGGCTTGCACCCATGCCAGCTCAGGAGTCAAATTAAGGCATGACCTGTTTTGGCTAGAGATGTTCTAGTGGGAGGTGTCCCTGCCTATGGTGAGGAGTTGGAACTCGTTGATCTTTGAGGTCCCTTCCAACCTGAACCATTCTATAGTTCTATGACTCTGTGTCCTCTGTGTTACATCTCCCACATTATGGCTCCTTCTGGCTTTTGTGGCTAAGTTTGAGGTAAAAAGTAATGCTTGGAACACCTCTGTTAATACAGTAAAAAGAGCATTGACTTTATATGAACCCCAGGTTTGATAATGTGGTTGACACTGTTATTAGAAGCAATTGAGGCAAAGAGAACTTGCATCCTCCTTCCTGGCAGCTTATTCAGCTTTCTGTTTCATGGACTCTGTAAGTCTGATACTACACAGCTGTAAGAAGTTCTACAAGTCTGATTACAGGTTTCTGGGCTTTGAGTACTTTCCTTTGCATTGCTAAAGCTGAAATTTATAGCAGTTATTGCTCCAAGCAAGCTATGGTTCAGGTATAAATGGGAGACAGTAAATTACAGTGTGCCAGCTGAAATAACACTCTGCTTTTTGTTGCTGGGAGAATTGACAAGTGCCCCTGAAATGCATAAAGCACAAAAGGACAGGTGCAAAGGTGACTGGGGAAATGCTGCCCCTTTGCTCTGCTGCTGCTGAAGGCTGGAAGAAAGGAGCTCTTGATGTTGGAAGGTAGGAGAGCCCTGCAGAGGGACCTTGGCGGGCAGGGGCCAATGGGATGAGATTGAGCAAGGCTAAGTGCAGGGTTCTACGCTTTGGCCACAACAACCCCAAGCAGCACTACAGGCTGGGGACAGGAAGAGAGGGACCTGAGGGTGCTGGTAGAGAGTAGCTGAAGATGAGGCAGCAGTGCCCAGGTGGGCAGCAGAGCCAATGGCATCCTGGGCTGGCTCAGGAGCAGTGTGGCCAGCAGGACAAGGGAGGTTCTTCTGCCCCTGTGCTCAGCACTGCTCAGGCCACAGCTTGAGTGCTGTGTCCAGTTCTGGGCCTCTCAACTCAAGAGAGATGTTGAGGTGCTGGAAGGTGTCCAGAGGAGGGCGACAAAGCTGGTGAGGGGCCTGGAGCACAGCCCTGTGAGGAGAGGCTGAGGGAGCTGGGGGTGTGCAGCCTGCAGAAGAGGAGGCTCAGGGCAGAGCTCATTGCTGTCTGCAGCTACCTGAAGGGAGGCTGTAGCCAGGTGGGGTTGGTCTCTTCTGCCAGGCAAGCAGCAACAGAAGAAGGGGACACAGTGTGAAGTTGTGTCAGGGGAAGTCTATGCTGGATGTTAGGAGGAAGTTGTTGTCAGAGAGAGTGATTGGCATTGGAATGGGCTGCCCAGGGAGGTGGTGGAGTCCCCATCCCTGGGAGTGTTCAAACAAAGCCTGGATGAGGCACTTAGTGCCATGGTCTGGTTGATTGTCTATGGCTGGATGCTAGGTTGGACTGGCTGAGCTTGGAGGTCTCTTCCAACCTGCTTGGTTCTATGATTCTATGCAAGGTGGAAGTGACCAGAGTCTGTCCCTCACTGGTGACAATGCCAAGCACAGGGAGAGAAGGTGAAGACAACCTTTGTGATTGCTTCCCTTGTCAGGTTTCCTGCATTTTAATTGGTCAGATGACCAGAAGGTAGCTATATCCTGGCCAAGGACACCCTTGTTTGAATCCTGGTGTTTATTTAACAGCACTGAAAATGTGACATAACCCAAAAGCTATGCTTTGGTGGAAATTGTCTATCACACCCTTGAAATATCACACCCTTCTTTACTGCTGGATTGTGCATTGCTTCATAAGCAAACGACAGAGAATGCAACCACAAGCAAATTATGTCTTTTCCAATCAAGTTTCAACTTACAGTGGAAGTTCTCCTTGGAACACTTTAAGTTTCCACTTACTACTGCAGCCATACATGCAGTTTGTGACTTCCCCATGCGAGTAGCAGGAGAACTTTAACACCTCAAGAACTGAGGACAGTCAGACAAAATGGAATTATTTTCTCTGTAGAAGACCAAACTCTTTCCTGTGATGTCTGAGACCAGCCTGTCACAGCAGAGCAGGCATCAGATCTCAGGCTCACAGGATGTTAAGGTTTGGAAAGGACCCAAGGAGATCATTGAGTCCAACCCCCCTGCCACAGCAGGACCACACAATCTAGCTCAGGTCACACAGGGGCACATCCAGACAGGCCTTGAAAGGCTCCAGAAAGGGAGACTCCACAACCTCTCTGGGGTTGTGCCAAAGCTGTGCTAGTGCTCTGGGACCCTTACAGTAAAGAAGTTCTCCCTTGTGTTGAGGTGGAACCTCCTGTGCTGCAGCTTACAATCATTGCTCCTTGTCCTATCCCAGGGAGCAGTGAGCAAAGCCTCTCTCCCTGCCACCTCCTGACCCCCAGCCCTCAGATATTTATAGACATTTATTAGATCCCCTCTCAATCTTCTCTTCTCCAGACTAAAAAGCCCCAGGTTGTAGAATCATAGAATCAAGCAGGTTGGAAGAGAGCTCCGAGCTCATCCAGTCCAACCTAGCACCCAGCCCTGTCCAGTCAACCAGACCATGGCACTAAGTGCCTCATCCAGTCTTGTCTTGAACACCTCCAGGCATGGCAACTCCACCACTTCCCTGGGCAGCCCATTCCAATGCCAATCACTCTCTGGGTTATAAATTAGAAAATAAGGCAAAGAATAGAGCCACAGAATGGTCTGGGTTGGAAAGGACCTCCAAAGGTCAACTAGTCCAACCCTCTCTGCAGGCAGCAGGGACATCCTCAACTAGATAAAGTTGAGGCCCTGATGAGCCTCACCTTGAATATCTCTGGGGATTGGGCCCCAACTACCTTCCTTGGCAACCTGTTCTAGTGTTCCAGTTCATGGTACACAACTTGTTCCTAGCATCCAATCTAAATCTACTCTTCCCTAGTTCCAGTTCGTGGTACAGAACTCGTTCCTAACATCCAATCTAACAATCTAAAATCTACTCTTCCCTAGTTCCAGTTCATGGTGAAGAACTTGTTCCTAACATCCAATCGAAATCTACTCTTCCCTAGTTCCAGTTCGTGGTACAGAACTCGTTCCTAACATCCAATCGAAATCTACTCTTCCCTAGTTCCAGTTCGTGGTACAGAACTCGTTCCTAACATCCAATCGAAATCTACTCTTCCCTAGTTCCAGTTCATGGTGCAGAACTGGTTCCTAACATCCAATCTAAATCTACTCTTCCCTAGTTCCAGTTCGTGGTACAGAACTCGTTCCTAACATCCAATCTAAATCTACTCTTCCCTAGTTTGAAGCAATTGCTTGGTCATAGCCATAGGAGTGCTTCTTAGTACTGAACCCCACAAGAGTGAAGATTTTCCATTGGGCAGTGGCAGAATCTCCATTACTTGAGATATATAAAACTGGACTGCAAAAAAGAACCCAAACCAAAGACAAACAAACAAAAAAATCCAACAAACCAAACCAACCAACCAAAGAAAATGACAACTCCAGAGGGGTTGTGGAGTCTCCCTTTCTGGGGATGTTCAAAACCTGCCTGGAAGTGTTCCTGTGTGGTCTGGAGTAGGTGATTCTGCTCTGGCAGGGGGGTTGGACTGGATGAGCTTTGGAGGTCCCTTCCAGCCCCTGCCATTCTGTGACTCTATGACAACAAAATCAACCAAAACCCAACCAGACAGACACACAACCAACCAAAGCAAAACAAAACATAGCAAGAGGGAGTTCAGAGCTATTTCCTGGTGAGGTGCATAGCTTTGCTTTTGTCAGGGCTCAAGAGTTCTACTCTGAAACGTTACGTAGGGATTGCCAGACTTTGCCTGCTGCATGTGATTTAATGTGCCAAGTGTTGTTCATCTGTGAAATGAAGTCACAGAATTAACCAGGTTGGAAAAGACCTTCCAGATCATTGAGTCCAACCTATCACCTAATGCCTTCTAATTAACTAAACACTAAGTGCCTCATCCAGCCTCCTTTGAAACTCTTCCAGGGATGGGGACTCCACCACCTCCCTGGGCAGTCCATTCCAATGCAAATCATACTTTCTGTGAAGAACTTCTTCCTAACATCCAGCCTAAACCTGCTCTGGCACAGCTTGAGACTGTGTCCCCTTGTTCTGTCCTTGGTGACTGGGAGAAAAGCCCAACCCCACCTGGCTACAACCTCCTTTCAGGTAGTTGTAGACAGCAATGAGGTCTGCCCTGAACCTCCTCTTCTCCAAGCTAAACAACCCCAACTCTCTGCTGCCAATCACTCTTTCTGTGAAGAACTTCTTCATGTCCAGCCTAAACCTGCCCTGGCATAGCTTGAGACTGCTGACATGCCAGTGTCCTAGACTGAAATTTCATAGGAGTGTAACTGTAGATTCTTTTTGCCCTGTGAGATGCTTACCCCAGGTTCCCTGCAGTGAGCTGTATTGGGACGTTTCAAAAGAGACTTTAAACCAAGCCAAGTTTGTCTCCTCCGTGAGAACATGAAAGAGGCTGTGGCATCTTTCATTTTCCCAGAGAGGGAACAGTTAAAAATATTCTTCAAACAAGGAGCAGATGTTAATGTCATCAGAATGGATTTCCATACAAAAACAGAGTTCTGCTTCTCTTGCTGAATGCCAGGAGCTTTGCACAGTGCTCTATGCCTTTGCCTGCCTCTTTCAGACTAGTGGCACAGAGGGGAGGTGGGGCAGGGTGAGCTGCTCACTGCCTCTGAAACGCATCAGAGCCTTTGCTTTAAAAGTTATTTGCTTGGGTGTTTTAAAACTGCCCAAACCTGGAAATGGACTAAACAAAGAGCTAAAGAATCATAGAATCATAGAATGGTTTAGGTTGGAAGGGACCTCAAGGATCATCCAGCTCCAACCCCCTGCCATAGGCAGGGACACCTCCCACTAGAGCAGGCTGCTCAAGGCCTCATCCAGCCTGGCCTTAAACACCTCCAGGGAGGAAGCATCCACAACCTCCCTGGGCAACCTGTGCCAGTGTCTCACCACCCTCACTGTAAAGAACTTCCTCCTAACATCCAGTCTAAATCTCCCCTCTGCCAGCTTAAACCCATTCCCCCTCGTCCTGACATCACCAGACCTTGTCAATAGTCCCTCCCCAGCCTTCCTGTAGGCTCCCTTCAGATACTGCAAAGCCACTCTAAGATCTCCTGGAAGCCTTCTCTTCTCCAGGCTGCAGAGCCCCAACTCTCTCATCCTGTCCTCATAGCAGAGCTGCTGCAGCCCTCTGAGCATCTTCGTGGCTCTCCTCTGGACTGGCTCCAGCAGTTCCATGTCCTTCTTGTGTTGGGGGCTCCAGAACTGCACACAGTACTCCAGGTGGGGTCTGAGCAGAGTAAAGGGGGAGAATCACCTCCCTTGGCCTGCTCTTGCTGCAGCCCAGCAAGGCATTTGAACAGCAAGGCAAAAAAAGCCCAGTGAGCAGCAGAGCAAATGCACTGTTGACAGATGCAGGCAGGCATGCTTTGGACCATGTGTGTTCCTCGGCCAGACTCCGCCTTTGGAGCCATAAGCCCACTGAAAGCTCTGACCTTGCATGCAGGAATGGTTAAAGCAAAGATAACAAACTATTCAGTGGCTTTCTGGATGACCTCCCTTAGTATGAGTAGATTCTGGAACCTCCCAGTAATCATTTCCTTTTGGAAAGCTCTCATGTCTCCTTCCTCCTCCTCATTTTGCAGCTTTTCATGTTGAGAAGCTCGGAAAGAGCCTGTAATCTCTTTCATTGTTGTATTAGATGAGCAAACACTTACATAGAGCCATTTGTCTTGAGTTCATTGGCATGAACGACCCTTCTCAAGTGACCTAGTTCAGTGAGTGTTTGTTTGCTTAGCTTTTATTCCTTCTAGTGTCTTCCTTAGGGGCTTCAGTGTCCTAGAGCCAAGTAATAAGCCCTGAAGCACCAGAACACATGAGAAAAGCAGGCTGAGACATGCATCTCCTGGCCCCATCACTTTGTCATGCCTCAGACACCCGTGTGAAACTTTGAAATGATCTAGAGGAAGGTGATTTGCCTTTTCCTGCTCCATATGCAGGATATTCACCTTAGGGCCACAGTCTACTGAGAGTATCCCTGTCAGTTAAGTTGCTGAATAAGGCAAACAATAAACATTTGACTTAAAAATCATAGAATCATAGAATCATAGAATGGTTTAGGTTGGAAGGGACCTCAAGGATCATCCAGCTCCAACCCCCTGCCACAGGCAGGGACACCTCCCACTAGAGCAGCTCGCCCAAGGCCTCATCCAGCCTGACCTTAAACACCTCCAGGGAGGAAGCATCCACAACCTCCCTGGGCAACCCATTCCAGTGCCCTACCACCCTCACTGTAAAGAACTTCCTCCTAACATCCAGTCTAAATTTCCCCCCTTCCAGCTTATACCCATTCCCCCTCGTACTAACATTACTAGACCGTGTAAATAGTCCCTCCCCAGCTTTCCTGTAGGCTCCCTTCAGATACTGGAAGGCCACTATAAGGTCTCCTCGAAGCCTTCTCCTCTCCAGGCTGAAGAGCCCCAACTCTCTCAGCCTGTCCTCATAGCAGAGGTGCTCCAGCCCTCTGATCATCTTCGTGGCTCTCCTTTGGACCCGCTCCAGCAGTTCCATGTCCTTCTTGTATTGGGGGCTCCAGAACTGCACACAGTACTCCAGGTGGGGTCTGACGAGAGCAGAGTAAAGGGGGAGAATCACCTCCCTTGCCCTGCTGGCCACACTTCTCTTGATGCAGCCCAGCACTCGGTTGGCTGTCTGGGCTGCATGTGCACACTGCCGGCTCATGTTGAGCTTCTCGTCGACCCAGACCCCCAGGTCCTTCTCCTCAGGGCTGCTCTCCAGCCATTCATCACCCAGCCTGTATCTGTGCCTGGGATTGCACCGACCCAGGTGCAGGACCTTACACTTGGCCTTGTTAAACGTCATGAGGTTGGCCTGGGCCCACCTCTCCAGCCTGTCCAGGTCCCTCTGGATGGCATCCCTGCCCTCCAGCAAGTCAGCTGTGCCACACAGCTTGGTGTCATCTGCAAACTTGCTGAGGGTGCACTCAATTCCTCTGTCCATATCACTGACAAAGATGTTACAGAGCACTGGTCCCAGCACTGACCCCTGAGGAACACCACTTGGCACCGGTCGCCAGGTGGACATTGTGCCATTGATCACCACCCTCTGCATGCCACCATCCAGCCAATTCCTTATCCAGTGAGTGCTCCACCCATCCAGTTTGTGCTTTTCCAGTTTGGTGACCAGGATGTCATGTGGGACAGAGTCGAATGCCTTACTCAAGTCAAGGTAGACGACGTCAGTTGCCCTTCCCCTGTCCGTTGCAGCTGTGACTACATCATAAAAAGCCACCAAATTTGTCAGGCATGATTTGCCCTTAGTGAAGCCATGGAAAGGGATTATTAAGTGCAAGGATCTATAACTGACTCAGGTCCTCCTCCTACTTCTTTTTAAAGGGGTTGCAAGCATGGCAAAATCTTGGCTGTGTGAACCTCCTTCAAAGGAACCAGTTCTGCATTGCTGTAAACTGAGGGAGCTGCTGGGTCCACACCCAACAGACAGCAGATTCTTGGCATCCCAAGTGCTGGCCTCGGTGCAGCCCTTCTTTGTGTTGCAATCTGAATCACAACATGGCCCTACAGCTCTGGTTAAAACAGTGATGCTGCTCAGCTGAATGAGCCTTCTGACTTCAGTGAGGGGCATAACCCTGAGGACAGCCAAAGGTGAATCCCAGAATCACAGAATTTCTTAGATTGGAAAA
>WAAF01012059.1:0-15122 GCA_013400475.1 Tricholaema leucomelas
TATATATATATATATATATGAAAAAGAGGTGGGGGTAGATCAGATGCATAATTCACTTACTGTCAGCTTTGCATAGAGGAAGGATGTGCATTTTGCCATTCCTTTCCATCTTCCAGGGGTGATAATCACCCAGAGAGTTAGTCCACTGGTCAGTGGTCCCTTGAGTCTTGAGCTTTCTTAATCTGAGTAGATCTTTTATATGTGCCAAGAAAAGATCTCCCGTTCTTTCACTTGCATGCAGCCTCTACTTCCTCCTTCTCACTGAGGCTAGTGCAGTGCTGTACCCAGGCTGTCTGGCTGTGTAACACTTCTCGCAGTGCAGCAAACTGCCTCAGCAGGAAACCCACCTAGGCACATCCTGTATGATGTAGCTGATCCAGCAACCATCTGCTTCCCTCTTCTCCCTGCAAAATCCCAAACTCATCAAAACCCTTTGTAGCTATGCAGTTCTCTCAGGCGGCCAGCACCAGAACAAGAGGACACAGCCTCAAGCTACACCAGGGGAAATGTAGGCTTGAGGTGAGGAGAAAGTTCTTCCCTGAGAGAGTCATTGGCTACTGGAATGGGCTGCCCAGGGAGGTGGTGGAATCGCCGTCCCTGGAGCTGTTCAAGGCAAGGTTGGACGTGGCACTTGGTGCCATGGTCTAGCCTTGAGCTCTGTGGTAGCAGGTTGGACTTGATGATCTGTGAGGTCTCTTCCAACCTTGGTGATACTGTAATTGTACCTTAAACTTAGGAATGTTGGCCATTGTTTCAGTAATGAGTGAAATCTTTATTCTACATCAATTTAGAAATGGAATTTGAATTCCTGATCACCAAGAAGCAGTTGATATGATGTTGTGGAAGGCCAAGATAGGCCTGATATGTGTCCTGCCTTGTCCAGGCATGATATCCTGCTCTCCCCCTTCCCTCTGCTGGAGGGGGAGTAATGCAGGAAATGAACAAAAGGCTTGAATCCACCAAGTTTACTCTTTGTGGTAAATAGAGTGCCTACACTTGTTTATGCATGGCCTGTGCTTCCCCAACTAACAGTAAGCAAGCCTCTAGCTTCACCTAGTATGGTTAGTTTTGGCAAAGTGCCATTCTGATTGGTGAATCTCTGTGGCCAAATGAAGCCATCAGACTCAGGCAATAGATAAAACAGGAGTGAAGTTGTAAACAATGTGCTCTGCCTCAAGCCGTTTTGCCTTGCTCTGCCTTGCCATGCTGTTGCTCTGCATCACTTTGCTTCAGACCAGCTTTCCCGTGTAATAAGCATCGATGTTTCAAGCTTGTCCACCTGGAAACTTTGCTGTGCCTCAGTTTACCACAAAGAGGCACTAAGTGCCTCCATGCAGTAGGCAAGAATTATTTCCAAAAGCTGCCTGAAACCCATGGATTTCAGGCAGCAATTGGAAGTGGTAAGCTACTCCTAGATGGAGAGCTCACTCAGAGATAGAGAGAGCAAGCTACTGCCACCAGCAAGACATCATCTTTGCCTGCATACCTGCAAACCTCTGTGCCAAGTCTGGAGCCCTGGAGAGGACACCGTCCACCCAGGAAGGAACCAAAACCAGGCCAGAGACTGTGCAAACCGCAGCACCCTGCCAGAGTTCTGGGAAAACTCCGTCAGCCTTCATTGGGTACCATATCATCGACAGTAACACCCTCCAAGTGTTTTGGGTACCTCTGGAACTGCAATGCAGCCCCAGAAATCTGGGGGTACTATTTTGTGAGTAAATATTCTCAAAAGCATCTTTCTACTTAAAGCTTTTGCTTTGGTTTGGCTCTGTTCTCTAACTGTAACTGATTGTGTCTTCTGCTTTGGCAGCAAGGAACCTCTTGAGTCCCCTTGGAGGGCAGGTGGCATACTGTACCACAAGAATCTCCTTCCAGAAGCTCAAATTAATGTTTGTATCTTGCTAGTTTTCCTTAAGTGTTTAAACTGGTGAGACAGGACCTGCCCTTCCTAAACCCATGCTGGCTGGGCCTGATCCCTTGGCCATCCTGTAGGTGCTTTCTGATGGCACTCAAGACGATCTGTTCCATGAGCTTGCCTGGCACTGTTGTCAGACTGACAGGTCTGTAGTTTTCTGGTTCCTCCTTTCGACCCTTCTGGTGGATGGGCATCACATTGGACAGCTTCCAGTCTTTGGGGACCTCTCCAGCGAGACAGGTCTGTAGTTTTCTGATCCCTCCTTTTGACCCTTCCTGTGGATGGGCATCACATTGGCCAGCTTCCAGTCTTCAGGGACCTCTCCAGTGAGCCAGGACTGTTGATAAATGATGGAGAGTGGCTTGGCCAGCTCATCTGCCAGCTCTCTCAGCACCCTAGGATGGATCCCATCCGGTCCCATGGACTTGTGAGGATTGCCTGTTCCCTGTGCAAATACCCACAACCGTGCGTTTGAATGTTACAGGTAAGTTTTCTGGTGAGATTTAATATCAATAAATAAAAGTTATAATTTATGAATTTTCACCTGGTTATTAATATTAAAAATCTATAATCATAGACTTAATTCATCCATATGATGTCATATGGCTACTCTTTTCAGCATCTATACAGTGCTTTTAAAGGTGTTGAAAGCCAGCATGCCTAGCAAGAGATGTAAGAGTAATGAGTATTTAGAAGAGATTAGGACTACAATTTCCCCCTAAAAAGCAGCAATTTTGTGATGACAGGATAATGGCAGGATAATTAAACACCTATTTCACATGCTTGATGTCTGAAGTTGTTGAAAGAGGGAGAAGACTTAGCTGAACTGTATTGTTTCCTGGAAGGTGATGGTATAAACAGATCCCTTAGCATGTTAGGTGGTACGGTGCAGCTTAGAAGCAGGGAAGGTGAAATTGCTTTGGTTTAGAGAAAGAATTAGAATAGAATAGAATAGAATAGAATAGAATAGAATCAACCAGGTTGGAAGAGACCTCCAAGATCATCCAGTCCAACCTAGCACCCAGCCCTAGCCACTCAACTAGACCATGGCACTAAGTGCCTCATCCAGGCTTTTCTTGAACACCTCCAGGGACAGTGACTCCACCACCTCCCTGGGCAGCCCATTCCAATTACCTGAGCTGCAGAGAGGAATGGTGTGATCTTCCATTTTGAGTTACAAGAAACCATCCCTTTACCAAAGAAATATCCAGAGGACATGTTGACAAAGGCTAAGAAAGCAGATGTTGCAAATATTAAAGACTGAGTTGGGACAGCATTTTCATATGTAGAGAATATAGCAATGTATTTGAAGGCAAAGAGTTGTTAGCTGATGTCAGCATGAAACCAGAGACTAATAAAAGAGACTAAAATGAACTTTATCTGTTATGGTTAACAGGTTAACAGTGCAAAGTGGATTTGCATATATATTAGCAGTACTTTTATGAACACAGATCATAAGCAACTAGGAAGGAAAGGCAAGAGGGAGATATCCAGCCTAGTCAGGGAAAATGGATTAATAATGGGTAATAAATGCACCCCTGAAGGATCATAATACATGATAAAGGATCCTCCTGGCAGAATATGACAGATGAGATTGCCTGGAGCTATTTTCTATTTAACATTTATATTAGCGATTTAGAAATTGATTTTATATGGACTGCATCGAATTTTACAGATGACAAAAGCAGGGAGATTTTTGAAGTCAATACTTGAAGAACATGAATGGGGTACAGAAGAATTTAATGAGGATGCCAAAAAAAGGCCGGGGGGAAAGGCTAATGTGTGAAATGTAATGTTGGCAAATAGGAAAGGTATGCTCAGAGAGACTGCAATGTGCTTTCAGTGTTATACCTTAAGAAGTTGCATCTGAGAGAAACAGAATTTCAGGAGGGTTTCTGAGCCATTTGTTAACTTATTTTAGTCTTGCTGAAGTTTTCTGAGTGGTGCTAAATATTGCCTTCAACACCCTCCTGTACCACTCCAGGTGATTTTCTTAATTCTAATCTCAGTCTTCTGTTATTGCTGGATTCACAGTATCACAGTATCACAGTATCATCAGGGTTGGAAGAGACCTCACAGATCATCAAGTCCAACCTTTTACCACAGAGTTCAAGGCTAGACCATGGCACCAAGTGCCACGTCCAATCCTGCCTTGAACAGCTCCAGGGACAGCGACTCCACCACCTCCCTGGGCAGCCCATTCCAGTAGCCAATGACTCTCTCAGTGAAGAACTTTCTCCTCACCTCAAGCCTAAACTTCCCCTGGCGTAGCTTGAGGCTGTGTCCTCTTGTTCTGGTGCTGGCTGCCTGAGAGAAGAGAGCAACCTCCTCCTGGCTACAACCACCCCTCAGGTAAACTAAAAACTACTATTATGATGAAGTGGGAGAAGCTAGGCATGGCAGCTAGACATTGCAGTGCCTGCTTGCTTTTAAAGCATTATGTGTCCCTGTAGAAAATGTCAAGTAGCAAAGCTCAATATGATAACTTATTTTACCAACAGTAAAATTTAACTTAAACAAAAGCTCAACTTCTTACAGCTCATAGTGTTCAAGCTGTAGAATTCACCAGGATACTTGGCCATTTTTACTGCAATGCTGAAGAAAACAAGTAAGCCCTGGTACAAAGCTTATTAGATATCAAACCCTGACTTTGGTAAACCTTTTGATTGAAACTGCAAAAATAAAGAGTGAAGTCAGACTGAATCAAATTCCAGCAGCTAAATGATAGTATAAGACCTGCTGTGGAGGACCAGATGAAGCACCAAACTTAGGATCATGATTTAACTTGCAAGGTCACAGTAGAACCTTTGAATATGAATTTCTTCATAGTCAATGGTGAATACTTCAGTTCAAATATTTCTTCATTCAGAAGTGATGGCTTTGAGCTGATGTCCCTTCAGAGCTCACAGCCTTTCTGGGCAAATACAGCAAAACAGACTATTTCAGCTGGAAGGTCTATCAGTATTATTAAAGACTGAGGCTTAAAAAAGCATTGAATGCCTCTGCTTTTTCTTCATCCCTAGTTTTCAGGAGACCATCCTCAACAGGTATTAGTTCAATGTTTTCTTCAAACCTCATCCTGCTATTAATATTCTTAAAGAAAGTCTTCTTGTTACCTGACACAACACTGCCTGGTTTCAACACTAATTGAGTTTTGGCCTTTCATACCTTCTTCCTGCATAAAGAAATCACAGCTCTGTAACCTTCCTGTGATGCTTGACCTCACTTCCAGAGATCATACAATTTCTTTTGCCTCTTGAGCTCTATGAGGACTTCCCTTTTCAGCCAAACTGGCCTCTGCCCTGCTTGTTTGACTTTTGACATACTGGAATTGCCTGTTCCTGTGCTTGTAAAGATAGTTCTTAAACTCTGACCAACATTCATGTACTCCTAAGTCCTCGAAAGCAGATTCCCAGGGCACTCTGCTGAATAGCTTCCTTGAATACCATAAAGTTTGCTCTTCTGAAGAATAGCAACTCTGCTGTCCTTTTCTCTTATTACATCAAAAATTTCCAACTCAAGCAAGTCATGGCACTGTGGCTGTGGCAGTCACTTACAGTAACACTCCCAAGAGTCCTTCTCTATCCACAAACAGCAAGTCTAGAAGGCCACCTTTCCTAGATGGCTCACTGAATACCTGTGACAAGAAGTTATCTCTCACAAACTTTGAGAATTTCCAAGGCCTGCTTGTCACAGTTGACATTCTCAACTGGAAAGAGCACAAGCACAGAGGCTCGTAACCATTTGTAGAAGTTCTCTTTTCCATCTATTTCTATCCCTAAATCAAGGATCTGGTCTTGAGACCAAAATTCAGGTGAAGTGGTTCTCCATAAAAGAGCACTGAGATTGATATTTACAAGTGCAGGGTTCTGCACTTTGGTCACGACAACACCAAGCAGCAATACAGGCTGGGGACAGAGTGGCTGGAGAGCAGCCAGGAACAAAGGGACCTGGGGGTACTGGTAGAGAGTAGGCTGAAGATGAGCCAGCAGTGTGCCCAGGTGGCCAAGAGAGCCAATGGCATCCTGGCCTGTATCAGGAACAGTGTGGCCAGTAGGANACTCTCAAGTTGTGCTGGGGGAAGTATAGGCTGGATGTTAGGAGGAAGTTGTTGCCAGAGAGAGTGACTGGCATTGGAATGGGCTGCCCAGGGAGGTGGTGGAGTCACTGTCCCTGGGGGTGTTCAAGAAAAGACTGTATGAGGCACTTAGTGCCATGGTCTGGTTGACTGGCTAGGGCTGGGTGCTAGGTTGGACTGGGTGATCTTGGAGGTCTCTTCCAACCTGGTTGATTCTATGATTCTGTGATCCATTTAACAAAGGAGAAAGAGAAAGTCTTTTTAAAAAAGAGAAGGAATCTGTGATGAGTGTTAAGTGGTGCATGGTAAGTTCACATTGATAATGCATCATCGTTAATCATAGTGTGGGTGATGGGACTGACGCAGAAACATGGAACATGAAAAGGAGAATGTTAATTGAAGAAACAAAAGTTGTACTCAATAAGGCACTTGTAAAATAACAAGATTAATTTTAAAATTTTGGAACTGCTGAGGTTGCTGTGGAAGCAATTAGTTGCTATCCTGGAAGCCTGTACAACAGTCACTAATATCCTTAATAGGAGTAAAGGTCGTTCCTCGCTCTCAACAGTCCTCTGTAATTCACTTCAGTCACAACACAAAGAAATCACTGTAATATTTAGCCAAATATTACCTACTGCTGAGGCATAAATGCTTCATTTCTGATAGGGTTTTGGAGATAGTGCTCAGCATTTTTAGTACATGTGACTTACATATAAATGTGTTTGCCTGCACATTGGGCTCTATGGAGAACCTGAAAACAAACCCAAAAAATTGTCCACTGTTACATCTTAAAAGTGGAAAAGAAATGGGTGAAAGAGGATGGCAGAGGAAAGTCAAAGGGAGGCATGAGAACTTCTTTCATAAGTACACTATCACAGTATACTATCACTGTAATCAGTGTAACCGTCCACACAAAGAGCCCATTCCCTCCCCACTCCGAGGAGCATCTGGCACCAAAGCCCAGATTTGAATCCAGATTCTTGAGTTGGTTTCTGCCTTTGAAACTGTTCTGGAGCACTCCAAATCTCTCTCTCCCCACCCCCCGCAGGTTTGAATGGTAAGGAGAAGGCTGCACAAAAACTGCTTTCCCTCACACACACCCTGCAGGCTTGGAGAGGGACCACAAAAGGCACCTTTCTCCACCCATGTATTGAACCATGTGGAAGCCTGCACTGGAGTCGGGCTGGTGGTTGGACTGCACCTTGAGTACTGTGTCCAGTTCTGGGCCCCCCAGTTTAAGAGGGACATTGAGATGCTTGAACGTGTCCAGAGAAGGGCAACGAGGCTGGTGAGAGGCCTCGAGCACAAGCCCTATGAGGAGAGGCTGAGGGAGCTGGGATTGTTTAGCCTGGAGAAGAGGAGGCTCAGGGGTGACCTTATTGCTGTCTACAACTACCTGAGGGGTGGTTGTAGCCAGGAGGAGGTTGTTCTCTTCTCTCAGGCAGCCAGCACCAGAACAAGAGGACACAGCCTCAAGCTACGCCAGGGGAAATTTAGGCTTGAGGTGAGGAGAAAGTTCTTCACTGAGAGAGTCATTGGCTACTGGAATGGGCTGCCCAGGGAGGTGGTGGAGTCGCCGTCCCTGGAGCTGTTCAAGGCAGGATTGGACGTGGCACTTGGTGCCATGGTCTAGCCTTGAGCTCTGTGGTGAAGGGTTGGACTTGATGATCTATGAGGTCTCTTCCAACCTTGGTAATACTGTGATAGTGTGATAAATACTGTGGTTGGCTGGGTTTTCGTGCCCAGTATGGCAAGTGGACACTTTGTCTAGAAGAGCATAAGCAGAGCAAGGGAGAAGGTGCAGTGTTCCCACCTTGAAAGAGTTTCTGCCTTGACAGGGCTCCCGACAGGACAAGTTCCTTCTGTGACAGAATTCCCGTTTTGGACCGTCCCTGCATTTGGACAGCTCCTACCTTCTTACACAGCTTTCAGTTTTACACCACCCCTGCTTTTGGGCAGTTCTCCCCACTTTTGCACCATTCTGTGCAAACTTGCAAGCTTGGCAAGTCCTGGGGTCCTTTTGAGAGAGCTGCTGGCGGCACTTGGACCCAGCTACTCTCAGACCATACACAGCCAACCTCCTGGACTGGAGAGACCCCAGCAGTTTGGCTCTCACCTGCTGCTGCTGAGGCAGCATCACTTCCACAAATCCCTGTCTTGTGGCAGCTGTGTCTTGAGACATTTCTGAGTTTGGCAGCTTTGCCACTCGCCTTGGGCTTCTGCTGTATGGATCCAGACTATTGGATATTGCTTGCAGCATCAGGAGGACAAGCCAAGCTACTGTGATGGTTTGGGTATCCCCCGCCCCCCACACTTTTAGAAATCACCCAGACTAGACTCAGTCGGCTCTGGAAATTTGAATGAAGCTTATATTTACAGCTGGCACAATTTACAAGCAGATATTCACAGTATATACAGTTATATACAGNGCAGCCTCAGCTTCTCCCCAGCAGGCAAAGCTCCCCAGTGAAGAGAAGAAGCAAGTGAAGCTAATCTTTGTTTTGCCTTTCTTCTTTACACATCCCAGCAAGACTGTGAGAGAAGTAGACCTCACCATTGTTTTCATTTACAGCCTATCATCTAATTCTTCTAACCAAAACATGCTAGCTAGGCTCAAACTAGCACAGCTACAGAGAAATCCAGCAAAGGGTCATCATTGAATACCTATCTCACCTCTGTAAGTAAAGCTTGATTGATAGTGGGGTAAAGCTGTGTTTGTAGCTTAGCCTTTACACCATTTGCTGGCTTCCTAAATCTGTAAATTTGTCCATAACATCCTTTTGAAGAATTCTTGATCGAATTAGAATCTGTAAATAAACCTAACCGAGTTCTGTATATAGTTTGGGGGCAGAGTTTTCAGGAAAATAAAAATAATTCTACTTTTATAGTTCCTGACTCGGCCACATTAATTCCCTGCCTCCACAACAGAAACATGCCAAACCTGCTCACAATCTGCGGATGTGCCCCAAAATCTATACAGGAACATTGAGTCATCTCTACTACAGAGTAGCAGTTCCCCAAGAGAATTGCCTTTACTGTTTGAAAAGAGATTTCTTTTACACTCTTGTGGGAAATGAAGATGAAATGTTAGACTCCTACAAGTGCCTACATCCCTTAGTGAATCAAGAAACCCTAACACTTATTTATCCATGTATCTAATTTGGAGACTGACTCAACCAGCAACAGAACAAGGGGACACAGTCTCAAGTTGTGCCAGGGGAAGTATAGGCTGGATGTTAGGAGGAAGTTCTTCACAGAGAGAGTGATTGGCATTGGAATGGGCTGCCCAGGGAGGTGGTGGAGTCACCGTCCCTGGGGGTGTTCAGGAAAAGCCTGGATGAGGCACTTAGTGCCATGGTCTAGCTGAGTGGCTAGGGCTGGGTGCTAGGTTGGACTGGATGATCTTGGAGGTCTCTTCCAACCTGGTTGATTCTATGATTATATCTGACCTGCCTGAGCTAGTTACTAATAGACATAGGTGCAGAAAACATGTGAATGTTCTAGAAGGTAAGTGGAAACCTTAGGTAGCTATAATGTCCTGGGCTTTAACATCTGTCCAATCCATATGCTTTCAAGTCTGAATAACAGCTTGTGACACCTTCCCACCCCTCACAAAATCCGCTTGTATGGCATGAAATTCTTGTCAACGTTACTATGTATAGATTTTTATATGAGCTTGTAGCTCATTGTAGCTGCATTTAATAATTTGTGTATTTTAGATTTATTTACTGAACATGCCTTTTTCTTTAATTTATTCTCATAAGGTCCAAATGTCAATATTGAGTTTTAATCTCATAGCTTGCAGTTTTAAAATCTCCTGCTGTATCCAGCTCTGGAGCCCTCAACACAGGAAGGACATGGCCCTGATGGAGCAGGTCCAGAGGACAGCCATAAAAATTATCAGGAGGCTACAGAACCTCTGCTATGAGGACAGCCTGAGGGAGCTGGACTTGTTCAGCTTGGAGAAGGGAAAGCTCCAGGGAGATCTTATAGCTACTTTTCTGAAGGGGATCTACAGGAAGGCTAAATGGGGACTGTTTACAAAGCCCTGTGGTGACAGGATGAGAGGCAGTGGTTTGAAATTAGAGAAGAGCAGATTTTAGTTGAAAATCAAAAGGAAGTTCTTCACAATGAGGTTAGTGGAATACTGGAACAGGTTGCCCAGAGAGGTGGTGGAGGCCTCATCTTGAAAGACATCAGGGTAAAACTTGATGGGGCCCTGAGCAACCTGATCAAGTTAAAGATATCCCTGCTCACTGCAGGGAGGTTGGACAAGATGACCTTTGAGGGTCCCTTCCAACCCAGTGCATTCTGTGAGTCTGTGAGTCTGTGAATTGTAGAAGGTGAGATCTCTTTAAGTAAAACCACATTTTTCACAGTATTCTTTATTTTGACTGAGACATCAAAATGAGTGAGTTTTTTGTTGTTGTTATTCCTGGGCCTCTATTACTCACAAAGACAAATGTTTTGCCTTATATTCATATAAAGCATTTTTTTTTCCTGCTCTAATTGCTAGTTGTCTCTGTTCTAATTTAAATTCCCAGAGACTCAAATATATTTGATAGAACCAATAACAATTTGTAGAGTGCCCTTCCCTCTTCCCCCTTCTTTCCCCAAAGAAAGGAATTAGATGTAGAGAGAGAAAAGGTAAGCACACCCACATAAATAATCTCACTCTGAACTGGAAGTTAAAAAGAAGAAAAGCTTAACAATACATTAAAAAGGTATCTGAGGTAGGGAAGTTACAAAGGTATAGGGAAGGAAAAAAAAAACCCAAAACACAAAATGAGTAAATACAACCAGATTTTTTGATAGCAATGGGTTTTGTCCACCTCGTGGGTGATGGCCAGGTGGGAAAGAACCAGGAACAGGATGGTGATGCTGGTAAGCAGGGAGCACAGAGAGAGAGAGAGAACAGGGAGTCCCCCCTGCTTTTATGGATCTTTAGACAGGATGGGGGAGTGGGCTAACCATCACCTGGTAGTGTGCAGACCCACCCCTGGGGAAGGGTCAAGACCACCTAGGGTCAGGTTCAAGGTCACTCCCCCTGGAGGGTTAACCCTGTACACTAGTTTATATTGAGCTCACTGAACATCTCTAAGCTATTTGTGCTGTCTTTTACTTGTTATTAAAGCTGGGTTGGTGTAACTACAAAGGATTCAAGATTAGATGCAAAATGTGGAGTAACAGGGGTGAAAACATACATAATAACATTTAAAAGTAAATCCTGTACCCCAGCAGCACATGTTCTGCTTCTGATTGCACTTCAGAATCTCATATAAGACTTGAGAGAAAGAAACACTACTCACCCTTAAAGAGGAAAAAGAGATAAAAAAGGAATATCTAGCATGGAGTTATGCCTAGGCACACTGCTAGTTATTCCAGCTGCTAGAGGAGGCAAGTCATCACCTGCTGAGGAACAAGATGGGGAGCATAGAGATGAGTGGAAGTGCTGAGAGGCCACTCTTGCAAACCCAGTTAGGAATTTTCTTGATTGCCACTTACTAAGGACTTGGCTTGGCCAACGTTTCCCATATCCTGGTTGTTGGCTTGGGCACCCAGAGGAAACCTGTGTGTTGGTCTCAGTGCCTGGTTTAACTGTTGAAAGGAGCTTTCCATTACAGCCACGTTGCTGAAGATGAGAAGAGGAATCTGAGAGTCCTGTGTGTTTTGTGCAGCCTATGAGCTGACAACTGGGGGTTTGGCTCAGCCTAGCTCTGGTTCCCAGCCTGATACCACAGACCAGGCCACCACAGTGGAACCACAGCAGTCCTACCACAGTCAGTGTTGCCTGATCAAACTGAGTGGATTTGAAAGCAACAGCTGGACTCATCTATCAAGTAGGAGTAATAGACTTCAAAGAAGCTGTCAATGGCAACAAGCTGGGCGCTCTACAACCTGCCTTTTCAGGCAGCAGAGGTATGTATTGCTGTAAGGAATGCAAAATCAGCTCCCTTTCTGCTGTAAAATGGTCTTTCCTTTAAATTCAGCTTCAAACTCTGACTGTTCTGGCTCTCTTGTTCAAATGAGGAAGACATGCAAAGTCATTTTCTAGGGATCATGGAAAGTCAAGTGCTTCTTTTCTTATTTTCCTCTTAGCTGATTCTATCTTATTGTCAGATAAGACAGAGTGAAATTCTTTTTCCTTGTGAAATTCTTTTACCTTTATGGCTGTTTAAATAGTAGATAATTCTCTCTTTGAACTCTGTTTTCTTCTTTAGAATTCCAGAGGATTTGGTGGATCATAGAATCATAGAAACACAGAATGGGCTGGGCTGGGAGTGACCTCCAAAGGCCATCTTGTCCATCTCCCCCCACAGTCAGCAGGGACATCCTCAGATAGACCAGGTAGCCCAGAGTCCTGTCAAGCCTTACCTTGAATATCTCCAGTGATGGAGCCTCAACCACCTCTCTGGACAACCTGTTCCAGTGTTCTACCACCCTCATAGAAAAGAACCTGTTCCTAACATCCAATCTAAATCTGCTCTTCTCTAGTTTGAAGCCACTACTCCTCCTCATCCTATCACTGCAGGCCTTTGTAAATAGTCTCTCTCCATCCTCCATATAGGCTCCCTTCAAGTACTGGAAGGCTGCTATTGGGTCTCCCTGGAGCCTCCGCTTCTCTAGGTTGAACAACCCCAGCTCCCCCAGTCTGTCTTTATATCAGAGGTGCTCGAACCCTCTGTGCATTTTCATGGCCCTCCTCTGGACCTCAGGTCCATGTCCTTCCTATATTGAGGGCTCCAGACCTGGACACAGTATTCCAGGTGAGGTCTCAGCAGAGCAAAGTGGCAGAGTGACTTTGCAGGAGCTGCTGGCAACTCACCTTTTAATGCAGCCCAGGGTGTGGTACCTCTGGCCTTTTACCATGTGGTGTTTTCTGCATCTGACTTGCCAACAGATAAATCTCTGCAGTATTTCCTTCCAGAGAAACAGGAGTTGACTGTTCTCCCCTTCTCTCCCCTCAAGCTCTCTTTCACTCTCTGGAAAAACACTGTCATCTTAGTTGTTGGAAATATCACTTAATCCACTTTCTTCTAAGGTTTGTGCAAGCTGTCCTTTTTTGAAATATATTCTAATTCATCATTTATAGTAGTGGCAGCTCAGAAACTACAAAATTCACAAAGCAATGCACTCAACAGCTTTCCTGCTCTAAGAGGAAAATGAAGCTTTCTCAAAAGATGTGGCACCAGCTGTTATTAATGTGCAGTTCGAAGGATGTTTTCCAAGTCTTTAGGGAATACTACACTGAAATGATAGTATTGTGTCCAGTTCTGGGCTCCTCAATTCAAGAGAGATGTTGAGGTGCTGGAAGGTGTCCAGAGAAGGGCAATGAAGCTGGTGAAGGGCCTGGAACACGAACCCTATGAGGAGAGGCTGAGGGAGATGGGGGTGTGCAGCCTGGAGAAGAGGCGGCTCAGGGGGGACCCCATTGCTGTCTACAACTACCTGAAGGGAGGTTGTAGCCAGGTGGGGGTTGGTCTCTTCTGCCAGACAACCAGCAACAGAACAAGGGGACACAGCCTCAAGTTGTGCCGAGGAAAGTCTAGGCTGGATGTTAGGAGGAAGTTGTTGGCAGAGAGAGTGATTGGCATTGGAATGGGCTGCCCAGGGAGGTGGTGGAGTCACTGTCCCTGGAGGTGTTCAGGAAAAGCCTGGATGAGGCACTTAGTGCCATGGTCTAGTTGAGTGGCTAGGGCTGGGTGCTAGGTTAGACTGGATGATCTTGGAGGTCTCTTCCATAGATTCTCTGATTCCATGAATTTAAATATTTCATTTCATTACAACAGGGTAGAGGAATGGACTTTTTCACAGAGGAAACAAGCTAACTGGTAAGAGATATTCACTTGAGAGGATAAGAGCAAACCATATTCTGTATGTTTAGCAGCAAACTTTAGGATGACAGGAAAAAAAATGTTTGAGAGATATTTAAAATACAAGATACTATCTACAAGGTATTTTTGCCAGTCAGAGCAGTTGCATAAATCTAGCAAATTCTGTAGTAAAACTAAGCAAGTTTAGATCTGTTGGTACTGAGTGTTCCCATTCCATATGCAGTCTGCTGAAATCAATAGAAGTTTCTCCTGTCATTTCAGAAGGCTTTGGAGATGACCTCTTGTCTTCTGTGATCAGATCATTAGTTCTCATGGACAGTTTTCTACCTAAAGGCAGCTCCTGCATTCTTGTTCTCCACTTGCATGCTCTGCTCCCAGCAGCCTGGTAACATTTAAAACTAGTGCAGTAGTGACAGCACTTAAATAAAATTATCTAAGAGTTTCCAAGTTGTTACAGCAAAGCTCTGGTCTCATAGAATCATTTCCTGCTTCATGAGACATAAACCACTGTTTTTTCTGTACACATCTTCAAAGAGAAATGCTGGGACTTATTAAATAAACCCTATTATTGTTTTGGATTAATTGCAGGTGGCTTAATGATATGCACTAGTAATTGCTGCTGCTTGCACGTATTTGATTATACTTTATTATTGTAATTGTGTTTAAAATACATCATAGCCATTGATATTTTCTGTTATGTTTATAATTGCTTAATGATTTCCCTGAGAATTACAAGTTTTGCAGAGTTATGTTTTATGTCAAGAGGAATTTAGGTGGCTTTTTCATCCTGGTTAAATATAGAGATATTCAAAATATGGATGAAGAACTGCTACATGCAGCTCTGATAACAATTGCTTTAAAATAGTTTAGTTCAACATACCTTCATAAAATTAATTCACTGCTCCAGTGCTGTTTGGAGATGTTACTCTTGTCTTTATTGTCTTCATTTAAGATTACAGTACAGCATTCTTTAAGCCTTCAGATACAGCATCAGTGTTCCAAATGCATTCACGCTACGAATGAATCTAAGTTTCTGAAGATACTTATGCAGTGCTAAGGAATAGAATAGAATAGAATCAACCAGGTTGGAAGAGACCTCCAAGATCATCCAGTCCAACCTAGCACCCAGCCCTAGCCACTCAACTAGACCATGGCACTAAGTGCCTCATCCAGGCTTTCCTTGAACACCTCCAGGGACAGTGACTCCACCACCTCCTGGGCAGCCCATTCCAATGCCAATCACTCTCTCTGGCAACAACTTCCTCCTAACATCCAGCCTAGACTTCCCCCAGCA
>WAAF01012059.1:15335-34285 GCA_013400475.1 Tricholaema leucomelas
GTGGCCAAAGTGCAGAACCCTGCACTTGGCCTTGTTCAATCTCATCCCATTGGCCTCTGCCCACCCATCCAGCCTGTCCAGGTCCCTCTGCAGGGCTCTCCTACCTTCCAACAGATCCACACCTGCTCCTAGCTTGGTGTCATCTGCAAACATACTGATGCTGGACTCAATCCCCTCATCCAGATCATCAATAAAGATGTTAAACAGGACTGGGCCCAGCACTGATCCTTGGGAAGGATTGGAAAAGATGGCAACTGTCCATTTCTTACAATAAATTAAGATGACTTTGGGTCAAGGACAAATCTGTGTTGTTCTTTTTCAGTGGTACAAACTGTACTAATACAATGAACTGCTCTTTTTCTCAGTTTACTGCACACACACACACAAATTCACCAACCAACCAACCAACCACATGCAAAGCAGTCACGTTACACATCTAAACTCAGAACATGAGAAAGATGAGAAAAGCTTGAATTCACACCATTGTGCTGCATGAATTAAGCAACAAATACTGCTTTACAGCTTTCAATAACATTCTTTTTAAAGCTAGCCAAACAGTATATGATGACAAATTAATCCTCCTACTTTTTTAACCTTTTGAAGTTGTTGAGATTTTTTTTATTGTTCTTCAAAAAGATTTTCAGGAAAGTTGATCAATATCAGGTCACACATTGTGTCCATTGTGAATCAAAAGCCAGGTGAAGAGTAAGGAAATGAAAAGTTGATCAATATCAGGTCACACATAGTGTCCATTATGAATCAAGAGCCAGGTGAAGAGTAAGGAAATGAAAAGAAGACAGTACCAGTCAATTCTCATTAGAACCATGATGAGGTAGACTACTGTATGGCTGAGATGTGGGATAAATACCTCAAGGATCCATAAAATTGGCTGAACATTATAAATAAAATAGAGAAATTCCCCAGACAGCTCTGTCACATGTTTTGATTTTTTTTTAACATGAAGCAGCAGTCCAAAATCAACAAATTATTGGGATTTTAGCTACTTTCTTTCACAAATAAGCACCATAATGCACACAGAAAGATTTACAGCTTTCCACTGGGCATAAAAGCTTGGGTGTGGATGGTGTAAGATCACATAACCTCTTGAATTTCAGAGGTGGGAGGCAAATGTCTTTGGTTACAAAACAGACATTCTTAAGTTTCAGTTTGAGAAGAGTGAGTCATGATTACTGTGGTTCCACTTTGTTGTTCACTGCCACCAGACTGAGTTTCTCCAACCGCGCAAAGATCTTTGTCTTCCATATACCAAATTCATAAGAACTTATGACCCTGTACCAC
This sequence comes from Tricholaema leucomelas, assembly GCA_013400475.1. Taxonomy (NCBI): domain Eukaryota; kingdom Metazoa; phylum Chordata; class Aves; order Piciformes; family Lybiidae; genus Tricholaema lacrymosa; species Tricholaema leucomelas. The sequence goes on from WAAF01012059.1 coordinate 16,635, forward strand.
GACTTCCCTGGTAGGTAGGCAAGGCATATACCAATGTGTCTGATTTCAGATTTGAAATAAGTTATTTGCATTTAACATTTTAGAATAGAATAGAATCAAGCAGGTTGGAAGAGACCTCCAAGATCATCCAGTCCAACCTAGCACCCAGCCCTAGCCACTCAACTAGACCATGGCACTAAGTGCCTCATCCAGGCTTTTCTTGAACACCCCCAGGGATGGTGACTCCACCACCTCCCTGGGCAGCCCATTCCAATGCCAATCACTCTCTTTCTGAAGAACTTCCTCCTAACATCCAGCCTAGACCTCCCCTGGCAGAACTTGAGGCTGGCTGTGTCCCCTTGTTCTGTTGCTGGTTGCCTGGCAGAAGAGACCAACCCCCACCTGGCTACAACCTCCCTTCAGGTAGTTGCAGACAGCAATGAGGTCAGCCCTGAGCCTCCTCTTCTCCAGGCTAAACACCCCCAGCTCCCTCAGCCTCTCCTCATAGGGTTTGTGTTCCAGGCCCTTCACCAGCTTCATTGCCCTTCTCTGGACACGTTCCAGCACCTCAACCTCATGCTGTATTTCACAGAGTTGCACAGCCGTAGGGGGGAAAGAAAACAAATAAATATCTGTTTAATTAAGGAAATTAAGAGGATTGTTGGTTTTTTTTTTTCTGATCCATACACTTTTTAATCAGTTTTAACCACTTTTAATTCTGCTTGCTTTCTCATAACAATTTTCTGGTGAAAAATAAATTACAATCTAAACCACAAAAATGAAAACCTTCTCTTAAATATGTTGTTAGCCTGGGCTGGGCTGCAATATTAACTGAATTGTGCTTGTACCTTAAGGCCATCCTTTTATTCAACTCTATAATGTATAAACTAAGCTATGAGAGACCCAAAAGTGTCTGATGCTTACAGCAGATTCTTAAATCCATCTTTAGTTATGGACTTCTGTTCCCAAAGTGCTGAGCACCTCTGGGGTGCATTAAGGGCAGTGTAACAGAAAATAGTCAGATTAAGAATAGTATCAACAAGATTTAAATGCTTTAGTTTTGAAAAGCACATTTGAAAATGGCAACCATGAATTTTAATTGTTCTATACAACAGCCTTGTAAGTACCATTAGAAGAAAACCAAAACCACCAATGTTTTAATATGCAGTTATTATATCTGTTGCAACTAAAATTTAACATTACTCCTGTTGCATACAGAAGAATTTTTGTGGCTGAAGTCTCTACGGGAATGATGTCTGAGACATCAGCAGCACAAAGAAATTGCCAGAGCAATGTTTCTTAGATCAAAAACAGGAGCCGAATTTCAATCAGCTCTAGGAATATGCCCTAAGGAGAACAGAAGAGATACATTTAAACATGGTAAGGAATGCCCGTGTGAGCTCCTGGTAGCATTTGAATCTCTCATTTCTCTCACATGTTATTACTGTCTATTTACTAATTGTCCTTCCAGATGAGGCCTTTGCAGAGTGCCCTACTTTGAAGAACTCCAAATCTTGGCAAAATTAAGCTTAGGTTAAATAATCATAGAATCATAGAATCAAANTCACAGGGTTTGTGTTCCAGGCCCTTCACCAGCTTCATCGCCCTTCTCTGGACACGTTCCAGCACCTCAACATCTCTCTTGAATTGAGGAACCCAGAACTGGACACAGCACTCAAGGTGTGGCCTGACCAGTGTTGAGTACAGGGGAAAAATAACCTCCCTCGTCCTACTGGCCACACTGTTCCTGATCCAGGCCAGGATGCCATTGGCTTTCTTGGCCACCTGGGCACACTGCTGGCTCATCTTCAGTCTGCTATTCACCAGTACCCCCAGGTCTCTTTCTTCCTGGCTGCTCTCCAGCCACTCTGTCCCCAGCCTGTAGCTTTGCTTGGGGTTGTCGTGGCCAAAGTGCAGAACCCTGCACTTGGCCTTGTTAAGTCTCATCCCGTTGGCCTCTGCCCACCCAGTATCAGGACTATGTCTCAATGCAGAGCAGTACTTCTCACACAAGAGTCTGTAAAATTGTGTGGCAAAACTGTATAGGCTAAAAAGCCACCAGGGAAAGTTAAGCTAAAAACACTGCTTTAATATGCCCCTTAAACCAGACCTACCATCCAAGCCAAACACAGCAGTAACCAAGACAAGTCAGAACAGAACCCTTTAAGTCCTGGTGTATGTCTGCTTTCCTTCTCTCACTGTAGATGATTGCCATTCACATTTTTCATTTTAAATTATAAAAATACCTTTTATGTGACATTTATAACACAGAGCTAGAAAAATGCTGTTTTGATTTGAATAGGTCACTCTGAATACGTAACTAAAGCCTTGGAAAATATGCACAGTCCAATAGGTCATATAAATAATGTAGGTGGCCTTTGCTGTGGGGGGGGATATTCTAGCAGGCAACAATTATTTTGTCTGGCATGATTCACTTCCAATATCAGATTTCATTGCCATCAGTTAAATGGCTTTGTCAGCAAAAGTGCTATCAAAATTGCACACATATTTTCCATTTATTGGCAGTGTAAAGCCTCCAAGAGGTGATTAGCGCTGGATGCCAAAAGGAATGATTGTTGTGGCTCGATTTAGTTCAAACTACTTATGATTTAATTGCTTACAGTAAGCTGATGTGTATGAGTGGGGCTGTTAGAAGTAAACAGAACTCTATAAACAGTATGAAGGAGGGAGCAGAAAACAAATGTTTTCAGGCTTTCCTTTTCTAATTTTATTGTGTTGCCTAAAGGCACAACTAAGAGGAAAAGTGTTACTTTTTAGTCTTATATTTTAACATATGCTAGCCTAACTGGATTGCAGGTGGGCAGATCTTAATCCCTGGGTGGTTTGAACTGTAGTAATTGTTTTCACTAGCAAGTAGCATGACCCAGCAGGAATCCATCAGAAAAGCCAACGGTGCTTTGGTGCTCACGATCTGAAGTTGACATTGCACAGGGGGAGAGACTTTTGCTTTGGCTGAGCTCTAGTCTCACCTTTGATCCAAAAGCACCTTTCCTTAGCAAATGTTGCAATGGATGCTCTCCTTGACTGTAGCTTTCCATTTTGTTTCATCCAAAATAAAGAAAACACTGCTCTGCATGTGCAAAGATGGTGCTGCAGGGAAATCAGTGCCCAGGACAGGGGGACAAACAGGGGATTTGCTTCAAGGGATTTGAACAAAACCACTAACTCACATGCTCCCCTTCACTCCAGGTTTAAACAGTTTACCAAAGCTGAACAACCAAAACCAGCCTCAGCAAACAAGCCTCTTTCAGCTGAGTGGCAATACTTGCATTCTGAATATCTGCCTGAATTGATGTTGTCAAACATCCATTACGTGGACCACTTCTCTCAGGCCAAAGTAAGATGCAGAAGTGTTATTTGGTTTGCTCCTCCTTCCCTCAAGCAATGTTTTAACGAAAGGCCCAGGCAAACCTTGACTTTCCTTACTAAGCACTGTAATTTTCTAATGTTCAAAAACAAGGGGCAAAAAAGAATATTTTCTTTTGTTTCTGCCCCAAATCATCTGATTTTGTCGGATTCAGAGTAGATGAACCTCCCTTCCAAGTCTTTCCCTATCTCTAGGGTTCTGTACTGAGTGCTGAGAAAGGTGGAGAAAGAGCTGCAGTCTCCAAACCTTCTTTTTTGTGGCTTCAGGAGGGCTTTTCTCCTTTCCCTGAAAGGATGTTTGGCTATTCTGACTACATGTACATGCACTCATCCCTCCTTCAAGGCAGGAACGAGCTATGGAACCATGCAAAAGAGCAGCACAGTGGAAGCAGAAACTCTCTGTATCCTGTAAGCAACCCTGACCCACACCACTGTGTCAGTCCCCTAGCCCTTCCTAGAAAAGAGTATGTCAATGCAGCAGGGGTTTGCCTCTTCTTTACTTGCTTCTCTCCACTCACAAAGCAGGATAGTATGATCTGAGTATCTTTTCCAGTCAGTCAAGGTGCCTGTACTTTATTATGGGCTTATAGACAAAGAATCAGGAAGCACTGGAAAATTTATGCTTTTGTCCTTTGTCTCAGTTTCCTTCCAACGTGAAATGGCAGAAAGTAGAATTTATCTGTACAGAGAAGAAGAGGAAAAATTTTAGGTTCAGAGATAAGGAGTGATATATTAGAGCTGTCAGGTATTTAAGTAGCAGTAGCCATGAGAAACGCTGTTTGGTTTGCTGCTGTCATTCCTGTTTTTATCTTCCTCATAGACATTTATATCATTTCCCTCTTTTATATTTTTTCTTCTTTTAACTCATTATTCTCTTTTGTAATCCTTTTTTCCTTATCATTTGTTTCAGTTATGCAAGAAAACCTGGAGTATGAGATGCTGCACCTAAATCTGGGGAATTATTCATTTCATCTCCTTTGGCCTTTATTTTTAGTGGGGCTCCAATAACCATTACCATTCACTTTTGCAAGTAATTTAATGGTTGAATTCCTTTTCGTACAGGGTCTTCGTTGTCGGGTGAGTTCTTCAATTAATTCCCTATTGCCTTGCCAGGTCAGCTATATTTGCAATGTAAACAGAGAGGTTTGTTTGCATCATTTAATGGTGGGATAAGTGTATAGAGAGCACGTGGAGGGTGTCATTTTACTTTTTTATGATTTTTTTTTTTCCCCCTGCAAGTACAAAGAGAAGAAAATTGTGCATCAGGCACTGCTCTAGACCCTGTGTAGGAGGAGAGCAATTTCCAGCCCTATTCTTCTATACTGTATTTAGCAAAAAGGAATTTAAGCACAGATGTGAGGTAACTGCCTAAAGTGTAATGTCATTTGCTGCACACAGAATCAGTTCAAAATTCAAGCCTGACAAGTGCAGAGGAATGCCTTCTAATCTGCAGGAAAGTTAATTATCTCTTAAAGGCATATGCTTCTTCTAGAGCTTCCCAAGCAGGGACAATAATACTCCTCTGGCTTGCACCTGTCTGTGTTGTCCCTGGTGGGTGGCTCAGAGACTTTCAGAAACATTGCTCAAAATAGGGTGGCTGAGGGGGTGAAAACAGGGCTCAAAAATGTCTCTGTCCAGTTTTGCTTACTGGCCCCATGCTGCACCCTATTATCTCCTTGCCTTGCCTTGTCTATTGGTGTGCAACATCTCATTTAGACTTTGTCCCACCATATGTGAGCAGCCAAGAAGAAAGGGACCTGGGGGTACTGGTGGATAGTAGGCTGAAGATGAGCCAGCAGTGTGCCCAGGTGGCCAAGAAAGCCAATGGCATCCTGGCCTGGATCAGGAACAGTGTGGCCAGTAGGACAAGGGAGGTTATTTTTCCCCTGTACTCTGCACTGGTTAGACCACACCTTGAGTATTGTGTCCAGTTCTGGGCCCCTCAATTCAAGAGAGATGTTGAGGTGCTGGAATGTGTCCAGAGAAGGGCAATGAAGCTGGTGAGAGGCCTGGAACACAAACCCTATGAGGAGAGGCTGAGGAAGCTGGGGTTGTTTAGCCTGGAGAAGAGGAGGCTCAGGGCAGACCTCATTGCTGTCTACAACTACCTGAAGGGAGGTTGTAGCCAGGTGGGGGTTGGTCTCTTCTCCCAAGCAACCAGCAACAGAACAAGGGGACACAGTCTCAGGTTGTGCCGGGGGAGGTCTAGGCTGGATGTTAGGAGGAAGTTGTTGCCAGAGAGAGTGATTGGCATTGGAATGGGCTGCCCAGGGAGGTGGTGGAGTCACCGTCTCTGGAGGTGTTCAAGAGAAGACTGAATGGGGCATTTAGTGCCATGGTCTATTTGACTGGCTAGGGCTGGGTGCTAGGTTGCACCAGATGATCTTGGAGGTCTCTTCCAACCTGGTTGATTCTATGACTCTATGTGAGAAATTCACAGTTCTGCCCAGGAAGTTTCCACATACTCCCCCCATGCGCTCCCCCTGCCGCTACAAATCTGCTCTCTGTGTCATGATTCTACACCAAGATTTTAAGACACTTTAGCACTGAGGTTCAATGCTCCTCCAATGTGACTGGAAAATGTAACTCCAGCCAGTGTCAGTCATGAAAACAGACAATCCTTTCTCTGATCTACACGTTAGAGTGAAATGAAACATAACCTTTAGATGCAGTGTAGTTGCTGTATAAAGCATGCATTAAAAAAATGATCTTTGTTCATTTAGCTTAAGCAATCTTTCTTTGTAAATTGTAGTTCCTTGAAAAATAGGTACAGATAGTCTAGAAGATTTCTGAAATGTCACAGCAGCACTTCTTCTTTTGAAAGATGATGTATGTATCTTGCTCTGTAAAGAAAAGAGTGGGGAGAAAGCTGACAACTCATTACTCTTGAACAATGAAGAACTTTACATTACTTGAGAGTGTGAGCTGTTTTTAAAATAGAATAGTTCACATATTAGCTTCTCAGCACCTCCACAGGCTGCTGGCATGTCAAGTTTGGAAAGGGCTGGAAGAGGGAAGACTGGAAAGCATTGATTCTGGTTTAAACTTGACCACTGTGTAGATTCTTTTCAGATGAAGCAATTGTAAAATCATCTTTTATACTTTCTCTTCTTAAATCTGTAACTGACTGTTTGTTCCATGATGTATCAGGCAAGGCAGTAGTACTGGCTCTTTGGATCAACTTTCCCCCATCAGAATTAGATCCACAGACAGCCCCACATTTGCATACAAGTTTCATTGGCCTTTTATGAGAGGAAACACTCCATATGGAAGGCATGGCTTTAATCCAGAAGAAGAAGATGGACACAGTCATGTTATTTTATCATCTCATCTCATTGGCCAGTTCTGAAGCAGAGCAAATAAAAATGTTAAAATGTCTATGAAATAAGTCAACAATTCTGACCCACCAGCCCTTTTCTCAAGCAGCTGTAGGATGCTGCTGTTTTTTCACCTGTGAGTCTTCAGGGTGAAGGGTAGGTTATATTCCACATATCTTTGAAGTTGCTGTGGGTGAAAGTGCCTTTATCCTGTCCTCCTTTATGCTGCATTTGTTCTGCTCGTTACAAGTTACTTCCCAACTTGAGATGTTCTGTGAGCCTAGTTTTATTTCTAGATAAGAACTTTCTCTAACTTTTTATTTATTTTATTTTATTTTATTTTATTTTATTTTATTTTATTTTATGGTGGGTTCCTTGTTTTGTTTTCAGAACTTAACCTGTGTTTGCACCTCCAGCAGCACATAGGTAGTTGCCCAGCAGGAATCTCTAGTTTAGGACTACTTACAATATGCTTCCCTCTGTGGTTTGGATGCAGACAACCATCAATCCCTTTATCACAGGACACAGAAGGGAGAGATGATAGATGCAGTTCTCAGTATTTTTTTATATGTAAACTAGCTGATACTGGATTTTAGTACAACATATTTCACAAGTGGCTGATAGCTCTGATTTTAATAGGGACACTTCCTCTGGCAAAATAGAATAGAATCAACCAGGTTGGAAGACAGACCTGCTGGGGTCTGAAAGGTGTTAGAATCTTCCCATCTAAATTCATCTGAAAGGACCCAGAGACCACTCCACAATGTGAACTGAAGTGTGGTCAGTGGAGACAATCATGGGATGTGCTTCCAGAAAGCCCATCTGTCCGACCAAAAACACTTATAGAAGTGGACCCAAGGGATATTGGAATCTCTCAAAGCAATATTTCCTTTGGTATTCTCATGTTCTCATTTTACTCAGTGTAAGAGCAATGACTCAAATTTTTGTTGTGAATTTAGGGGGGGTTAGCATTAAAGAACAACACTACTTGAAAGAAAAAGATGGGATGATGAATTATGTGATACATGTATTTGTAAGACACAGATCAAACACTGAACACTGAGGCTGGCTGGCAGGGGCTGGGGGGTTGTTTTGTTGCTTTTTCCTTTGTCCTGTGAATAATCCCAAAGGATAAATAATGATAAATGGGTGAATATGTTCAGTGTGGTCTATCATTCCTTTTTGTTTCTAATTTTGCATTGCAACTTTTCTGCTGACTCTAAGTTCAGTGTTCAGTTCTTTGTTTCCTTATGATCTCCCTAGCAACCATAGTGTTGTCCTGGTTACAGTGATACGTGCTTAGTACTATACAATAGGAATTTTCAAGCATGAGCAGCTATCACATTGCTGCAGTGGGGTGGTGGAATGAAGACAGCAGTAGACAGTTCAGCAACTGCCTTCTGCTCATGAACTGGTTCCATCTGGACACAAAGCAGAGTTTCATGTAAAAACTTTACGTTCACTACCTTGTGTTTTTGTCACACTGTTAGCAGGTGTGACAGCTTTTGAATGTTGTATCTGTGTCTCTAGGGGGAAATTTTCATGCTGTCTTTCTCTTTTTAACACATTATAAGTCCATCTCAGACCTTCTTTTGCTTAAAACCAGGTGATGGTGTGTGACAAGCAAAAACCCAAACAAGATGATCCTCTCCTGTCATCTTAAAAAGAATAATTGTAATGAAATGCCTGCATTTTCAATGTTACATATTCATTCCCCATCAGTTGCAGAGATTTCCTATTGTCTTCAATTTCTAGTGCATACAGAGAGGTAGATTTCACTTTATATTTTCAAAGCTGTGGATTATAGTGTTAGGTTTACTAAACAGCATTGATATTGGCACAGTGGCTCCTAGAAGGTCATTTTAAACTACTTATGCCAAAAAAAAACATATCTCCTTCCTTTCCCTCTCCTGACCACCTGCTGTTTGGAAAAATCCCTTTGCTTACTATGCCTTTAAGTAATAGAATCATAGAATCAACCAAGTTGGAAGAGACCTCCAAGATCATCCAGTCCAACCTAGCACCCAGCCCTAGCCACTCAACTAGACCATGGCACTAAGTGCCTCATTCAGGCTTTTCTTGGAACACCTCCAGGGACGGTGACTCCACCACCTCCCTGGGCAGCCCATTCCAAGGGCAAATCACTCTCTCTGGCAAGAACTTTCTCCTGGCAAGAACTTCCTCCTAACACCCAGCCTATACTTCCCTTGGCACAACTTGAGATTGTGTCCCCTTGTCCTGTTGCTGATTGTCTGGGAGAAGAGACCAACCCCCACCTGGCTACAACCTCCCTTCAGGTAGTTGTAGACAGCAATGAGGTCACCCCTGAGCCTCCTCTTCTCCAGGCTAAACACCCCCAGCTCCCTCAGCCTCTCCTCATAGGGTTTGTGTTCCAGGCCCCTCACCAGCCTTGTTGCCCTTCTCTGGACACGTTCCAGCACCTCAACATCTCTCTTGGATTGAGTGGGCCAGAACTGGACACAGCACTCAAGGTGTGGCTTTGCTTCTAAAGCATGAAGCAAGTCTATTGTTGTATGGAAATCCATCTTTCTGCCTCATCATCATTTGCGTCTGTCGCAATGGTACTGCTGCAGAATAATCAAGTCACAGGGAAAAACACCACAGATTTTCTAGAGCTAATGTGTTTAATTCTGCTTCCACCACTGAAGAATGACTTGTAGAAACATGAGAAAATGGATTTTAGCATTCTTGTCATGTAATGAGACAAAAGGCTGTATGTACCCCAGAAAGGAAACGAAACATAGCAGTCATCTGTCAATACTGTGCCAGCTCTTAAACACTGAAGGGGATTCTCCTTGGGCCAATGCCTTCACATAAAACATACAATGTCTTTTTTTCTATTTACCATTTGAAAATAGAGGGTTTTTTTCTTTATGAATTGCCTATTTTAAGTTAAATTGAATGTATTTTCAGTTAACCATTGGAAGTTAAAGAAGGGGGGGGGGGGAAGTGAGGGTTTCAACTCAATAAAAGGTTTTTCTGCAGCTTTTTCTGTCTCATGAAAACTTTGTCTTCTTTTTGAACAAGCTGCTTTTCCCTGTTAAATTACAGAACCAAGAAAACCTTTAAGCCATCTGTATTTCTGATGATATGTGAAAGTTTGTCATAAGAAAATGGTAAATATCATTCTGCAAATAGTTGTGTTTTTCACCTATCCACCTCTCATTTATAGACTGTGTTTCCAAAAGTGCAGTCACTACAACACATAATTGTTTTTCTTACTTTGGTATATCTCAGCATCAATGTACTGTTTTTGCTGGGACAGACTCTGTGCTAGTTTGAAGCTAGCTAGAACAGTTTGGTGAGAGGAACTAGATTACAGGCTGTGAAATGAAAACAATGGTGATGTCTACTTCACTCATAAGCTTGCTGAGATATATAAGAATAAAAATCAAAACATAGATAACAGAGTCTCTCACTTGGGCTGCTGGCTGAGCTGCATCTTACTCTCTAACCTCACCCTCCATTTTGGACTAATCCACTTTGCTTCCTAACCTCCCTGGCCGAACCTCCATTCTTCCTTGGGACTGGGGTGAGGTTGAGAGGGGTAGGGGAAAGGTGAGGCGTGGTTGAGAGCCCCTCCTGGGGACTCAGGTTTCTGGGAGGGGAGTTGTGTTTCTGTATTACCTTTTACCTTGTCTATTTCTGTCTATAACTGTCTATACTGTAAATGTCTGCTTGTTTATTGTGCTAGCTGTAAATATAAGCTTCATTCATATTTCCAGAGCTAGCTGAGTCTAGTTGGATGATTTCTAAAGTTGGGAGGGGGGGGAGGGAAACACCTAAACCATCACAGACTCCCATGCCAGCCATAGGCTGCAAGCCATTAGCAGTTCTGAGTCAGCCAGGAAAGGTGACTTCAGGTTTATCCCATACCATGAGCATCACACAGTATAAAGGAGGAATTTTTATGAACCTTCTGCTTCAGCCTTTCATCAGGTGTGGGTTGGTCTCTTCTCCCAGACAACCAGCAACAGAACAAGGGAACACAGTCTCACAATGTGCTGGGGGAAGTACAGGCTGGATGTTAGGAGGAAGTTGTTTCCAGAGAGAGTGATTGGCATTGGAATGGGCGGCCCAGGGAGGTGGTGGAGTCACCGTCCCTAGGGGTGTTCAAGAAAAGCCTGGATGAGGCACTTAGTGCCATGGTCTGGTTGACTGGATAGGGCTGGTTGCTAGGTTGGACTGGATGATCTTGGAGGTCTCTTCCAACCTGGCTGATTCCATGATTCTATGATTCTATGATATGTACCTACAGAATCCTGGAAAGTCAGCAGTCTGAAAATCAAGTTAGATGATTTCCTTCTGCATCCTACTGCTAACTTGCAATCATGTCCACTCCACTGACTTTGCTTTGTGAAGCTTTTTATGTCTAGGGCCAATCAATGTACTTTCAGGAAATAACTTTACTGCACAAGAAGCAAAGTCTGACTCGTTCTTGCAAAGCTGTTCTAGTGTGCAGAGCAGTAAATACCACAAACCTTCTAAGCATTCTGTTCTCATTTATCTGAGAAAATGACTACCAAAAGTACATGCACTTAACCAAAATTTCTAAGTCATATCTGCTGAAATAAGTTTCCAACCAACATTTCTAAGTCATAACTGATGAAATCAGTTTTCACTTATCCCCTGCTGCTAGCTCTCCATCTCTGTTCTTCCAATATCTCTGTGGGTGGAGTAGATTGTTGCACAGATGTTTACTAAATCAAGTAAAGCTATTCAAGCTAGCAAAGTTGATTCCTCCTAGTGGTATCTATGTCAATTGCCCTGTATGCTTTTTTTTTTGCCTATGTGGTATTAATATAAAATCAGAAATACTGAGGTGGGATAAGAGAGATGTTCCCAGGGAGGTGGTGGAGTCAGCATCCCTGGAGGTGTTCAAGAAAAGCCTGGATAAGGCACTTAGTGCCATGGTCTAGTTGACTGGATAGGGCTGGGTGCTAGGTTGGACTGGATGATCTTGGAGGTCTCTTCTAACCTGGTTGATTCTATTCTATTCTATTCTATTCTATTCTATTCTATTCTATTCTATTCTATTTTTCCAGTGGATATCTGACAGGGCACAGCAATTCTGTAGCAGGTTCTATGATTCCAAGAGTTTTGCTCTTTCGACAGTCAACCCCAGAGGTCAGTAAGTACTTTGGAGTTATCTATGAATATTATCTGCCATCCAACAGAGGAAATTCCATCAGTAAGGTCACTTAGGAAATTTTGTTTCTGTGATAGCACAAAGGAACAAAAAAACCCCAAAGGATAAAAATACCATTTCATCTGAATAGCTGAATTTTCTGCCTTTTTCATTGTAATAGCTTGCTTCAAAAGTCAACTTTTATTCTTTCACTGATTTAAAACAAGAAACCTAGAAATCATTAAAAGGATTAGCATAAATTTAAAATATGACTAACAAGCACATTATTTAAATTATCTCAGTGTGTGTTCAACATAAATGTGTTATTTTGTACTCCCAGAGAATCAGCTGTGTTTGACCTTTTGTAAAGGCTTTGTTAGACTTCAGTCAACCAATTCAGCATTTAAATTAAATGAACTTTTCAGGGATGCTTTTCCCCTCATAAAGTTCACAAGATTTATGTGCTTCTCAAGCTCAGGTTTTTGTTTACCCTCATGCCCTTGTTGTGTTGGGGGGCACCAGAGCTGGATGCAGTACTCCAGGTGGAGTCTCACAAGAGCAGAACACAGGGACAAAGTCACCTCCCTCGAACTGCTGGCCACACATCTTTTATCTCAGGGTGTCACAGCCTATGATCTAGCTCTTCTCACCAAAACATTCTAGCTAGCTTCAAACTAGCACAGTGTGGTTGGCATTCTAAGATGCCAGAGCATATTGCTGGCTCATGTTAAGTGCCTCATAAACTTCATTCCCAAGTCCTCTGGAGGTCTATTCTCAATCTACATATCACCTAACCTGTATTGGTGCTTGGGATTGCCCCAACCCAGGTGCAGGACCTTGTAATTTGCCATGCTGAACTTCATGAAGTTGAGCATGGGCCTGCCTCTTCAGCCCTGTCCAGGTCCTTCTGGGTGGCATCTCTTCCCTCCAGCTTGTTGACCACACTACACAGCTTGGTATCATCAGCAAATTTGCTGAAATGGCCATCAATTACACTGTCTTTGTCACAGACAAAGCTGGTAAACAGCACCAGTTTGCAGCACCAATCCCTGAGGGACAGCATTCACGACAGGTGTGGCCAGTAAGACAAGGGAGGTTATTCTGCCCCTGTACTCAGCACTGGTCAGGCCACACCTTGAGTGCTGTGTCCAGTTCTGGGCCCCTCAATTCAAGAGAGATGTTGAGGTGCTGGAAGGTGTCCAGAGAAGGGCAACAAGGCTGGTGAGTGGCCTGGAACACAAACTCTATGAGGAGAGGCTGAGGGTGCTGGGGTTGTTTAGCCTGGAGAAGAGGAGGCTCAGGGGTGACCTCACTGCTGTCTACAACTACCTGATGGGAGGCTGTAGCCAGGTGGAGGTTGGTCTCTTCTTCCAGGCAACCAGCAATAGAACAAGGAGACACAGTCCCAAGTTGCGCCAGGGGAAGTCTAGGCTGGATGTNCACTGCTCTCCAGCCACTGGTGAGAAAAGAGGCTAAAATGGTGAAGAGGGTTTACAGAGAAGAAACAAAACAGGAAAACACATCTTAGACACGGAAAAAATCAACCCTACATGATTTAATTACTTTAAAGAAAAGATTAGGGGGTGACAGCATTCCCTACTCTGGGCAGAGAACTTTGTTCATCTGTTTTATTGTTAAAAGTGAAAGCAAAAATTATTTCCCAGTGATATGGAAACTCAGCAGCAACAGCATTCCTTATCTCTAGACTTGATTTGTAATTTCCTCTGCAGTTTGAATATTAATTCAAAAATCCATCATCAGTGGTAACATTCACAATCTCTCTCTAGTGGCTGTTTCTCTGAACTATAAGCCCATTGGAGGTCCAGATAAGTATTATTTGGCTTACAAAGTGAAAATTTATCCCTTGAGATATGCAAGCAACCATTAAAATGTCTCAGCCCTCCCTCAATGGGTCATCACACTCCTCTTGCCACTTCCTCTTGATGCTGTATATATCAAAGCTGATGGGATGAAGAAAAAGTTTACTTATGGGTTTCATAGTATCACAGTATCATCAGGGTTGGAAGAGACCTCACAGATCATCAAGTCCAACCCTTCACCACAGAGCTCAAGGCTAGACCATGGCACCAAGTGCCACGTCCAATCCTGCCTTGAACAGCTCCAGGGACGGCGACTCCACCACCTCCCTGGGCAGCCCATTCCAGTAGCCAATGACTCTCTCAGTGAAGAACTTTCTCCTCACCTCGAGCCTAAACTTCCCCTGGCACAGCCTAGAAGACAGTCTTTCCTGTCCTGTCTAGTTTCATATGGCTTAGGCACACTGAGCTTTACTGGCTCATTTGGCATCCTTCTGTGCGTTTGTGAAGGCAACACTAATGGAGACTGCCTCCCTGCAGTACTGTGCATATACACTCGTACAGACAGCAAGTTACAAGTGAGAACTGTTTAAATTCCATGTATAAAGCTGCTCCATTTTACACTATGGGATTCCTCCATCATATACAATGAATCTATATGAAATGTTCTCCGAGCATAACCCTTCTTCACAGCCTCCTATGTTCTCTGTAATGCTATGATCAGCAGAGAACTGATTAGCAGCTTGTCGTAATCACCAGGGTAAATTTAACTTGGAATAAGGAAAAGCTGTGGTAATGGGCTTTTCCCACTTTCTTTGGCAAGTAGAGTGTATTCTTTGGAGCTAAACAATTGATTAAATGCCCATCCCTGTTTGTGTGCTTTTTTAGATGGACTTTCAATCAATACAGCAACATCCTTTTCAGCTGTACTGCCACAAAAACATGGCATCTGCTTCTAAATGTAACCAAAACCAATGAACTAACTGAGCAGGGGAAATAGAAAGGCTTCTGTAAGGGTAATTCTGGAATGAAACCTTGTAAAGAAAACTAATAGCACAGGCTTTAGGCAGACACACCTTGAGTACTGTGTCTGGTTCTGGGCCACTCAATTCAAGAGAGATGTTGAGGTGCTGGAAGGTGTCCAGAGAAGGGCAACAAAGCTGGTGAGGGGCCTGGAACACAGCCCTGTGAGGAGAGGCTGAGGGAGCTGGGGGTGTTTAGCCTGGAGAAGAGGAGGCTGAGGGCAGACCTCATTGCTGTCTACAACTACCTGAAGGGTGGTTGTAGCCAGGTGGGGGTTGGTCTCTTCTCCCAGACAACCAGCAATAGGACAAGGGGACACAGTCTCAAGTTGTGCCGAGGGAGGTATAGGCTGGATGTTAGGAGGAAGTTGTTGGCAGAGAGAGTGATTGGCATTGGAATGGGCTGCCCAGGGAGGTGGNAATGAATGCTGTTCACCTTCCATTCTAGCAACAAAGTCAGGAAGTATAGACTTCCATTCATTGTGCTCCACACATATGCTTACAGTGACAGGCAACAAACTATCTCATGCTTTTCCAATCAGGCTACTGCCACTAACAGTGTTAGAGAAGACACAGACTATTGAGCAGGGGCTGGTTAGTTCAAGGGAATCTCAACCTCCACCTCAACTCTGCTATTGCAGTCCCTTTGGGCAGCCCTGTGGCTTAAGTATTTTAGCAGCTATGTAGTCTAACCAGAAAATACTCTGTTCCCTCAGTCCTGCTGAACTGTTTTGCATATTTCCTATTTTTAGTTCCTTTCTAAGCTTGTGACAGAGGGTGATTTAATTTTTTAATGTGGTACCAAGCTTAAATGATAAGTGATAAGTATAGCCTGATAAACACAGCATACTGATATTTAATGTATTCCTCTCCACTTTGCAAGTCTAAAAACAATGATCAGTGATTAGAAAATAAGCTTAGCATGATTTTATTTATGGAACATAGTTAATGAATCTGTTTTTCAGTAAATAATTGCAGTAATCAACTGAAATAGCAGTAGAAGTGTACAGTAAATAGGTCAGACTGGGTAAAATTTTAAGCATTTATTCCCAGATATCTTTCAGCCAATTTCTGTCTCAAGGGTTTCACAGAATTTTCTTGTTAGGTTCTGTTTTCTTTTCTGCATTATTTATGTCCAGAACTCGAGCAGAGGTTTATGATAACCTCTATGGGTAAATACCTTCTATTGCTAATCGAGACAACAATCAGTCTGCAGTCAGACCCCACCTGGAGTACTGTGTGCAGTTCTGGAGCCCCCAACACAAGAAGGACATGGAACTGCTGGAGCGGGTCCAGAGGAGAGCCGCGAAGATGATCAGAGGGCTGCAGCAGCTCTGCTATGGGGACAGGCTGAGAGAGTTGGGGCTCTTCAGCCTGGAGAAGAGAAGGCTTCGAGGAGACCTTAGAGTGGCTTTCCAGTATCTGAAGGGAGCCTACAGGAAGGCTGGGGAGGGACTATTGACAAGGTCTTGTAATGTCAGGACGAGGGGGAATGGGTTTAAGCTGGAAGAGGGGAGATTTAGACTGGATGTTAGGAGGAAGTTCTTTACAGTGAGGGTGGTGAGACACTGGAACAGGTTGCCCAGGGAGGTTGTGGATGCTTCCTCCCTGGAGGTGTTTAAGGCCAGGCTGGATGAGGCCTTGAGCAGCCTGCTCTAGTGGGAGGTGTCCCTGCCTATGGCAGGGGGTTGGAGCTGGATGATCCTTGAGGTCCCTTCCACCCTAAACCATTCTATGATTCTATGATTTTCTCCTCTTATTGCCTTGCAGCATAGGGATGGCTACAAACATAAAAAGTGACCATTATGAAGACTCTTGACTGACTCTTCTACTCTACATCTTCAAGATAAAAACGGCAAATAATGTTCATTTTATGTTTTTCATGCTGTCATAAAATGAATTCACCTTCAATTCGCCCACAGTAGGAACCTTGAAGTGAAATGAATATGTGCCACAAGCCGTAGCCAAGCATGGATGCCAGCCTGATAAGTACATAAGATTACTTTGAGACACATATACACTGAGACATATTTGCTAACTCCTCAGACAGGCTTTCTGTGGATTCAAAAAGGGAAAACAAATAGCCAGAAAAAATTAGAGATTTCCCTGAAGGGGACATATCCAAGAAAGGAAAACAGCAAAAGAATTTAAAACATGTCAAGTAACACGGGACAATTTGGGTTTAAAACTCATAAGCCTTGAAAAATGACAAAACCAGAATTTAATTTTCATATTGGTAACCTTTAGGTTAAGTCAATTACCTGGATTGAATCTTCACAAGTTGCTTGAGGCTATCAATGTCTGTGCCTCATAAGAGCATGCTTTATTTTTTTCATTCTTCAAAATGTGCCACAAATTATGATTTGAGCTTTGTCTGTTTTGCTGTCATTAGCCTCAGCTAGCATGACTGCTCCTGTACTTTGCTACTGACTTTTACATCTTTCCTCTGCTCCCAAAGTTTTCACAGCTTTTCAAGCTTACCCATGGTGAGGCAAAAGAACAGCAACCTTTAAATTAGCATCAGCCCAAGCTGACACTTCCACAAGGCACTGTCCTCTGTCCTTGTAGCACAGCTAAGAAGCAGAGCTTGTTAGTGTACACCTAGAGCTAACCCATGGCAGCAGCACTTTGGGATTTCACTAGCTCAGACCACATCAGATCAAAAACATCACTAAGCACCAGTGAGCCACAGTAGCTGTGAATAAATTCTAAACATAAATGGAGTACTGGAGTACTGTGTGCAGTTCTGGAGCCCCCAACACAAGAAGGACATGGAACTGCTGGAGCCAGTCCAGAGGAGAGCCACGAAGATGATCAGAGGGCTGGAGCAACCAGCAACAGAACAAGGGGACACAGCCTCAAGTTGTGCCAGGGGAGGTATAGGCTGGATGTTAGGAGGAAGTTCTTCACAAAGAGAGTGATTGGCATTGGAATGGGCTGCCCAGGGAGGTGGTGGAGTCACTGTCCCTGGAGGTGTTCA
>WAAF01012063.1:913-16529 GCA_013400475.1 Tricholaema leucomelas
TTACAGCTGGCACAATTTACAAGCAGATATTTACAGTATATACAGTTATAGACAGACAAGGTAAAAAGGTAATACAGACACAGCTCCCCTCCCAGAAACCTGAGTCCCCAGGAGGGGCTCTCAACCACCCCTCACCTTTCCCCTACCCCTCTCAACCTTACCCCAGTCCTAAGAAAAAAAAAAAAATGGAGGTTCGTCCAAGAGGATTAAGAAGCAAAGGTGAAATCAGCCAAAGCAGATGGAGGGTGAGGTTAGAAAGCAAGATGGAGTTCAGCCAGCAGCCTCAGCTTCTCCCCAGCAGGCAAAGCAGAAGAGAACAGCCCAGCACAAAGTGCAGAGCACAGTGACTTTTATCTTTTGTTTTGCTTTTCTTCTTTACACATCTCAGCAAGACTGTGAGGGAAGTAGACCTCACCATTGTTTTCATTTCCCAGCCTATGATCTAATTCTTCTCACCAAAACATCCCAGCTAGGCTCAAACTAGCACACCTAGCTTGGTGTCATCCACAAACTTAATGATGCTGGGTGGGTTGAGAGTAGCACTGAAGAATGAGACTTGGGTGTATTGATTGATGAGAAGCTTAACATGAGCCACAAGTGTGCTCATGCAGCCCACAGGGCAAATCATACTCTGAGCTCAATTAAGGGGAGTGTGGCCAGGAGGTCAAGAATGGTGATTCTTCCCCTTTATTCTGCTTTTATGAGACCCCCATCTCAAATACTGCATCCAGTTCTGCTGTCCCAATCATAAGAAGGACACAGAGCTGTTAGAGTGAGTTCAGAGGAGGGCCACAAAGATGGTCCGAGAGCTACCTGTGCTCTGGGGGTAGGCCAAGGGAGCTGGAATTGTTCAGCCTGGAGAGGAGGGCTCTGGGAGGCCCTTAGAGGAGCCTTCCAATACCTGAAGGGATCCTATAGGAAGGCTAGAGAGAGACTTCTCATAAGGGTATCTAGCAACAGGACAAGAGGGAATGGTTTTAAGCTGAGGGAGAGTAGGTTTAGACTGGATCTTAGGAAGAAATTCTTCAATACAAGGATGATGGGACTCTGGAGCAGGCTGCCCAGGGAGACTGTGGATCCCCCCTTCCCTGGGGGTGTGCAAGGCCAGGTTGAATAAAGCTTTGAGCAGCTGAGTGTAGGTGAAAGGCATCCCTGCCCATGGCGGGGAGTTTGGAGTAGATGATCTCTACAGTCTCTTCCAACCTAAGCCAAATGGTTCTATAATTCCTGAGGCTTTTAGCTTTCTTTTGCCTGTCTCCCCCTCTCTCCTCCATCCAGGTGGAGCACTGTGGGGCTGTCCTCACCATCCTTTTCTGGCAAAAATTGCAGTCCTGTTTCCCCCCCACACACACAGAGATTTTTCAACCATGCTTAGCTGAGGTGTGAACTATCAAATTCAGTGGGTTATTGTGATGGTTTGGGTGTCCCCTGCCCCCCCCACACTTTAGAAATCCCCCAGACTAGACTCAGCCAGCTCTGGAAATTTGAATGAAGCTTATATTTACAGCTGGCACAGTGTACAAGCAGATATTTACAGTATATACAGTTATAGACAGAAATAGACAAGGGAAAAAGGTAATACAGAAACACAACAGCCCTCCCAGAAACCTGAGTCCCCAGGAGGGGCTCTCAACCACCCCTCACCTTCCCCCTACCCCTCTCAACCTTACCCCAGTCCTAAGGAAGAATGGAGGTTTGGCCAAGAGGGTTAAAAAGCAAGGTGAAGCAGCCAAGCAAAGGAGGGTGAGGTTAGAAAGCAAGATGGAGTCCAGCCAGCAGCCTCAGCTTCTCCCCAGCAGGCAAAGCTCCCCAGCGAAGAGAAGAAGCAAGTGACCTAATCTTTGTTTTGCCTTTCTTCTTTACACATCCCAGCAAGACTGTGAGGGAAGTAGACCTCACCATTGTTTTCATTTTACAGCCTATCATCTAGTTCTTCTCACCAAAACATGCTAGCTAGGCTCAAACTAGCACAGTTATACAGAGAAATGATTAAGCATTCCAGCCAATGGTTGTGCTTCAGTCTTAGTTTTTCCTGAGTTACTGTCAGCACTAGGATAAGGATACCCTCTTAGACCTTTGGTTCAATTGCTGCTGTTTAAAAGGTAATTTTCTAGATGGAGGCTGAAGAATGTGTCAAGATAGCCTAATCTGACCCCCTCTGCAAAGAATTCCTGTGTGATCTTGGCCAATAATGCCTGCAGGTAACCCAGTGACCTAGCATATCTCTCAGGAATATATGCTCTTCAGCCTTGATCTGAAGACTATCACTGCTGGCTTCTTTATCACAGCCTTGGGTAATGTGGATTTCTTGTAGGGTTTTTTCCCTTGTCTGAGGGACAGAGCTCTCTAGTTATAGCTATTCTCTGTAAGTACCTGTGCATTCTGATCAGGTTAGCTTCTGTCCTCTTTGATAAGTTTAAAGCCTCAAACCATCCTCACTATGAGGTCTTGTGTCAATTTTGTGTCATTCTAGACAATTTCTTCATTTTAATTTTTGTTTTTTGGCAGGAGGCAGTAATGCCAAAGGGTCAAATGCTTGGTGAAAGGTGCTCCCCTGTACTCACTTGCGTTTCTAACATGGAAGTACCAGGGTCTTTTCAGTACTCATGTGTATGTGTTGGTTTGCTGAGGTAGTTAAACATTAATATTCCCATTTCACAGATTGAGAAACTGGAGCTGAGCAGTCAAATAACCTATTCAGGGTCATCCTGTGATCCAGTGATACCTGCTCCCATTCTGTGTCTGCTCACCTCCACTGCTGTGCTGCTGCTTGCATCTGAACCTGAAGGCTCCCTCCTCAATGACTTGGAGATGCTATCTGTTACTATGATCATAGAATCAATCAGGTTGGAAGAGACCTCCAAGATCATCCAGGCCAACCTAGCACCCAGCCCTAGCCAGTCAACCAGACCATGGCACTAAGTTTCTCATCCAGGCTTTGCTTGAACACCTCCAGGGACGGTGACTCCACCACCTCCCTGGGCAGCCCATTCCAATGCCAATCACTCTCTCTGACAACAACTTCCTCCTAACATCCAGCCTAGACCTGCCCTGGCACAACTTGAGACTGTGTCCCCTTGTTCTATTGCTGGTTGCCTGGCAGAAGAGACCAACCCTTACCTGGCTACAATCTCCCTTCAGGTAGTTGTAGACAGCAATGAGGTCACCCCTGAGCCTATGCACTTTTTTGTTGGTTTTGTTTGTTTGAGGCTTGCTGGGTTTGTGGTTTGTTTTTTTTAAAAAAGGTATCAAAAAAATGTTAGTTATGAAGTCTAACACTTCAAATTAAAGAGAGGCTGTTAAGGCTGATGGCTTTCATCACCTTTCTCATAGTTTATGAAAGTATCACAGTATCACCAAGGTTGGCAGAGACCTCACAGACCATCAAGTCCAAGCCGTTACCACAGAGCTCAAGGCTAGACCATGGCACCAAGTGCCACGTCCAGTCCTGCCTTGAACAGCTCCAGGGACGGCGACTCCACCACCTCCCTGGGCAGCCCATTCCAGTAGCCAATGACTCTCTCAGGGAAGAACTTTCTCCTCACCTCAAGCCTAAATTTCCCCTGGCACAGCTTGAGGCTGTGTCTTCAGTACATATGCTTTAATTTCATCTTTCTACAAATACTCTTTGCCTCACAATGGCAGAGGTGTGAGTAGCCAAAAGTAGACAAAAAGTGTTGAATGCAGCTTATCATAGAATCACAGAATGGTTTAGGTTGGAAGGGACCTCGAGGATCATCCAGCTCCAACCCCCTGCCATAGGCAGGGACACCTCCCACTAGAGCAGGCTGCTCAAGGCCTCATCCAGCCTGGCCTTAAACACCTCCAGGGAGGAAGCATCCACAACCTCCCTGGGCAACCTGTGCCAGTGTCTTACCACCCTCACTNCCTTGCCCTGCTGCCCACACTGCTCTTGATGCAGCCCAGCTCCTGATGCAGCTTGTCATTGAAAAGTGAGTGGGTTTTGGTTTTTTTATGTTACCCTGAAAGTGCTTTTGTTTCTTTAAGTATTCTCCATCGTCAAACTGAGGAAAAACAGATGATCTGATAAAAGCAAGGCACTTATTTGCTTTATCTAAATAGCTTACATCAGCTGCAGGTACTGTTGATGCACTGCCACATCTGTTACTGGGACACCAACACTTGAAGCAATGTTTCACTTAGAATAGCTTTTAGAGAAGCTTGGAAATCCAGTTGGCAGCATCTGGAAGGAATATGAATATTTGTACAGGTTGTTTTTTGCAGAGGTAAATACAGTTTATAAAGGCCTGTCTGTCTAATCAAGAAGCACAAGGATAGCCAGGACAAATTTTAAAAGGACCCAGTAGAGAATCACAGAATCATAGAATCAATCAGGTTAGAAGAGACCTCCAAGATCATCCAGGCCAACCTAGCACCCAGCCCTAGCCAGTCAACCAGACCATGGCACTAAGTGCCTCATCCAGGCTTTTCTTCAACACCTCCAGGGACGGTGACTCCACCACCTCCCTGGGCAGCCCATTCCAATGCCAATCACTCTCTCTGTGAAGAACTTCCTCCTAACATCCAGCCTAGACCTCCCCTGGCACATCTTGGGACTGTGTCCCCTTGTTCCATAACCAACCAGTAGAGGTACTAATATTTTTGTATTGTTATTATTTAAAATAGCGTTTTACCATTTATTGTAGAGTAAGACAACCCCTCCACATAAAATAGCTGAGGCTGCTGCTCAGTATGTGTTCACCTCTTTTGGGTCCTGCTAAAATGTATTTCATAAACATGTGCTTTAATGCTTCTCTTAAATCAATGTGTTAAATCACCTGTTTGATTCAAACTACCTTAACAACTCCCTGCAACAGGAGGGAAGGGGGAGGGGGCAAATATATCCTTCCCTTATTAAGAGTTGATGAAGTGCAGGATGGATCATCTCATCAAAGTAAATAGCTCAATACGTTCTTACAGTTATCTCCTGTCTTGTCATTACTAGGACTAGAGTCACTAGGATTTGAGTAAAGTTGGGCTTATTATTAACCAAAGCTTATGTAAGATGTTTTTGCATCTGATTCTATTTTTTGCAGTTACTTGGACTCTATCTTTCAGGTACAAAATGCTGCCTGTGTAAGAGGGCTCACACAAAGCAATTGTAATTAGCGCTGGCTAGGCAACAAATAGGGACTCAAAAGTAGGTTGGTGTGGTCAGCCTGAGCTTACTGCAACCCAAAATGTGATGGCTTTGCTTTCCTGTGAGATTTTTGAGGTAGGGATGGAGGGGTCCCATGAAGCATAGGGGATGCAACTGCCATGTATACAAGGTGGCAGATTTGTGGTGTAAGATGGTGTAAGCCCTATCAGCAAGGTGCCACTGCTACAGTGGTCAGTGAGACCCTCTCACAGAATCACAGAAATCAGAGAAACATCCAGGTTGGAAAAGCCCCTCAGGAACACCAAGTTCCCTAAGCACCATATTCAAGTGACCCTTAAACACAGCCAGGGTCAGTGACTCCACCACATCTGCACTTTGGCCACAACAACCCCAAGCAGCACTACAGGCTGGGGACAGAGTGGCTGGAGAGCAGCCAGGAAGAACGGGACCTGGGGGTACTGGTACATCATAGGCTGAAGATGAGCCAGCAGTGTGCCCAGGTGGCAACAAGACCCGAGGGCATCCTGGCCTGTATCAGGAACAGTGTGGCCAGCAGGACGAGGGAGGTTATTCTGCCCCTGTACTCAACACTGCTTAGGCCACACCTTGAGTGCTGTGTCCAGTTCTGGGCTCCTCAACTCAAGAGAGATGTTGAGGTGCTGGAAGGTGTCCAGAGAAGGATGACAAAGCTGGGGAGGGGCCTGGAACACAAACCCTATGAGGCTGAGGGAGCTGGGGGTGTGCAGCCTGNCCATGGTCTAGCTGACTGGCTAGGGCTGGGTGCTAGGTTGGACTGGATGATCTTGGAGGTCTCTTCCAACCTGGTTGATTCTATGATCTCTGGGCAGCTCATTCCGGTACCTGACCACTCTCTCTGTGAAAAGCTTTTTCCTAATGTCCAATCTAAACCTACCCAGATGTGAGGTGCATGACACCAAGTGCTGCAGCATCCAAACTCAGGAGGGCTGGAGGCTGTGCAGGACCCTTATCATGTTCATGTGGAGTCCCAGGGCAGGACTCCTCACCAACCAGCAGCAAAGAGCCTCACACATTTAGACGTACAATGAAAATGGTGTAGGCTATGCAGGCTTTGCGGGCGGCTTTCTGCCCTGTCGTAGGAGGCTAACTGTATGGCAAAACAAGCACCTCCTGGCTGCCCTCCCCAGCTCTGAGCCTTTCCAAAGGGTCACAGGATTTCTCCAGAGTAGTGCTCGCCTGCAGTGCTGTCGTCCATTGCAGACAGGAGTACAGCCTTGTGCAATGTGTGGTCACTGTGGGATCGATGAATTACTGCTCTCTGCAGTGAGTTGTCAGTTTGGCCTTTTGGATCTTCTCAGGGCTACCACTGCTCTGCTGATCATTTCTTTACATTTTATTTTCCCTTGTATATGTTTGGGTTGTTTGTCTGTATGCTTGTTTTTCCCCTGGGAGGCTCAAGTCAAACCAGAAGAGAGGCAGGACAAGGGAGATGAAATCTCTGGGTAGCCACCATTAGGGTTTTTCTCAGAAACTGGCATAGCCTTGCCACGAATGACGAGATATGGAGAATAACTCCTGCCAAGAGAGATGGTGAGGTGCTGGAACATGTACAGAGAAGGGCAACAAACCTGGTGAGGGGCCTGGAACACAAACCCTATGAGGAGAGGCTGAGGGAGCTGGGGGTGTGCAGCCTGCAGAAGAGGAGGCTCAGGGGGGACCTCATTGCTGTCTACAACTACCTGAAGGGAGGCTGTAGCCAGGTGGGGGTTGGTCTCTTCTGCCAGGCAACCAGCAACAGGACAAGGGGACACAGCCTCAAGTTGTGCTGAGGGAAGTATAGGCTGGATGTTAGGAGGAAGTTGTTGGCAGAGAGAGTGATTGGCATTGGAATGGGCTGCCCAGGGAGGTGGTGGAGTCTCTGTGCCTGGAGGTGTTCAAGCAAAGCCTGGATGAGGCACTTAGTGCCATGGTCTGGTTGACTGGCTAGGGCTGGGTGCTAGGTTGGACTGGATGATCTTGGATGTCTCTTCCAACCTGATTGATTCTATTCTATTCTATCCATTGCTGCAAGAAGCCAGGATATGGAGACTTAAAAATGTAGCTCAAGTGTCCTGGCTGCTGTGAGTGAAATGTTTCAGTGTCCCATGCTTGTGTGCAGCCTGCTAGAGGAAGGAAGGACCTTTTTGTAAGGTTTGGGATTTATCTGTCTCATGCACATAAATATGTGAGACTTTCTTAAATCTTTCAGTGTCTGCTGGATTTTACCTCACATCAGGGGAGGGAGAGGAAGCCACAGAGGTACAAACTTGGAACCTGTGGTGGCTCCTGTGTGGAATTGGAGGTCAGTTCATGGCTCCCACTATCTCTGATCCGCTTACCTTCAGGCAACTGACATGCCTCAATGATGGTGACACTGTAAGTGCATCCCTGGCAAGGCAGCCCTCTTCATCATGCTACAGTTGGAGCTCCT
Organism: Tricholaema leucomelas; assembly: GCA_013400475.1. Lineage (NCBI taxonomy): Eukaryota > Metazoa > Chordata > Aves > Piciformes > Lybiidae > Tricholaema lacrymosa > Tricholaema leucomelas. The sequence goes on from WAAF01012063.1 coordinate 8,485, forward strand.
CACCTGTCACCCTGGGGGCAGCTCCTGCTGAGTCTCTCCAACTGTCCTCCTACGTTGTCACAGTATGAGATAGTGTCCTGAGAAATTTAAAAGCTTTACTGCCTGAGGGTCCAATCTTGCTTTGAAATCTGCTTTGTACCTCTCCTCAGGGTTGAAAGCCTTTTGGGGCATGAGAGCACCTTGAAGTTTCTGTCCAGTCTGAAGTATGTGTGGCTGTTTTCAAGAGGAAAATTGCCAGAACATTGACAGCTCTCTCTGGCATGAAACTGAAGGGGGGAAACGTAGCTTATCTGTGCCAATGACAGCTCCCTGAGTAGCTCCCCCAGGTTTTGGCTGAGCCACTTTTGTGGGATTTGTGCCTCCACAGGAGTATCAATTGTATATTGGGGTGTTCCAGCCTCAGAGCTTGGAGATGCAGCTCTGAGCCACCATTATTTCTGCTTAATCTCTGCTATATGAGGGCCTGAGCACCTCTGGAGAAGGTTAGTGTCTTGGGGGAGGTAAAAATGACACTGTTGCATGACAGTTGAAGTCCTTGACTTATCAGAGGCAGAGACAGATTCAGATGGAGGGAAAAGGGTTTCTGATGTATGTGCTGCTGCTAAATAGTGTTCAAAATGCAAAATCTGCTTTCCTCAGGGAAGTGTCCTGGTCTTTGGGCTTTGTTTACCAGCTCTGCTCATGCCTTCTGACCTCTTGTGCTAGTTTGAAACTAGCTAGAATGTTTTGGTGAGAAGAACTGGATACAGGCTGTGAAAGGAAAACAAGGGTGATGTCTACTTCACTCATAGGCTTTCTGAGAGGTATAAGAATATGAATCCAAGCATACATGATGCCCCAAGAAGAAGTAGTGCCTTACCTGAGCTGCACTCCTCTCTAGCCTCTCTGCTGTCTCTCTGATTAATCCACTTTGCTTCCTAACCCCCTGGCTGAACCTCCATTCTTCCTTGGAACTGGGGTAAGGTAGAGAGGGGAGGGAGAAGGTGGAAGGGCAGTTGGGAGCCCCTCCTGGGGACTCAGGTTTCTGGGAGGGCTGTTGTGTTTCTGTATTCCCTTTTACCTTGTATATTTCTGTCTATAACTGTATATACTGTAAATATCTGCTTGTATATTGTGCCAGCTGTAAATATAAGCTTCATTCAATCTCCAGAGCTGGCTGAGTCTAGTCTGGGTGATTTCTAAAGTGTGGGGGGGCAGGGGACACCCAAACCATCACACCTCTTTGAATCGCAGAGGGGTAGGTTGGATTTGAATAAGGATGCAAATGGTCTGGAGGCATTGGCTGAGCTCTTAGCTAGCTTGAGGTGAGGAGAAAGTTCTTCCCTGAGAGAGTCATTGGCTACTGGAATGGGCTGCCCAGGGAGGTGGTGGAGTCGCCGTCCCTGGAGCTGTTCAAGGCAGGATTGGACGTGGCACTTGGTGCCATGGTCTAGCCTTGAGCTCTGTGGTAACAGGTTGGACCTGATCATCTATGAGGTCTCTTCCAACCTTGTTGATACTGTGAGACTGTGATACCTCCATGGTGGGAGCACATGGGCTGGCATTTCAAGGGGTGACAGAAGACACTTCCCTGAAACAGCGATTGGAATAGGGAAAATCCTGAAGAGCTTCTCCTAGCAGAGCAGCACCATCCATAGGGAAGGTGAGTTGCTGCAAAAAGTCACGTTCTGACCCTTTGCTAGCACTCAAAATCCTAGTAAAGATGAAAGAGATTTTCTGGAATAAAGAGAAAAACAGCAAAAGGAGATTGGAAAATTGGTTGTGGAGGTTTTGTGGTGTTTTTGTTCTTTGGGGGACTTTTTTGTTTGTTGTTCTTTTTTTAATGTGTGCAACCCAAGATGGCTTTCTATTAAAATCTGTCTTGCTTTTTCTTTAAAAGGAGCAAACCTTTTAACATTTTCCTGTGGTGCAGTGAATCCAAACACAACAGCAACAAACTTCTTCATGGGAACCGGAAACTGAGATAGGCTAGAAAACAACATCCTCAGGGCTGGTGCTGGGGGAAGAATACAGCTCCCAGGGCTGTTTCTCTTTTATTGCTGTCGGAAACAAGTGACCTACTGCAGCCGAGAAGGCCTGGGGCTAAAACAAAAGGACCTCCAGAAGGCAACCAAAATACACAGACCAAATGATGTACTCAACAGAAGTCTAACCCGCTGCTCCGCCGTCTGTTTCCCTTACAAATGTCTATCATTTTCGTTTCTGGGGGAAAAACAAATGCAACTGGAAAGTTTCTGTGCCTCAGTTATTGTTCCCAAAGGGGAGGAAAATTGAGCTAAAGGGGAAAATAGACAAGAATATGAAGTTTGTTTGCTGATAAAGGTTCGGGGGAGGAACTAGAGGAAGGTCTGAAGTTGGTGAAAAGGTTCTCACCAACATGAATAGAAGGATGCTTTAGGTAGAAAACAGATTTTGCTATGTTGGTTTATCTGAGTGCTATAAAGTTGGCAGATCATAGAATCACAGAAAGGTTTAGGTTGGAAGGGACCTCAAGGATCATCCAGCTCCAACCCCCTGCCATAGGCAGGGACACCTCCCACTAGAGCAGGCTGCTCAAGGCCTCATCCAGCCTGGCCTTAAACGCCTCCAGGGAGGAAGCATCCACAACCTCCCTGGGCAACCTGTGCCAGTGTCTCACCACCCTCACTGTAAAGAACTTCCTCCTAACATCCAGTCTAAATCTCCCCTCTTCCAGCTTAAACCCATTCCCCCTCATCCTGACGTTACCAGACCTTGTCAATAGTCCCTCCCCAGCCTTCCTGTAGGCTCCCTTCAGATACTGCAAAGCCACTCTAAGGTCTCCTCCAAGCCTTCTCTTCTCCAGGCTGCAGAGCCCCAACTCTCTCAGCCTGTCCTCATAGCAGAGCTGCTGCAGCCCTCTGAGCATCTTCGTGGCTCTCCTCTGGACTGGCTCCAGCAGTTCCATGTCCTTCTTGTGTTGGGGGCTCCAGAACTGCACACAGTACTCCAGGTGGGGTCTGAGGAGAGCAGAGTAAAGGGGCAGAATCCCCTCCCTTGCCCTGCTGCCCACACTGCTCTTGCTGCAGCCCAGCACAGGGTTGCTGTCTGGGCTGCATGTGCACACTGCAGGCTCATGTTGAGCTTTTCATCAACCCAGACCCCCAGGTCCTTCTCCTCAGGGCTGCTCTCAGCCATTCCCCACCCAGCCTGTATCTGTGCCTGGGATTGCACCGACCCAGGTGCAGGACCTTACACTTGGCCTTGTTAAATGCCAGGCTTTGGACCAGATCACAATCAGAGCTAATTTTAAGGTGGAATATGATGCAGGAAAGATTGCCAGTTTTCATTAAGACATAGGTCTTTGAATTTTCATACATTAGATCACAGCAATCTGTTGTTCCTGATCATACATGACTCCCTGTGAGACACCAGTCCAATAATGTGTCCATATATGCTAATCAAATGCAAAATCAACTAAAAGTGGATGTTTGCATCAGGCAGTATTGCAGACATAGGGATAACAAGAAGCTGAACTAAATTCTCGTCCCCCTTGCATTTGTCTGCTATTTGTGAACTCAAAAAGCCAGATTCTGATGATGCAATTGATAGGCTTTAATGACAGCTGCCTCCCTTGTACTTAACCTGTGTGAAAGGAGTTTGCAACTGAACAAATGCATGCAGAGCTTGGTTTTCCCTTATCTGATGTAACATCCTTTTTTCCTATGAGGGAGAGCCTTCAGTATAAAATAGTGAATCAAAATTTTAGTGCAGCATTCAGATGTTTGAAATCAATGCTAATGAAATGTGATGGTTTGGGTGTTCCCTGCCCCCCCACACTTTAGAAATCACCCAGACTAGACTCAGCCAGCTCTGGAAATTTGAATGAAGCTTATATTTACAGCTGGCACAATGTACAAGCAGATATTTACAGTATATACAGTTATAGACAGAAATAGACAAGGGAAAAGGGAATACAGAAACACAACTCCCCTCCCAGAAACCTGAGTCCCCAGGAGGGGCTCTCAACCACCCCTCACCTTCCCCCTACCCCTCTCAACCTTACCCCAGTCCCAAGGAAGAGTGGAGGTTCGGCCAAGAGGATTAAGAAGCAAAGGTGAATCAGCCAAAGCAAATGGAGGGTGAGGTTAGCAAGATGGAGTCCAGCCAGCAGCCCCAGCTCCCCAGCAGGCAAAGAGCCGAGAGCACAGCCCAGAGCGAAGTACCCAAGCAAAGTGACTTTATCTAATGTTTTGCTTTTCCTTTCTACACATCTCAGCAAGACTGTGAGCGAAGTAGACCTCACCATTGTTTTCATTTCTCAGCCTATGATCTAATTCTTCTCACCAAAACATTCTAGCTAGCTTCAAACCAGCACATGGAAAAACTTCAGAAGGCAGTATTTTAGAGTTTTAATTAAGAGAACACCATGCAGTCTTTCTTCAGGTCCAAAGAATCTGATTTTTTTGTTATCTTGGCTTGTTAAGTGTGCTACTCCTTCGGGGTCCTGCGTGGTTCTAGTAAATAAACCCACACAGATTTGGTTGTTAGTATCTGCTAATCAATGTTGGTATGTGGCTGCCTTCCTTGATTTTTGTATTGCACAGCAGCATGACTTTTCCATGGGGTACTCTTCACCCTACCAGCTTACTTTCTGGTGTCTCATTTTGTCCCAGGAAACTCACTTGCATTTCTGTCAGTGCATTCAGGTTTGGACTTCAGATAATGATGTTCAAAAACTCTCAGGTATTATCTCCTCCTGCTGCCTGTGACGACTGAACTGGACTAGGTATGTTTAGCTCTTGCACGGAAGTCTTAGTCAGTTCTTCCAACCACGTAATTTTTTGAAGCTGTTCTCCAAAATCCCTTGCAGTTGTTCACATCTTCCTGAGGTTCAGGTGCAAATCAAATCCCTTGCAGTTGTTCACATCTTCCTGAGGTTCAGGTGCAAATCAAATCCCTTGCAGTTGTTCACATCTTTCTGATGTTCAGGTGAAAATCCTGCTGTAATGCAACTAGTCTTGCAAAAAAAAAACCACCACATTTTGCCCTTTCCAATTCAAGCCTTCTAAAGAGCAAACTTGTTAGTTGCAGTGTTGCATCATGGTGCCTGCTGGAACTGCAAATGCCAGATCAATTCTTGCTGAAATGGAAAGGATGCAGCTTTGCAGCAGAGAGGAAAGAGGCCCAGCTCTTCACTTCTATGCTACTGTTTTGACTCAAATTTGATACAATCTTTTCCTTCCCACCTTGTGTATGTGTGATGGTTTGGGTGTTCCCCACCCCCCCACACACTTTAGAAATCCCCCAGACTAGACTCAGCCAGCTCTGGAAATATGAATGAAGCTTATATTTACAGCTGGCACAATGTACAAGCAGATAGTTACAGTATATACAGTTATAGACAGAAATAGACAAGGGAAAAGGGAATACAGAAACACAACAGCCCTCCCAGAAACCTGAGTCCCCAGGAGGGGCTCCCAACCACCCCCCCACCTTCCCCCTACCCCTCTCAACCTGACCCCAGTGCTGAGGAAGAATGGAGGTTCAGCCAGGGGGTTAGGAAGCAAAGTGGATTAGTCAAACAAACGGCAAAGAGGGGTGAGGTTAGAGATGCAGCTCAGCCAGTTCCACAGCAGAAGTGAGACTCCCTTATCTATGTTTTGATTCATATTCTTATATCTCTCAGCAAGCCTATGAGGGAAGTAGACATCATCCTTGTTTTCCTTCCACAGCCTGTAATCTTGTTCTTCTCTCCAACACTAGCTAGCTTCAAACTAGCACAGTATGGCTGATGTTTCCCATGGTTTTACTCCATTTAACTTTGTTCTTCCTAACCAGTTTTGCTCTCTTCATCATGTAATCTGTGGACAATGATGCTAAAAATGCCATTCAAGCCTGCTTTCACTGTAATTTAAAAAGTACTGAGGTGAGTGTGGTCTTTTTTAATTTCATCCTTTCCTTGGAAGTGTATCATGATGTTGCTATAGAATCATAGAATCTACCAGGTTGGAAGAGACCTCCAAGATCATCCAGTCCAACCTAGCACCCAGCCCTAGTCAGTCAACCAGACCATGGCACTAAGTGCCTCATCCAGGCTTTTCTTGAACACCTCCAGGGACGGTGACTCCACCACCTCCCTGGGCAGCCCATTCCAATGCCAGTCACTCTCTCTGGCAAGAACTGGGTGACTCCCTAGAACAGCCTTTGGTTTTTTTTTAATCAGAAAAGTTGAAGATGACAGGAGCCTGAAGCAGTACCTCATGTACAAATGCTTTGTACCTTAACTAAGCCCAGTGTCTATGCAAAAGGCACCATTGCTCAGCCTAAATATCTATTAAAGATCCAGATCTTCACTGGTTTACACTGGCTCAAAATTTGTAATGCCTACACATATTCTTATAGCATTCCTCTAATCCTATTTCTTTCTTCTGCCCAAACTGAACTCAATGAAGTCTTACTGTTCCTCTGTGCTAGTTTGAGCCTAGCTAGAATGTTTTGGTGAGAAGAATTAGATCATAGGCTGAGAAATGAAAACAATGGTGAGGTCTACTTCGCTCACAGTCTTGCTGAGATGTGTAGAAAGGAAAAGCAAAACATTAGATAAAGTCACTTTTGCTCTGCACTTCGCTGGGCACTTGGCTCTGGGCTGAGGCTGCTGGCTGGACTCCATCTTGCTTTCTAACCTCACCCTCCATTTGCTTTGGCTGATTCACCTTTGCTTCTTAATCCTCTTGGCCGAACCTCCATTCTTCCTTGGGACTGGGGTAAGGTTGAGAGGGGTAGGGGGAAGGTGAGGGGTGGTTGAGAGCCCCTCCTGGGGACTCAGGTTTCTGGGAGGGGAGTTGTGTTTCTGTATTCCCTTTTCCCTTGTCTATGTCTGTCTATAACTGTATATACTGTAAATATCTGCTTGTACATTGTGCCAGCTGTAAATATAAGCTTCATTCATATTTCCAGAGCCAGCTGAGTCTAGCCTGGGTGATTTCTAAAGTGTAGGGGGCAGGGGACACCCAAACCATCACTTCCTCTGAAACTGGAAGAATTATACAACTACTGACAAGCTTCTCTGGGATCTGGAATTTCAGCAATCTAATTCCTAATCTCAGATATGTGACACCAGTGTGTAAAGCGAAGTACGCGATCACTGCAGTGCTAAAAGGGGGAAGGGGGGCATGTTTAAAGTGAATTTAGCTGTTGGGTACCATACAGTAAATGGCTGGAAGTGAATTTATTTACTGTGGTTTCAGTTGACTTGTGTACTTGTCTTGCTATGCTAGAGTACCTTAAGTTTCTCACCTGCTCTGCTCAGTCTGACACTTTTCTGTGTAGAAGCATATGCAGATACAATTTTAAGAGAGAGCATCCAAGGTGGAAAGTGATTTAGGACTGGAAGAGAATGCAATGCAAAGCAATGAAGACACCCAATGAACTCACAAGTGATTGTGGAAGATGCTATGCTGCATTTAGACTTGAGGTGAGGAGAAAGTTCTTCCCTGAGAGAGTCATTGGCTACTGGAATGGGCTGCCCAGGGAGGTGGTGGAGTCGCCATCCCTGGAGCTGTTCAAGGCAGGATTGGACGTGGCACTTGGTGCCATGGTCTAGCCTTGAGCTCTGTGGTAAGGGGTTGGACTTGATGATCTGTGAGGTCTCTTCCAACCTTGGTGATACTGTGATATTCTGATATTACCAGTTGTCAGCTGGCATTGTGCACTGAGGTACCAGCAGCTATGTGGCAAGATTTCACAAGCCCTTTTATAGTGGATATAGATACAGCATATCTGATAGCACAGTGCTGTGCCCTTTGGCATGGCACAGTTCCTGTGGCTTAAAGCATGCCCAAATAGACATTGCATTTCTGGAACTGCCTAGCAAAACAAAGGGCATCTCTTGCTTCTCTGTGCTTTTTGGAAGAGGCAGTAGGTCATGTGGAGCTGGTGGTACCATGTCTCAGCAGTTTTTGACAACGGGTACAAACACAGCTAGCTACTATGGGACTGGCTCCTAGTTGGTGTAAGGTCATTTAACTTGAATCATAGAATGGTTCAGGTTGGAAGGGACCTCAAAGATCGTCCAGTTCCAACTC
>WAAF01012064.1:1390-13421 GCA_013400475.1 Tricholaema leucomelas
TGCTGCACTGCTAGGCAAAGGAAACAATGGTGATGTGTGCTGCACTGCCAGGCAAAGGACAATGGTGATGTGCTGCACTGCTAGGCAAAGGACAATGGTGATGTCTGCTGCACTCATAAGCTTGCTGAGATGTGTAAGAACAAGAACATAAATAAAGAGAGTTGCTGTCTGGGCTTTGGGCTGAACTTTCTCTCTCTCTCACCTAACCTGCCATCTGTGTGACTAATTCATCTGCTTCCTACCCCCCCGGCTGACCCTTCAAACTACCTTAAACATAAGGCAAGATCTAGGGTAAGGTAGAGGAGTGGGAGGAAGGTGGAAGGGTGGTTGGGAGCCCCTCCTGGGGACTCAGGTTTCTGGGAGGGCTGTTGTGTGTCTGTATTACCTTTTACCTTGTCTATCTCTGTCTATAGCTGTATAAATTGTAAATCTCTGCTTGTCTACTGTGCTAAGCTGTAAATACAAAGCTTCATTCAATTTCCAGAGCCCCTGAGTCTGGTCTGGGTGATTTTCCAAAGTGTGGGGTTAGCAGGGAACACCCAAACCACCACACTCTTAAAGGAAGCACAGCTACGAAATTACTACCACTCGGAGAGCCATAAGGTGAGTTCACCATCACCAGCAGATCACCCATGGAAAACACCAATGCTTACCTTTCACACTGTGCTTTCCCTTGGGCAACTTTGTTATGTGGGAAGCATTCTTTAGCTCATACCTAGACAGCACAAAGAACACACAATATCATTTTACATTTGTCTTGAAACTATCTTGGTGGAAAAACACAAATTCTTCAGGCTCCAGTTTATCCATAGATACAGAACAGATCCACAGAATGGTTTGGGTTGGAAGGGACCTTAAAGATCATCTAGTTCCAACTCCCTGCCACGGGCAGGGACACCTTCCACTAGGTCAGGTTGTTCAAGGCCTCATCCAGCCTGGCCTTGAACAGCTCCAGGGAGGGGGCATCCATAACATCCTTGGACAACCTGTTCCAGTGAGTTACTACAAAGTTATTTTAGATTCTATTCTTCTGGAACTCAACAGCCTTCCTTCCTTGTCTCAGTTACTCTGGACCTGCAACACTGATTTTTCCACCCCTTCCCCCCAAACACCTCTCATGTTAAGAAATCTTGTTTCTAAAGACATATCATGTATTCCTTCTGCATTAAAGAAAAGACTTGCAATTTTAGCATCCCCTTTTACCACCAGCTATTAAGCAAGTTCCACAAATACTCTATGTTACTTACATATTTCCAAGGGCAACTTCTCCCAGTAGCAGTAAGCCTATGGGATCAGCCTGAGATGTGTGACAGTAGTTGGCACTCTTGGATACCATGTCTGCAAAATAGATGCCCTTCCCAAACATGTAGCCAGTCTGCAAGCAGAGGGGAAAGGGAAAAAAAAGGGATTGAGACAATAACACAAAAGGCAGCATTGAGTCTACCTGGTTGAGCTCCCAGGAGAGCAGAGGCATTGGAACAGGCTGCCCAGGGAAGTGGTGGAGTCACCGTCCCTGGAAGTGTTCAAGAAACTTGTGGACTTGGCACTTGGGGACATAGTTTAGTGGCCATGGTGGAGTTAGGTTGATGGTTGGACTCTTTTCCAACCAAAACAATTCACAGAATCCCAGAATGTTAGGGGCTGGAAGGGACATCCAGAGATCACTGAGTCCAACCCCTCTGCCCAAGTGGGACCTCTTATGGTGAGTCACACAGGAAAGCATCCAGGTGTGGTTTGAAGACCCCAATTCCATGATTCTATGATTTAAGCTCTTGTAGACACCAGTCAGCAGCCCATTCTGCACATACAATTTTGCCTGCATGCTGAGAGATTACACCAAGCCCTCCCCACACCAAAAGTCTCCTATTTAGGTTGTCTCTGACTGTACCTGTCACAGGTTGAGTCTGTTGCTATTCATTTAGTCTACTGCCACATAGAATCATAGAATGGTTTAGGTTGGAAGGGACCTCAAGGATCATCCAGCTCCAACCCCCTGCCATAGGCAGGGACACCTCCCACTAGAGCAGGCTGCTCAAGGCCTCATCCAGCCTGGCCTTAAACGCCTCCAGGAAGCATCCACAACCTCCCTGGGCAACCTGTGCCAGTGTCTTACCACCCTCACTGGAAAGAACTTCAAAATGAAAAGTGCTGGCTGGAAGAAAGTACTGTGGAGCTTGAAGTTCAGATTCTAACACAGGATGCTTCCTGTTCCTGTTGCTGCTTTTGGGTTCTGTGGTTTTAGGTGTTGGCTCTTCTGGTGAGATAGCAGTGGGACAGGGAGGGATGGAGGAGTAGCTGCCTAGCTTGGGTTTTTAGCTTATTTGCTTCTGCTTCCCGTTTCTGCAAAACAGCTAAGGCAATTGTGCATCTGTATGATGGTATCTGACTTGCTCAGTAACTAACTCTTATCTCACTCTTTGTCTCCATCATGAATTTTTCACCTGTGTGCTGTTTTTCCCTCACTTGGGTGTTAGGGGAGGCAGATAGGTTAACTCCTCGGGTTGCTTTAACCTGCTTTACAGCGGCCAGCACTGGGCAGAGTGTTGTAGGTAACCAAAGAAGCTGCTTAACATACCACTGGGGCTTCGGGGGGCGCTATCCGGAGCCCCTGCGAGAGGATACCGGCGAAGTTGGTGGTGCGGGAGCCGTGCCAGAGCAGCTGGCGGTTATGAAGCTGCTTGAACGGCTTGTACCGCTGGCTCTCTCCTTCGCGCTCGATCCGGAAGATCTTCGTGCAGAAAGGGACAGGAGGAGAAAGAACAATCAAGAAAAAGAAAACAGCTACCTTCAGGCATCTAACAGATGGATCCAGCCTGGAACATGCACCAGTGACAGCCTGGGACATGCACCGGTGACAGCCTGGAACATGCACCGGTGACAGCCTGGAACATGCACCGGTGACAGCCTGGAACATGCACCGGTGACAGCCTGGAACATGCACCGGTGACAGCCTGGAACATGCACCGGTGACAGCCTGGAACATGCACCGGTGACAGCCTGGAACATGCACCGGTGACAGCCTGGAACATGCACCGGTGACAGCCTGGAACATGCACCGGTGACAGCCTGGAACATGCACCGGTGACAGCCTGGAACATGCACCGGTGACAGCCTGGAACATGCACCGGTGACAGCCTGGAACATGCACCGGTGACAGCCTGGAACATGCACCGGTGACAGCCTGGAACATGCACCGGTGACAGCCTGGAACATGCACCGGTGACAGCCTGGAACATGCACCGGTGACAGCCTGGAACATGCACCGGTGACAGCCTGGAATATGCACCGGTGACAGCCTGGAACATGCACCGGTGACAGCCTGGAACATGCACCGGTGACAGCCTGGAATATGCACCGGTGACAGCCTGGAACATGCACCGGTGACAGCCTGGAACATGCACCGGTGACAGCCTGGAATATGCACCGGTGACAGCCTGGAACATGCACCGGTGACAGCCTGGAATATGCACCGGTGACAGCCTGGAACATGCACCGGTGACAGCCTGGAACATGCACCGGTGACAGCCTGGAATATGCACCGGTGACAGCCTGGAACATGCACCGGTGACAGCCTGGAACATGCACCGGTGACAGCCTGGGATATGCACCAGTGACAGTCTCCAATATGCACCAGTGACAGTCTGGAATATGCACCAGTGACAGTCTCCAATATGCACCAGTGACAGCCTGGAATATGCACCAGTGACAGTCTCCAATATGCACCAGTGACAGTCTGGAATATGCACTGGTGACAGCTTGGAATATGCACCGGTGACAGCCTGGGATACTGTGCTAGTTTGAGCCTAGCTGGCATGTTTTGGTGAGAAGAACTAGATGATAGGCTGGAAAATGAAAACAATGGTGAGGTCTACTTCCCTCACAGTCTTGCTGGGATGTGTACAAAAGGAAGGCAAAACAAAGATTAGGTCACTTTTGTTCTGCACTTCGCTTGGGCACTTCGTGCTGGGCTGTTCCCTTCTGCTTTGCCTGCTGGGGAAAGCTGAGGCTGCTGGCTGGACTCCATCTTGCTTTCTAACCTCACCCTCCTTTTTGCTTTTGTGGCTGTTTCACCTTGCTTTTTAATCCCCTTGGCCAAACTTACATTCTTCCTTGGGACTGGAGTAAGGTTGAGAGGGGTAGGGGGAAGGTGAGGGGGGGGTTGAGAGCCCCTCCTGGGGACTCAGGTTTCTGGGAGGGGAATTGTGTTTGTATTACCTTTTTTACCTTGTATATTTCTGTCTATAACTGTATATACTGTAAATATCTGCTTGTAAATTGTGCCAGCTGTAAATATAAGCTTCATTCAAATTTCCAGAGCCGACTGAGTCTAGTCTGGGTGATTTCTAAAGTGTGGGGGGGCAGGGGACACCCAAACCATCACAGATATGCACCATTGACATGGTGCACCAGTGATATGCACCAGTGACAGTCTCCAGTATGCACCAGTAACTGTCTGGGATATGCACCGGTAACAGCCTGAGATATGCACCAGTGACAGTCTGGGATATGCACCAGTGACAGCCTGGGACATGCACCGGTGACAGCCTGGGACATGCACCGGTGACAACCTAGGATATGCTCCGGTGACAGCCTGGGATATGCACCGGTGACAGCCTGGGATATGCACCGGTGACAGTCTCCAGTATGCACCCGTGACAGCCTGGGATATGCACTCAGCTGCTAGGATGGCTTTCAGTGTGTGCAGTTTGCTATGCCATACCAGCAAGGGGAGGCAAGCATTGCTCACACAGTATTTGTTATTGATTTCTTCTCCACCCTCTCTTTTGCATTTTCATGAGACCATAGTTTTCTGGAAAATGATTCAATGAACTAAGGCTCCACTTGAGAAGATGATGACCCCTCCACCTTGCTTTAAAAACAAAAACACTGCCAAGGACATCTCAGGAAGGTTAGACTCATCTCTAGACTTCAGTGACTGGCCTATCAAGCCATCCCTTCAAAGGCAACCAAGTAGCCTCCTCAAAAAGAAGAGGGAACTGCTAACAAGAAAGTTGACTTAGAAGAACCCAATCTTCACCAGCTCAATCCCCAGCACTGCCCAGCTTACTTCCATGACTTTGAGATCATAAGCGTTGTGAGTAGCAGCATGAGTGTTTTTCACATATTGTTTAATGATCTTGGCTTCTTCTGAGTCTTTGTCAACGACCTGCAAAGAGGCAAACGAGAAAGTCTTGTAGCACCCAAACCAGCAGGCTTGCTACCACCTGCTAACACCCAGCCTATGCTTGCAACTCCCCAGTTTAAGCCTCCTTTATCATTCAGGTGAAAATTTACTCCCGTCTAGAGAAGATGTACAAGTAAGCAGACAGCACTCAGGTCACAGAATATCTGAGATGGGAAGCACCTTTCAAAACTCGAGATGACTTCCAAATCCCCTGCTCAAAGCAGGGTCAGCAGGAGGAGGCTGCCAAGAAGGGCAACAAAGCTGGTGAGGGGCCTGGAACACAAACCCTATGAGGAGAGGCTGAGGGAGCTGGGGGTGTGCAGCCTGCAGAAGAGGAGGCTCAGGGCAGACCTCATTGCTGTCTACAGCTACCTGAAGGGAGGCTGTAGCCAGGTGGGGTTGGGCTCTTCTGCCAGGCAACCAGCAACAGAACAAGGGGACACAGCCGCAAGTTGTGCCAGGGGAGGTCTAGGCTGGATGTTAGGAGGAAGTTGTTGGCAGAGAGAGTGATTGGCATTGGAATGGGCTGCCCAGGGAGGTGGTGGAGTCACCGTGCCTGGAGGTGTTGAAGCAAAGCCTGGATGAGGCACTTAGTGCCATGGTCTGGTTGACTGGACAGGGCTGGGTGCTAAGTTGGACTGGATGATCTTGGAGGTCTCTTCCAACCTGGTTGATTCAATTCGATTAGATTCTATTAGATTCTATTCTATTCTAATTCCATTTGATCTGTTATACTCTAATCCACCACTCTGGATTCACTTTCACTCCCCTCCTGTATTTCCTGTACCTTAATATCAGTGCGAAGTTTTTCATAGTTGATGTCAATTGGGTCTTTATCTCCATCTTCATTTCCACCTCTGAGAAGGCTGTAAGCAACCTCAATATCAAGCAGGTTGTCCAACATCTGCACTTTAGCCTAAAGAAGTTAAATTGGTTATTTTACTTAAGCCTTTGAGACATTCAGAGTAACTCCAGAACACCCCACACTCCAAGAGTGTACGTGAAGCACTGGTCCACAATCTGCCATCTCACAACACAACAGCACTGCTTTGCAATTAAAAAACCCCAACCAACAATAAAAACAACCAAACCTCATAGGAACAACTTAAATACACTAAAATATGCATGGGCAATAAAATCTATCTTCTAATACATTATGCACTCATCTGTAGATGTACCCATACAGAAACCAAAAGGTATTCTGAACAAACCAAGCTTAACTTCCTGAGGGCATCAGGTTAAAGTTAAGTCTTCAACTTACTTTAACAAATGCTCCCAAGTGCTCTGTGTTAGATGTCTGATACCAGACCTGCTGCCTGCACACAACATGCTTTTTTTCCAGTCAGTACCTGAATGTATTCCAAGTTGTTTAGGAGAGGTGGTTTCTTCATCCCAAAGTCATGAGGAATCAGAGTATAGAAGCGGTTGGAGAGGTCCAAGATCTGGGATTCTGAACCACTGTCAGAAACTGCCTAGACAAGACAACAAGCAGCAAAGAGAATCACTGAGTGAGAACCTGAGAAGTGAAAAGGGCATTTTTCTTTTGTTGTTGTTGTTTGGGATTTTTACATCTAACTCACAGTACCTTGCACAGAAATACACAGAATTTCTGGTACAAGAAAACTTGATACTCATGTTTGTGATTCTGGAGGGCAGAATAAAGGCTTCTAAACATGGAAGGGGTCCACATCCTTGGCAAGGTTCTGACCTACTCAAACAACTGAAGTAAAACTGCCTGAATCTATGCTTTGCCTGCAAGCCCATGACAAAAAAACATGGGGTGTGCTGGTTTGCTTTGCAAGCTGCCCAGGCAAATCTATCTAGTGATTCTTGGAATGGCCCAGACCATTATGTGTAAATACAGCAAGGTCATCAAGCCTTTTCTCTGACAAATTATCTTCATTCACATCCTCAAACAGACTCCTCTGGGGTGGAAAAAGTAGCAGCTGGCTACTAGACCAAGACATTGGCTCCATTTGCTCAACTGCCATTTATATCTGGTTTGCTATAGAAGTGTCAAAGATACAAGCACTGCCCAAATTGATACAGTATTGGCTTGGAAAGGACCTTAAAGATCATCTAGTTCAAAACTCCGGGCCATGGGCAGGGACACCTTTCACCAGACCAGGTTGCTCAACATCCCATCCAACCTGGCCCTGAACATTTCACAGAATCACAGAATTACCCAGGTTGGAAGAGACCTCTAGGATCATTGAGTCCAACCTATCACCTAACCCTTCTAATTAATTTAACCATGGCATTAATTGCCTCATCCAGCCTCCCTTTAAACACCTCCAGGCATGGCGACTCCACCACCTCCCTGGGCAGCCCATTCCAATGCCAATCACTCTTTCACAGTATCACAGCCTCACAGTATCATCAGGGTTGGAAGAGCCCTCACAGATCATCAAGTCCAACCTTTTACCACAGAGCTCAAGGCTGGACCATGGCACCAAGTGCCATGTCCAATCCTGCCTTGAACTGGCAACCTCTCTGGACAACCTGTGCCAGTGTCTCACCCACTCTCACTGTAAAGTATTTCTTCTTAATATCCAGTCTAAATTTCTCCTCTTCCAGCTTAAGCAGTGCACTTCTCTCCAACAAGAGAGTGTGGGAAAATTTTCTCCCCAGTGTGCATGAGATGGTAAACATCAGAGCTCATGATGCTGGGAACTGTCCTTGGGCTGTCTTGGGCTCAGGAAACCAAGCTGTAAATATTGAGCACCCACACACAGCTGCAGGGGGCTGAGCTGCCATCCCGCAGGGTGGGCACCAGGGACTGTTTTGATCCAGTGACCTATCTGTACCTTGCACATAACTCTAAGCCAATCTGACAGAACCACGCTGGCAGTAGCCTGTCAGAGGGGTATAAATTGTGCTGTGCTGCAAACAAACTTTGGAGTCTATTCTATCATCTCATACTGAGTGTTGCCTCTTGCTCCCCTTCTCCCTGGGGCCTGAACCCTGCCAGTGTTGTCAGACCGATCCCTCGCGGGCGAAACTCCCCGGCAAGAGAGAGAGCATAGGTCTTTAACACTCCAAGCCAAAGACTTCCCAGTTCCCCTCTTGCTCTAACATCTCTTCCATGATGTTGTAGTTTAAAACCAGCCAGTAGCTGAGCCTTATGCAGTCACTCACACACTGCCCCACACACCCTCAGTGGGATGGAAAGGAAGAAACTTGGATCAAAATGCGAAACTTTGTGGGTTGAGAAAAGGACAACTTTATCAGACAGTACTGAGACTGAAGGAGCAGCACAGAACTGTTTTGCTTGGGCAGCCTGTCCCAATGCCTGACTACTCTTTCCATAAAGAATTTGTTCCTAATCTCCAACCTAAACCTTTCCTGGCACAATTTC
The DNA here is from genome assembly GCA_013400475.1 of Tricholaema leucomelas. Taxonomy (NCBI): domain Eukaryota; kingdom Metazoa; phylum Chordata; class Aves; order Piciformes; family Lybiidae; genus Tricholaema lacrymosa; species Tricholaema leucomelas. The sequence goes on from WAAF01012064.1 coordinate 9,934, forward strand.
AGGCCATTTCCTCCCATTCTGTCACCTGATCATAAGGAGAAGAAACCAACCCCCACCTCACTGCAACCTCCTTTCAGGTAGCCATAGAGAGCAGTGAGGTCTCTCCTTAGCCTGCTCCTCTGCAGACTAAAATATCCCAGTTCCCTCAGCCTCCCCTCACCAGACCTGTTGTCCAGACCCTTCACTGGGTTTGTTGTGCTTGCCTGGACAGCCTCCAGCATATCCACACTCTTCTCGTAGCGAAGAGCCCCAGAATGCACACATGAAACCCAGAATCATAGAATCAACCAGGCTGGAAGGGACCTCCAAGCTCATCCAGTCCAACCTAGCACCCAGCCCTGGCCAGTCAACCAGACCATGGCACTAAGTGCCTCATCCAGGCTTTGCTTCAACACCTCCAGGGATGGTGACTCCACCACCTCCCTGGGCAGCCCATTCCAATGCCAATCACTCTCTCTGCCACCCACTTCCTCCTNTGCCATTGGCTCTCTTGGCCACCTGGGCACACTGCTGGCTCATCTTCAGCTACTATCCACCAGTACCCCCAGGTCCCTTTCTTCCTGGCTGCTCTCAGCCTCTCTATCCTCAGCCTGTAGTGCTGCTTGGGGTTGTTGTGGCCAAAGTGCAGAACCCTGCACTTGGCCTTGTTCAGTCCCATCCCATTGGCCTCTGCCCACCCATCCAGCCTGTCCAGGTCCCTCTGCAGGGCTCTCCTACCTTCCAACAGACCAACACCAGGCTATGTGCTTACCTGCTGAACCTCGTTAAGGATGGAGTACGCGCTCTGGATCTGCCGCTTGCTCAGCTTTCCCAATGGCATCTTCTGTAGGTCAATCTGATGAAGATTTAACATGATTAAAACAGGATTTTGCTGCATACAAACAATTGCATCATTCTCTCTCTGGTGTCTAAGGAACAAATCTGGTAGGACTGATCTCATGAAGAATGGAAACATTTCAGACCTGACATTAATCTCTGTAGATCAAGGAATGATGTCACAGAATGACAGAATGTTAGAGGTTGGAATGGACCTCCAGAGATCACTGAGTCCAACTCCCCTGACGAAAGCAGGATGACCTAGAGCAGTCCACACAGGAAGGTTTTGAAAGTCTCCAGAGAAGGAGACTCCACNTTCCATCCTATTCTATTCCATCCTATTCTATTCCATCCTATTCTATTCCATCCTATTCTATTCCATCCTATTCTATTCCATCCTATTCTATTCCATCCTATTCTATTCCATCCTATTCTATTCCATCCTATTCTATTCCATCCTATTCTATTCCATCCTATTCTATTCCATCCTATTCTATTCCATCCTATTCTATTCCATCCTATTCTATTCCATCCTATTCTATTCCATCCTATTCTATTCCATCCTATTCTATTCCATCCTATTCTATTCCATCCTATTCTATTCCATCCTATTCTATTCCATCCTATTCTATTCCATCCTATTCTATTCCATCCTATTCTATTCCATCCTATTCTATTCCATCCTATTCTATTCCATCCTATTCTATTCCATCCTATTCTATTCCATCCTATTCTATTCCATCCTATTCTATTCCATCCTATTCTATTCCATCCTATTCTATTCCATCCTATTCTATTCCATCCTATTCTATTCCATCCTATTCTATTCCATCCTATTCCAGTGCTCTGCCACCCTCACTGTACAGAAGTTTCTCCTCATGTTGAGGTGAAACCTTCTGTGTTCACACTTGTATTCATTGCTCCTTGTCTTATTACTGTGCATCAAAAAGAGATTGGCCCTCTCCACTTGACCTCAGATATTTATAGACATTGATCAGATCTCCTCTCAGTCTTCTCCTCTCCAGACTAAACAACCCCAGGGCTCTCAGTCTCTCTGCAGAGTGGAGATGCTTACATCCCCCAGTCATCCTCGTGGCTCTCTGCTGGATTCTCTCCCTGTCTCTCTTGAATTGAGGAGCCCAAAATTGGACACCAGGGCAGAGCAGAGCGGGAGAAGGACCTCCCTAGACCTGCTGAACACACTTTTGTTGATACACTCCAGGATACCATTGGACCTCTCGGCCACAAGGGCACACTGCTGATCCAACGCAGAACTTGCTGCCCACCAGACTCCAAGGTCTTTCTCCGTGGAGCTGTTCTCCAACAGGGCAACCCCTAATCTGTACTGGTACTGCCTTTATTCCTCCCCCTGTTCAGGACCCTGCACTTGTCCTTATTGAACTTCATGAGGTTTGCCTTCATGCAGGTCTCCAGCCTGTTGAGATCAGGCTGTGTTGGATGGCAGCACAGCCTGATGGGGTGTTGGCCACTCCTCCAGTTTTGTCCCATCAGTGAACTTGCTGAGGGGACACTCAATCCTCTTAGTCAGGCTGTTAATAAAGATGTTGAACAATTCCAGGCCCAGTACTGATCCCTGGGGAATGCCACTGGCACAAGCTAGTGCACACTACTGAGAAGTCATCCTAGAGGCAAAGGAAAACTGCAACAGGAAACGAAGCATGCATGCTGGCACAACACAAGGACAGAATCACAGCATCAGCCAGGTTGGAAGAGATCTCCAAGATCATCCAGGCCAACCTAGCACCCAGCCCTGTCCAGTCAACCAGACCATGGCACTAAGTGCCTCATCCAGGCTTTGCTTCAACACCTCCAGGGACGCTGACTCCACCACCTCCCTGGGCAGCCCATTCCAATGCCAATCACTCTCTCTGACAACAACTTCCTCCTAACATCCAGCCTAGACCTTCCCCAGCACAACTTGAGACTGTGTCCCCTTGTCCTATTGCTGGTTGTCTGGGAGAAGAGATCAATCCTACCTGGCTACAGCCTCCCTTCAGGTAGTTGTAGACAGCAATGAGGTCTGCCCTGAGCCTCCTCTTCTCCAGGCTGCACACCACCACCTCAGCCTCTCCTCATAGGCCTTGTGTATTCTGTGTTCCAGGCCCCTCACCAGCTTTGTTGCCCTTCTCTAGGATAGAGACTAAGCATCTGGCTAGAGGACTCAGCATCAGGTAGATTCCACAATCACTTCAGTGCTTGCACATTTCAGGCTGGCAAAGAAGCAAACTGATTGAAAAAAATTCTTGTTCATAAGATCACAATCCAGGCACCTTCCAACTCTACTCTACAGTTAACAAGGGTCAAGCACAAAGAGGTTATGAAATGCTTCATACTGGTTAACCAAAAAATGAATGAGCAAATGAATACATAATCAGACAGAACACAATGAAAAGTAATGCCTTTTAGAACCATAGAATGGTTTAGAGTGGAAAAGACCTTTAAAACCAGGCCAACCATAAACCCAGTACTGCCAAGTCTACCACTAATCCATGTTGCTAAGTACCACTTGGAGAAGTCTTTTAAATACCTCCAAGGATGGTGACTCAATCACTTCCCAGTGAGACAAGTCCCAGTGCTTCACAATCCTTTTAGTGAAGACAGTTTTCATAATAGCCAACCTAAACCTCCCCTGGTGCAACCTGGGGCTGATA
>WAAF01012065.1:0-47026 GCA_013400475.1 Tricholaema leucomelas
TTCCAACCCAAACCATTCTATGATTCTAATGAAGCAGGGATTCCAGCTCTGGAAATGAGTCTTTTAGATTAGCAGCTGAGCAAACAGTTGATGTTGACAGAAGAAATGGATTTGGGCTTCTTTAGCCTGCAGAAGAGGAGGCTCAGGGCAGAGCTCATTGCTGTCTACAACTACCTGAAGGGAGGCTGTAGCCAGGTGGGGTTGGGCTCTTCTCCCAGACAACCAGCAACAGAAGAAGGGGACACAGCCTCAAGTTGTGTCAGGGGAGGTCTAGGCTGGATGTTAGGAGGAAGTTGTTGGCAGAGAGTGATTGGCATTGGAATGGGCTGCCCAGGGAGGTGGTGGAGTCACCGTGCCTGGAGGTGTTGAAGCCAAGCCTGGATGAGGCACTTAGTGCCATGGTCTGGTTGACTGGGCTAGGGCTGGGTGCTAGGTTGGACTGGATGAGCTTGGAGGTCTCTCCCAACCTGGCTGATTCTATGATCTCTTATTCTGGAATCGCATGCCTCAGTCTCACCTGGGAGCAGCTGGAAAGCAAGCAAAGTGTGGATGCAGAATTAGGACATTCCTGGCTCTCTCTATCCTTCTCGAGTGGTTTCATCCTCTAGACCTGTTTGCAAGAGATCTCTGAGGCCTGGCTTCTTAACCTCACATCTTGCTTCACCAACTGCTCCTTCAGCTTTTGATTCTGTAGGCTGAAGAGGCTAAGCTCATGGCATAGAGCACAGCAAAGCAGGGCACTTCTCTGCAAGACCAGGAGAAATCCATGTTCTCAAACAGGGGATGTTTTTCATGCCTCTTACAGATGAGTGGCTGTAATAATCCTCAGGTAGGATGAGAAACACATTTATTTCCTTAGTGTTGGATAAATTGTCTTCCTCTATTATTATTTTTCTCTCCATCAAGAATCCTGCTGCGTGCAACCTGTCAATACCCAAGAGACAAAGAATGGCTTGAAGGATCCATGTGTGACTGCTCTGCCTTGAAACCCTCTTCCAAGCAGACCTCTGAGGCACTCAGTGCTTAAAGGAGGTTGGTGTTCAGCTGCTTGTTTTGCTGCTGAAGTGCTTTGTGACATCTCCTCCCAAATCAGGTGGATAGAAGGAGTTAGAGCTGCAGAAAGGCCTGGCACTACTCTCTGCTGTCAGCATTGCCACCCTTACAGCGGCAATCTAAGAGCAAAGATTTGCTTGCTAAGACAGAGGAGGTCAGAAATGAGCAGATGCCAACCTCATGAAGTTGAACGAGACCAAGTGCAAGGTCCTGCCTGTGGGTCAGGGCAATCCCAAGCATTGACATAGGCTGGGCAGTGAGTGGCTCGAGAGCAGCCCTGGGGAGAGCGACTTGGGGGTGCTGGTGGAGGAGAAGCTCAACACGAGCCAGCAGTGTGCACTTGCAGCCCAGAAGGTCAACCAGATCCTGGGCTGCAGCAGGAGAAATGTGGCCAGCAGGGCCAGGGAGGTGATCCTCCATCTCTGCTCCACACTGCTGAGACCCCAGCACTGTACAGGAGTACAGCATCCAGTTCTGGAGAGGGCTATGGATGTGCTGGAAGGTGTCCAGAGAAGAGCCACAAGGATGCTCAGAGGGCTGGAGCTGCTCTGCTATGGGGAGAGACTGAGGGAGTTTGGGCTGTTCAGTCTGGAGAGGAGAAGGCTCTGAGATGACCTTATTGTGGCCTTTCATCATTTTAAGGAGACCTACAGGAAAGCTGGGGAGGGATTTTTTAGGCTCTCAGGTAGTGATAGGACTTTGGGGGATGGAACAAAACTGGAAATGGGGAGATTCAGACTGGATGTTAGGAAGAAGTTCTTCAGCATGGGGGTGGTGAGAGCCTGGAACGGGTTGCCCAGGGAGGTGGTGGAAGCCTCATCCCTGGAGATGTTTAAGGCCAGGCTGGCTGAGGCTGTGGGCAGCCTGATGTAGTGTGAGGTGTCCCTGCCCTTGGCAGGGGGGTTGAAACTGGATGATCCTTGTGGTCCCTTCCAGCTCTGACTGATTCTGTGATTCTTACCTTCTCAGTCTCAGCAAGCAAGGGCTGGAGAGCAGCATGAAGGGATCTGTATTGTCAGCAGGTTTGTCTCTGTGGCTGTGCTCGACTCTTCTTGCCTTGTTCCAGGCTGAAGATGCTGAGCCATCTGTCAAGCTTTGCAAGCACTGTGATACAGGAGCTGTCGGGGGACGATGGAGGTGCAGCTGCTGAATCCTCTCTTGCCGTGAGTACAGCCTGGTCTAAAAGCTTCCACATCTTCCTGAGAGCTGCCTTGGAGGCTGTGAATTGTTTCATGGCAGTGAGAACTGCATCCTGCTGCTTCAGTGCTGAGCACTAGGCTAGGCTGTGGTTGCACTTGGGTCCTCCTGTGTTCCTGAACTCCTGAGGCAGTGCTGTGGGGTAGACCATCATAGAATGGTTTGGGCTGAAAGGGACAACAAAAAGCACATCCAGTTCAACCCCCCTGCAGTCAGCAGGGATATCCTCCACTGGAGCAGCTTGCTCACAGCCTTCTCCAGCCTCACCTTGAACATCTCCAGGGATGGAGCCTCATCTGCCTCCCTGGGCAGCCTGTTGCAGTGTTCCAGCAGCCTCATGCTGAAGAACTTGTTCCTAACCTAACTCTGCTCTGCTCTCATTTCAAACCATTGCCCTCATCCTGTCCCTGCAGGCCTTTGCAAACAGTCCCTCTGCAGCCTTCTGGCAGCCCCCTTCAGGTCCCCTGATCATCTTTTTGGCCCTCCTCTGGACCCTCTGTGTCAGATCCATGTCCTTCCTGTGCTGAGGGCTCCAGAGCTGGACACAGCAGTGCAGGTGAGGTCTCAGCAGAGCAGAGGGGCAGGATTCCCTCTCTCCATCTCTGGACATGCTGCTTTTGCTGCAGCCCAAGCTGCCATTGCTCTTCTGGGCTGCAGTACCCACTGCTGGCTCCTATCCAGCTTCTCATCCACCAGAATTCCTAAGTCCTTTTCCACAGAACTGCTTTCTGTCACCTCCTCCCTCAGCCTCTGGTGATCATGAGGATTGTTCTGGCCCAGGTGCAGAACCCTGCGCTTGTTCTTGTTGAACCTCCTGAGGTTCACCTGGGCCCACCTCTCCAGCTTGTCAGGGTCCCTGTGGATGTCATCCCTTTCCTCTGGCATGCTGCCAGCACCACTCAGCTTGGTGTCCTCTGCACACTTGCTGATGGTGCCCTCGAGCCCACTGCCTGGATCATTGTGTTCCTTCCTGTTGAAGGCTCTAGACCTCCAGGTGAGGTCTTACTAGAGCCAAGTGTCAGAATCACCTCTTGAGTTTCCACATCTGAAGGTGATCGTAGAAAACAACCCAGAAGCAGGGTGAAGAAAGACTTATAGAAGCACTTGTGATTGTGTGGAGCAGAAAAGGGAGCTCTGTGTGGTTAGGAACAGCAGAAGGCTTGACCTGTCCATTACCCACTCGAGGCAGTGGATAATGTGTGAGTGGTGTGGTCTCTCCAGTGCCACTCATCTCAGAGCTGCTTATGTGTGTTCAGCAAAGCTGCTTTGGTTTCTGTGTCCTGAGCTGTCCTCCTGCTTTCACCTGATTGTTTGTACCTCTTTGGGGTGCATGAATCATAGAATCATAGAATCAACCAAGGTTGGGAGAGACCTCCAAGCTCATCCAGTCCAACCTAGCACCCAGCCCTAGCCAATCAACCAGACCATGGCACTAAGTGCCTCATCCAGGCTTGGCTTCAACATCTCCAGGGACGGTGACTCCACCACCTCCCTGAGCAGCCCATTCCAATGCCAATCACTCTCTCTGACAACAACTTCCTCCTAACATCCAGCCTAGACCTCCCCTGCCACAACTTGAGACTGTGTCCCTTGTTCTATTGGTGCTTGCCTGGCAGAAGAGCCCAACCCCACCTGGCTACAGCCTCCCTTCAGGTAGCTGCAGACAGCAATGAGCTCTGCCCTGAGCCTCCTCTTCTGCAGGCTGCACACCCCCAGCTCCCTCAGCCTCTCCTCACAGGGCTGTGCACCAGGCCCCTCACCAGCTTTGGCGCCCTCCTGTGGACACCTTCCAGCACCTCAACGTCTCTCTTCAGGAGCCCAGAGCTGAACACAGCACTCAAGGTGTGGCCTGACCAGTGCTGAGTCCAGGAGCAGAATAACCTCCCTTGTCCTTCTGGCCACACTGCTCCTGAGCCAGGCCAGAGTGCCATTGGCTCTCTTGGCCACCTGGGCACACTGCTGCCTCATCTTCAGAAGTGCTGGCAAGGAACAAAGTGCAGCAGTGGGACTGAAGCTAAAGATGTCATTGGGCTGCTGTGCTGCAGTCTGCTCAAAGGTTTTGGTGGGGACTTTTTGTTCATCTCCAGAGTGTTTTGCTTCACTGTTTCAGGTGCAACCCTTAGAGCCAGGAGCTGAAAGCATGGAGGAGGCACCAGAAGAGCTGTTGGAGCGTCTTGCCCAGACGGAAAAACTCGTTGTGCAGCTGAAGGATTTGGTCAGGGAGAAGGATGCTCTGCTCCAGCAGAAAGAAACTGCTCTCAAGGTACTGCTTCTGTCAGTGGCAACCTGGCAGCAAATCCTGCTTCAGCTTCGTCTGCAGGCCAGTCTGGTGCCTCTGGAGCAGCTGAGACACCTGTTCTGCTGAATGGAGCCATTGCAGGAGATGACTGGCACCTAGGAGAGGGGTGTGGGAGATCCACAGCTGCACTGCTGAATGTATCCATTGCAGGGAATGATTAGGATCTGTGAGTGGTGTGGGATACAGGATCCACAGCTGCACTGCTGAATGTATCCATTGCAGGGAATGATTGGGATCTGTGAGTGGTGTGGGATACAGGATCCCTGAGGGGTGTGGGATACAGGATCCATAGCTGCACTGCTGAATGTATCCATTGCAGGGGATGATTAGGATCTGTGGGTGGTGTGGGGTACAGGTTCCGCAGCTGGACTGCTGAATGTATCCATTGCAGGGGATGATTAGGATCTGTGGGTGGTGTGGGGTACAGGTTCCGCAGCTGGACTGCTGAATGTATCCATTGCAGGGGATGATTAGGATCTGTGGGTGGTGTGGGGTACAGGTTCCGCAGCTGGACTGCTGAATGTATCCATTGCAGGGGATGATTGGGATCCCTGAGGGGTGTGGGATGGGGGATCCATGAGAGGAGGTCTGGAATACAGGATCCACAGCGGCACTGCTGAATGTATCCATTGCAGGAAATGATTGGGATCCAGGAGGGATGTGGGATCCACAGCTCTACTGCTGAATGTATCCACTGTAGCAAATGATTGGGATACAAGATCCACAAGATGGGGTCAGTTTCTGTTCCCTGTGCGTAGGACTGGTCCCTTCTGGGGTAGCTAAAGCTGCATCCAGGTTATGCAGCCTTTTGTCTCCCAGCTCCCTAAGGCCCGTGCAGACTCGTGGTGGCTCTGATCAGTGCTGCTGTCTCTTGGGTGAGGCTTTTTCTTTCCCCACTTGACAGTGTTTGGGACAGAGCAGACTGCTGTAGTCAGCCAGAAGCCCTGTGGTTTGGTGGCACATCACCAGAGCCACATCTTTGCATGACTTGAGAGCAAGTGGAGTTGCTGGGGGATACTGGAGACGGCCTGTGTATAGTAGAGGATGTCAAGGTTCCTTTGTACTGACTGCTAGGAGAAGTTGCCTTGGGTGATCTGTCCTCTGAGGAAGGAGTCCTGGAGCAGAAGATCTCCCATTGGCTGTTGGTAGTGTTGCTAGGAGAAGTTGCCTTGGGTGATCTGTCCTCTGAGGAAGGGGTCCTAGAGCAGAAGATGTCTCTTTGGCTGTTTGTAGTGTTGCAGAACAACTCTGGGTGTCTTCAATTAGAGAGCCAGGCTGGGACAGAGAACGGCAGACTGATGTCCCTGGTCCAGGTGGTGCTCTCAGGGTGACAGGACTGGGAGATGAAGTGCAGACAGTTTGTGTCCTTCTCTTCCAGGAGGAAAAAGAGGCTGCAGATGCTAAGCTGCTGAAGCTCAAACTTCAGGCCAAGGCCAAGTTGGCCTCTCTGAACAAGCGCATTGAGGAGCTGACGGAGAAAGGATCTCCACTGCCCACACAGGCCTCATCAGGAGAGCAAGTGTGTGCCAAGGTTGGTAGGACACAGCTGCTTAGAGCCTCTCCACGGTGGGGACAGCAGGGGGGCTGTGTTTAGATACCTAATTGGTACCATCACTCCCTGAGCTTTTAACAGGGTGCCTTATTTTCAGGAGAATAGAAACATCAGCTTAGATCATAGAATGGGTTGGGTGGGAAGGGACCTCTGAAGCTCATCCAGTCCAACCTCCCTGCAGTCAGCAAGGGAGCAAGCTGCTCACAGCCTTCTGCAGCCTCATCTTGAACATCTCCAGGGATGTGGCCTCATCTACCTCCCTGGGCAATCTGTTGCAGTGTTCCAGGAGCCTCATGTTAAAGAACTTGTTCCTCATATCCAATCTCAATCTGCTCTGCTCTCATTTCAAGCCATTGCCCTCGTCCTGTCCCTGCTTGCCTTTGCAAACAGTCCCTCTGCAGCCTTCTTGCAGCCCCCTTCAGGTCCTGGCAGGCTGCTCTTAGGTCTGCCTGGAGCCTTCTCACCCCCAGCTCCCTCAGCCTGGCCTCACAGCAGAGCTGCTCCAGCTCCCTGCTCATTTTCATGGCCTCCTCTGGCCCTGCTCCATCAGGTCCTTGTCCTTTGTGTGCTGAGGGCTCCAGTGCTGGACACAGCAGTGCAGGTGAGGTCTCAGCAGAGCAGAGGAGCAGGATTCCCTCTCTCTATCTCTGGCCATGCTGTTTTTTGCTGCAGCCCAGGCTGCCATTGCTCTTCTGAGCTGCAGGTACCCACTGCTGGCTCTTGTCCAGCGTCTCTACCAGCACCCCCAAGCCCTTTTCTGCAGGGCTGCTCTCAATCTCCTCATCCCCCAGCCTGGACTGAGAACAAGTAAGGCTCCTCTTAACATTTCCCAATGGTTAAAGAGCAGCTGTGTTCAGAGGCAGCACTCTTTCCATTCTAGGGGGACATGGTGTTTGAAGTGTTGGGCTCTGGGAGCTTTGTGGCTGTGCTGCTGCCCTTGGTGGTGGTTCTTCACGTATTGGCCAGCGTGCAAGGACTTGATCAGAAGCTTTTCCAAATCCCACTGCAAATACCAATCCTGAAGACTAATCCCAAGTAAGCAAACTAATCCACCCATCTTTTCCCCCGTCCTCTTAGGAGCTGCTTTGTCCCAGCCTTAGAAATTATGTATAGCCCTTGGCTTTTTAAAGCTTCCTTCTCTTCTTCCTTTTCCCTGTTCTAAGCTTAAGCACAATTAAAACTTTCCTCACCTTGTCTGGCCTCCCTTCTTCCAAAAACCTCAGTAAGTGAAATATCTTTTGAGGAACAGCAGCTTGGTTTTCTTTTTTCTTCTTACTGTACTCATTGAAGTCCTAAAATCTTCAGGAATTTCTGTGAATGGGGTTGAAGGACCTAAAATCTCTGCAGGTTCCATAGGTCATTGGTCACCTTTGATGCAAGGGAAAAGGAAAGAGGAGTATCTTGTCTATAATCACCCACAAAGCCTCAGCACTAACTGCTTGAAGCAGCTGTGTGTGCTGAGATGATGGCTGGAGGATGTTTGTCCTGCTGCTCAGTGCCAGTACTGGTTTGCTGCACCTAAAACCTGACTCAGTGTTAAAGAGGTGCACAGCTGTGGTGTTAGAGGATTGTCTGCTGTGCAGGATAGGCTTTGGGAGACAAAAATCAGAGAGCAGGTGGAGTGAAGGCAAAGCCTAAGCATGTCTGATGTGAAATGTTGTCCAGGTTGGGGCAATCCTAGATCTTAACACAGACTGGGGGGTGATGAGATTGAGAGCAGCCCTGCAGAAAAGGGATTGAGGGTGCTGGTGGGTAAGGAGCTGGACAGGAGCCAACAGTGTGAGCTTGCAGCCCAGAAGGCTGGTGGCACATACAAAAAAGCATCTGGTTAGGAATCATCTAGGATGGCTTAGGTTGGGAGGAACCTTAGAAATCATCTGCTCCAACCTCCCCACTATGGGCAGGGACACCTCTCTTCCAGACTCAGCTACTCAAGGCCTTACCCAGCCTGGACTTCAGTGTCCCCAGGAAGAAGGCATCCACAGCCTCCCTGGGCAGCCTATTCCAGAGTCTCACCACTCTCCTACTGAAGAACTTCTTTCTAAGATCCAGTCTAACCCTGCTGTCCCTCAGTTTCAAACCATCCCCCTTGGTGTCTCTAGACACCCTCAGGAAAATTCCCTTTGCAGGATCCCTTCAAGTACTGGCAGGCAGCTCTAAGGTCCCCCTGAAGCCTTCTCCAGGCTGAGCAACTCCAGCTCCCTCAGCCTGTCCTCAGAACAGAGCTGCTCCAGCCCCTGGATCATCTTTGTGGCCTCCTCTAGACTCTGTCCAACAACTTTATCAGTAATACTGATCAGTTTATTTGCTTCTCTTTCTTTTCTTCCCACTTCTTTCCCCTTGCAGTGTCAGAACAACCAAGCTGAAAGTGAAGGACATGGGGAGGAAGCTGAAGCACTAAAAAAGCAGCTCAAGGAGCAAGGAGAGACTGTTCAGGATTTGATGGAGCAATTGATTCTAGCCAGGAGAAATCTGGAAGATGCTGAGATGAAGTCAGCAGCACAGGTAGAGAAAACCTTTTCTGATCACCAGTCTGTGTGGTTTTGTTCCTTTCCAAATCACCTGGAGCCATCCATTTTCCCACCCTTTGGTTCTTCCTCTAAGCATTCCCTAGGTCGTTTGCAAGCACAAAATGCTCTTCAGCCTTCTCAGAGAGGCAGGATTTGGGTTCTTTAATGCCTGCCATTGGGCTGCATCCCACAGAGTGAAGAACCCCCAGGTTTCTGACAAGCCTGCATGTCTGCCAAGCTCACAACCTTGGGCTTATTCTTTTGTGGCTTCTATTTTCAGCTGAACTACCTGCAGGAGTTGATTCAGGAGAAGGAAGCTCTCCTGGCAGAGCAGGCTCACCAGCACCAAGCTGAGCTGCTCAAGATAGCAGCCCAGTCAGATCTGGAAGTGGAGATGCAGCAGGTATATTTGATACCATAAGCTTGTTGCAGGAGGGGAAAGGAAATTAACTTCTACCACTCTGATGACAACCTGGGAGAGAAGTTCTATCAAAGTAGGATGCTCAGAGGGCTGGAGTATCTCTGCTGTGAGGACAGGCTACAAGAGTTGGGGCTTTTCAGCCTGGAGAAGAAAAGGCTTGGAGGAGACCTTGGAATGGCCTTCCAGTATCTGAAGGGGGCCTACAGGAATGCTGGGGAGGGACTATTGACAAGGTCTGGTAATGACAGGACAAGAGGTAATGGATTTGAACTGGCAGAGGGGAGATTTAAACTAGATATTAGGAAGAAATTCTTCCCAGTGAGGGTAGTAAGACACTGGCACAGGTTGCCCAGGGAGGCTGTGGCTGCTCCCTCCCTGGAAGTGTTCAAGGCCAGGTTGGATGAGGCCTTGAGCAACCTGTTCTAGTGGGAGCTGTCCCTGCCTATGGCAGGGGGTTGGAGCTGGATGATCCTTGAGGTCCCTTCCAATCTAACTCATTCTGTGATTCTGATGAGTGTTAGCAACAATCAGAATGGTTTGGATTGAAAGGCAACCTCCAAAGCTCAGTCCAATGCCCCTGCAGTCAGCAGGACATCATCCACTAGAGCAGGTTGGCCAGAGCCTTGCCTTGATTATCTGCAGGGATGGAGCCTCAGCCCCATCAGGGCATTAAAGTACCTGAGTTATAAAACCTGTATGTGGGGATGAAAGCAGGAGCTGTAGCCTTCTTGGGCCCACCTCTCAGATGCTGGTTTAGGACCTGTCTGTCTGCCTCTGCCTCAGAACCTGCGCATGCTGCAGAGGAAGCTGGAGGAGCAGGAGGCAGCTCTGCTGGGACGAACTCAAGTGGTGGAGTTGCTGCAGCAGGAGTTGCACACAGCTGAACAACAGAACAAGGTAACTTTTGCATGCTTTGTGATCCTGCTTTGGCCAGGGGGGTTGGATTCAGTGATCTGTAGAGATCCCTTCCAGCCCCTAACACTCTCTGATTTGCAAGTGCTGGGCGAGGCCTTTCTCAGCAGTTCAGAAGTTACCAGGTAAAAGCCTGGCTGAGGCACTTAGTGCCATGGCCTGGTTGATTGGCTAGGGCTGGGTGCTAGGTTGGACTGGCTGAGCTTGGAGGTCTCTGTCTCCAGTTTCCTATTTCAGCTTTTTTTACACACACCCCCCCTTCACATCCACATTTTTGTTCTGCACTTATTGAGCTCCCACTCTTTCATTGGAGTCCTTCCTCTCATTCTTGGGAAGCTTTCCACAAGAGAACTTGTGGCCACTCTTCTTCTTACAGTCCTGTTCACCATCTTCATCAATGACATTGATGAAGGCACAGATAGACAGAGTCTGCTCAGCAGGTTTGCTGATGACACCAAGCTGGGAGGCTTGGCTGAGACAGCTGCAGGCTGTGCTGCCATCCAGAGAGACCTGGACAGACTGAGAGCTGGGCACAGAGGAGCCAGATGAGGTTCAACAAGGACAAGTGCAGAGTCCTGCACCTGGGGAGGAGTAACAAACTGCAGCGGGACAGGCTGGGAGGTGATCTGCTGGAGAGCAGCCCTCTGGAGAGGGACTTGGGGGTGCTGGTGGATAACATCCATGGCACAGCAATGTGCCCTTGTGGCCAAGAAGGCCAATGGGATCCTGGGGTGTATTAGGAAGAGTGTGTCCAGCAGATCAAGGGAGGTTCTCCTCCCCCTCTACTCTGCCCTGCTGAGACCTCATCTTGAATACTGTGTTCAGTTTTGGGCTCCCCAGTTGAAGAGGGACAGGGATCTGCTGGAGAGGGTCCAGCAGAGGGCTGTGAGGATGATGAGGGGACTGGAGGGCATGGCTGATGAGGAGAGGCTGAGGGACCTGGGGCTGCTTAGTCTGGAGAAGAGAAGACTGAGAGGGGATTTGATAAATGTTTATAAGTATCTGAGGGCTGCCAGGAGTGGGGGGACAGGCTCTGCTCACTGCTGCCTGGGATAGGACAAGGAGCAATGGGTGTAAGCTGCAGCACAGGAGGTTCCAGCTCAACACAAGGGGGAACTTCTTTCCTGTAAGGGTCCCAGAGCACTGGCAGAGGCTGCCCAGAGAGGTTGTGGAGTCTCCTTCTCTTTCAAGGCCTGTCTGGATGTGTTCCTCTGTGATCTGTGTTAGATAGGATTGTCCCGCTCTGGCAGGGGGGTTGGACTGGATGATCTCCTTCCACCCCCTAACAACCTGTGAGCCTGTGATTCTGTTGCTTCTTTCCTCTGTAGCTCTCTGCTCTAAAGTAGGACTTCTGTTTTCCCTACCAAAATTAAGAGCTGGTGTTTCTCTGTCTCTGTTCTAGTCTAAATTTCCCAGAGACTCAAATATAGTTAATAGAACCAATATCAATTTATAGGATGCCTTTCCCAAAGAAAAGGAGTTAGATGGAGAGAGGGAAAGGTAAAGCACACCCAAATAAGTAGTCTCACTTCGATTTGGAAGTTAAAAAGAGGAGAAACTTTAACAATAAATGAAAGGCATTTGAGGTAGAGGAGGTACAAAGAGGTATAGGGAAGGGAAAACAAGATACAGAATACACAGATGCAACCAGAGTGGTGGCAAAGGTTTGTCTGCCTCCTGGGTTACAGCCCTGTGGTGAAACAAGGAGTAGCAGGAGACAGGAAGGTGATGCTGGCAGGCAGGGCTAGAGAGAAACAAGAGGAGCCTCTGTTTTTGTAGGGGGCTAGGCAGGAGGTGGGAGTGAACTAAGCACCACACCTGGTAGTGTTCAGACCCACCCCTGGGGAGGGGTCAGGAGCACCTGGGGTCGGGGTCAAGACTCTCTCCCGGGGGGTTTAACCCTTTACACTCTCCTGCCTTTGCTTTCTGTCTGGCCCTACCGCTCTAACAAAGCAAGGGTGTGGCCATGCTGCTGTCCTCCTTTCTGCCACCTGGATGCCTGAAAAGGATTGAATGGCAGTTGACAAATAAAATTCAGATCATAGGATGGTTTGGGCTGGAAGAGACCTCCAAAACTCATCCAGTCCAACCTCCCTGCAGTCAGCAGGGACATTCTCCACTGGAGCAGGTTGCTCATAGTCCTATCCAACCTCACCTTAAACATCTCCAGGGATGTGGCCTCAGCTCCCTCCCTGCCTGGGCAACCTGTTGCAGTGTTCCAGCAGCCTCATGCTGAAGAACTTGTTCCTCACATCCAGTCTCAGTCTGCTCTGCTCTCAAGCCATTGCCCTCGTCCTGTCCCTGCAGGCCTTTGCAAACAGTCCCTCTGCAGCCTTCTTGCAGCCCCCTTCAGGTCCTGGCAGGCTGCTCTTAGGTCTGCCTGCAGCCTTCTCTTCTCCAGACTGAACACCCCCAGCTCCCTCAGCCTGGCCTCACAGCAGAGCTGCTCCAGTCCCTGATCATTTTTGTGGCCCTCCTCTGGCCCTGCTCCATCAGGTCCATGTCCTTTGTGTGCTGAGGGCTCCAGAGCTGGACAGAGCAGTGCAGGTGAGGTCTCAGCAGAGCAGAGGGGCCGGATCTACTCTCTCCCTCTCTGGCCATGCTGCTTTGGATGCAACCCAGGCTGTCATTGCTCTTCTGGGCTGCAGGTACCCACTGCTGGCTCCTGTCAAGCTTCTCATCCACCAGAATTCCCAAGTCCTTTTCCACAGGACTGCTTTCTATCACCCTCTCCCCCAGCCTGTAGTGATCACAAGGATTGTTCTGGCCCAGGTGCAGAACCCTGCACTTGTTCTTGTTGAACCTCCTGAGGTTCACCTGGGCCCACCTCTCCAGCTTGTCAGGGTCCCTGTGGATGTCATCCCTTTCCTCTGGCATGCTGCCAGCACCACTCAGCTTGGTGTCCTGTGCACACTTGCTGATGGTGCCCTCGAGCCCACTGCCTGGATCATTGATAAAAACATGGTAGTGTATTGACCTAGTTCAGAGTTGAATTCTTTCCCCTCTCCCGTTGAATTCTTTCCCCTCTCCCGTTGAATTCTTTCCCCTCTCCCGTTGAATTCTTTCCCCTCTCCCGTTGAATTCTTTCCCCTCTCCCGTTGAATTCTTTCCCCTCTCCCGTTGAATTCTTTCCCCTCTCCCGTTGAATTCTTTCCCCTCTCCCGTTGAATTCTTTCCCCTCTCCCGTTGAATTCTTTCCCCTCTCCCGTTGAATTCTTTCCCCTCTCCCGTTGAATTCTTTCCCCTCTCCCGTTGAATTCTTTCCCCTCTCCCGTTGAATTCTTTCCCCTCTCCCGTTGAATTCTTTCCCCTCTCCCGTTGAATTCTTTCCCCTCTCCCGTTGAATTCTTTCCCCTCTCCCGTTGAATTCTTTCCCCTCTCCCGTTGCAGACACTTCTAGAGCAGTGCAAGAAGATGGAAGTGGATCTAAGCTCCCTGAGGGATGTGCTAGATGCAGAGAGACGAGAATCTCAGGCTCTCAGAGAGAAGATGGAGCTGGAGCTGGCTGAGAGCAAGCTGTCCTCCCATCGCTTGCAGGAGGAGGTGCAGGGCCTCTTGGAACAGCTGCAGGAGGCAAGAAGAGCACAAACTGAGTTGGAGGTGAAGTATAAAGCCCTGGAGCAGGAGCAAAGGCAGGAGGTGGAAGAGAAGAACCTGCAGATCAGTTGCCTTCAAGTGGCTGAGCAGGAGCTGCAATGTGGCCGTGCTGCCCTTGCAGCTGAGAACGACCGGCTGAGGGAGGAGGTTGGCAGGCTGCTGGCCTTGTCTGCCCAACACAGCCCTGCAGAGGAGAAACCACAGGGTGAGCAAGCACAGCAGCTGCCTGCAGCAGGTGCTCAGCAGCCTGAGGATAGTTGTGTTGCCTTCTGTTTGGATTTGGTTTTCCAAGAGCTGCCAGGAAGGTTTGCCTGTACAACTCCTGACTGCGCCGGAGTGGTGGTGCTGCGTCGCACTCGAGGTCTCCAGTGTGGTCCCACCTTGCTGACTTTGGCAGTGCCCAAGGTCAGCTGCATGAGAGCAGGGCAGCATGTGCTGTGCTTCCCTTGTGTACTGTCCCATCCTGTCATGTGTGGATTTCTTCAGGCAGATGTGGGGCATTGATTGATTTTAATAATTTGGAGATACTTTTTTGTTCTCTGAACTTAAAGTCATGGAATGGTCTGGGTGGGAAGGGACCTCCAAAGCTCATCCAGTCCAACCTCCCTGCAGTCAGCAGGGACATCCTCCACCAGAGCAGGTTGCTCACAGTCCTATCCAGCCTAACCTTGAACATCTTCAGGAATGAGGCCTCAACTCCCTGCCTGGGCAACCTGTTGCAGTGTTCCAGGAGCCTCATGCTAAGGAACTTGTTCCTCACATCCAATCTCAGTCTGCTCTGATCTCATGTCAAACCATTGCCCTCGTCCTGTCCCTGCAGGCCTTTGCAAACAGTCCCTCTGCAGCCTTCTTGGAGCCCCCTTCAGGTCCTGGCAGGCTGCTCTCAGGTTTGCCTGGAGCCTTCTCACCCCCAGCTCCCTCAGCCTGCCTTCACAGCAGAGCTGCTTCAGCCCTCTGGTCATTTTTATGGCCTCCTCTGGCCCTGCTCCATCAGATCCTCGTCCTTTGTGTGCTGAGGTCTCCAGAGGTGGACACAGCAGTGCAGGTGAGGTCTCAGCAGAGTAGAGGGGCAGGATCCCTTCTCTCCCTCTCTGGCCATGCTGCTTTGGATGCAGCCCAGGCTGCCATTGCTCTTCTGAGCTGCAGGTACTCACTGCTGGCTCCTGTCCAGCTTCTCATCCCCCAGCACCCCCAAGCCCATTTCTGCAGGGCTGCTTCATCACCCACCACGTGCCACATCCTTTAGAGGCTGAGTTTCTAAACTAAGCAACAGCAGCTACAATTTCTCTCTAGGTTCATGTCACAACTAGTAACATTGTTCTTGCTTCAAGCTGTGATTTCCAATTGATTTTTTTTTTTTCCCCCAGCTTCTTTATGCCCCAGAATTGAAGCAGTGATTGAGAAGGCAGCTCATAATATGCTGCTGTGAACAAGTGTGAAGGGGGTTTCAGAAGCAAAAAGGAAATGCAAGATCATGCCTGAACTCCTTTTTCTTTTTGTTTTCCTCTCTATTAGATCAACTTGTGGACCAATCTGAAGAACTTGTCTGCTGTCAGGAAGATCTGAAGTCCCAGTCAGTGCAGGTCTCTGATCTGAAGACCCAGGTAGGGATTTCAGATGCATCTCCTGAACTCCTGGCTCATGTTCAGCCTACTATATACCAGTACCCCCAGGTCCCTTTCTTCCTGGCTGTTCTCCAGCCACTCTGCCCCATACACAGTAGTAAAGATGAAACAGATATTGGGATATCTGAAATGAGACAATGAGGACAACTATCAACAAATGGCTAAAGTATCTGTGTTGTGTGCAGGGCATAAGATGCATCTGTCCCAGTGCTCTCTACTGTCCTAAGCTCTGTTAGTGAAGAGTGATAGCACTGCTGGCCCAGAAGTCTGTCATAGAATCAGTCAGGGTTGGAAGGGACCACAAGGATCAGCCAGTTCCAACCCCCTGCCATGCCCAGGGACATCCTTCCCTAGAGCAGGCTACCCACAGCTTCATCCAGCCTGGCCTTAAACACCTCCAGCCATGGGGCCTCAACCACCATCCTGGGCAACCCATTCCAGCCTCTCACCGCTCTCATGCTCAACAACTTCCTCCTCATGTCCAGGCTGACTCTCCCCACCTCCAGCTGTGCTCCATTCCCCCCAATCCTGTCACTCCCTGTCAGCCTAAAAAGTCCCTCCCCAGCTTTTTTGTAGCCCACTTCAGATCCTGGAAGGCCACAAGAAGGTCACCTGGGAGCCTCCTCTTCTCCAGCCTGCACAGCCCCAACTCTTTCAGTCTGTGCTCACAGCAGAGCTGCTGCAGCCCTCTGAGCATCCTCCTGGCCCTGCTCTGGACACTCTCCAGCATCTCCACATCCCTCTTGTAATGGGGGCTCCAGAACTGCATGCAGTACTCCAGGTGGGGTCTCAGCAGAGCGCAATAGAGGGGGAGAATCACCTCCCTGGCCCTGCTGGCCATACTTCTGCTGCAGCCCAGGCTCTGCTTGGCTTTCTGGGCTGCAAGTGCACACTGCTGGCTCCTGTTGAGCTTCTCATCCACCAGCACCCCCAAGTCCCTCTCCTCAGGGCTGTCTCTGTTATTTCTTAGGATTTCATTGCATCCACTGCAGTGGGACTTTGTTTCTGCATGCCTTCAGAGCAAAACACATGAGAATGTTGAAATGTAGAACTAAGCTTGCAGGAAAGGTGTGATAGGACAAGGAGCATTGGGTGTAAGTTGCAGCACAGGAGGTTCCAGCTCAACACAAGGGTGAACTTCTTTACTGTAAGGGTCCCAGAGCACTGGAACAGGCTGCCCAGAGAGGTTGTGGAGTCTCCTTCTCTGGAGCCTTTCAAGGCCTGTCTGGATGTGCTCCTCTGTGATCTGTGTTAGATAGGACTGTCCTGCTCTGGCAGGAGGTTGGACTGGATGATCTCCTCGGGTCTCTTCCAACCCCTAACACCCTGTGAGCCTGTGAAAGGTCCTTGCTGCTCACCTGTGACTCCAAGCAGCAGAAGGTTGTTCATCAGAGACAGAACTTGGCTGCTGCTGTCTTGTCCATGACCACCAGGATGGGTTGGACTGGATGATCTCTTTGGGTCCCTTCCAACCCTTAACATCCTCTGATCCTATGACCATGTCAAAAAAAACCAAACCCAAAACCAAAGGGAAAAAAAACCAAACACAAAAAAAGAGGAAAAGTGAAAACAAAAATATAACTACTGCTGCTTATTGGCTGCCACAGGTAGGTGTTTGCTGACTTGAGATGTTGACACCTTAGGAGCTCTGGGGCTGGGTGTCTTGTTGCTGGGTATTGCCTTTGGAATGGGCTGCCCAGGGAGGTGGTGGAGTCGCCGTCCCTGGAGCTGTTCAGGAGGGGGCTGGATGGGACACTTGGTGCCATGGTCTGGTTGGTGGGATTGGGGTGGGTGGTGGCTTGAACTGGGTGATTTTGGAGGTGTCTTCCAGCCTGGTTGATTCTATGATTCTGTTTCCCTACGTTGAGGAACTGAAACTGAAGGTAAAGCTTAGAGTGTCTCTGTTCTGATCCATAGATTCATAGAGTGGTTTAGGTTGGAAGGGACCTTCAAGATCACTCAGTTCCCACCTCCTACCATGGGCTTCCCACTTCCCACTACACCAGGTTGCTCAAGACCTCATCCAGCCTGGCCTTCAGCACCTCCAGGGAGGTGTCACAGAATGGTCTGGGTTGGAAGGGACCTCCAAATGCCATCCAGTTTCAAACCCCTGCAGCCAGCAGGGACATCCTCAACTAGAGCAGGTTGCTTAGAGCCCTGTCAAGCCTCACCTTGAACATCTCCAGGGATGGGCCTCAACCACCTCTCCAGGCAACTTGTTGTAGTATTCCACCTTCCTCATGGTGCAAAACCTGTTCCTCACATCCAATCTCAATCTGCTCTGCTCTCATTTCAAGCCATTGCTTCGTCCTGTCCCTGCAGGCCTTTGCAAACAGTCCCTCTGCAGCCTTCTTGCAGCCCCCTTCAGGTCCTGGCAGGCTGCTCTTAGGTCTGCCTGGAGCTTTCTCTTCTCCAGGCTGAACACCCCCAGCTCCCTCAGCCTGGCCTCACAGCAGAGCTGCTCCAACCCCTTGCTCATTTTCATGCCTCTCCCCTGGCCCTGCTCCATCTGGTTTTGTCATCCCCATCCTCCCTGGGCAGCCTGTTCCAGTGTACCACCACCCTCACTGCCAAGATGTTCTTCCTAATCTCCAGAATCTGCCCTCCTCAAGCTTCATTCCCTCTCATCCTATCACTACAAGCCCCTGTCAAAAGTCCTTTCCCTCAGCTGGGGCAGGCTCTGGAAGCCTGGGAAGAAGTGAGAGTCAGTATGAGTGATGTAAAAGTTGCCTGTTGATCAAGTGAAAGATCCAAAGCTGATGTTGATGTATAAACTACTGATATTCCTCTTTCTCCCCTCCATCCTGTGTTTAAACAGGCTGCTCCAACTTCACAGGACAAGAGAACAGATTGGCAAGATGGGAATGGGACTTTACTCCTACCCAGAGAAAACTTGGAAAGACAGAAGACTGAAGGTGATGTTGATTATCTCACCTGTTTTAATAGACCCCAGATATTTAAGCCTTTTCCTTCCCTGGTTTTAGCTGATGAACAGGTCCATGGTTACTGTTTCATTCTGCTTTGGTTGCTCAGACCTTGAAAAAACACTGCAGAGTCCTTTTCAGTGGTGAAAGTAGAATTCAGTGCTGGAGGCAAAAGGAATTCCTTGAATCTTGGGTGGTGAACAGACAGAAAACAAATTAAAGCCTCTCTGCATCTGATCAGGGAGGGGATTCTGCCCCTCTGTGCTGCTGCTCTCCCTGCTCTGGATGCAGCCAGCACACAGCTGGCTCTGGGCTGCCAGCCACCAGTGCTGACTCCTGGGGACTTTGTCACCAACTGACCCCCTCAAGTACGTCTCCAGACTGCTTTTGAGCCACTCCTTGCCCTGCCTGGACTTGTGCTTGGGACTGCCCTGACCCATCTTGCACTTGGCCTTGTTGAAGTTCATGAGGTTGTCTTGAGCCCACCTCTCCAGGTCCCTCTGGGTGAATCCCTTCTTTGCAGTGTGTCAACCAGAGCACACTGCTTGGTGTCATCTACAAACTTGCTGAGGGTACCCTGATCCCACTGGAGCACTACATTCAGGTCTGGTGCCTCCAGCATAAGAGGGATGTGGAGCTGCTGAAGGAGGCCCAGAGGAGGCAATGGAGATGGTCAGAGGGCTGGAGAACCTCCCCTATGGGGACAGGCTGGGAGAGTTGGGGCTGTTCAGCCTGGAGAAGAGGAGGCTTAAGGGAGACCTTAGAGCAACCTTCCAGTACCAGAAGGTACAAGAAAGCTGGGGAGAGCCTTGATGAAGGCTGCTGGGATGAAGGTTGGACTGGCTGATGCTGGTGCTCCTTTCCAACCATAGCCATTCACAGTGATGAGATGTTGTGCTGAGGGGTTTGGGTTAGTCAAGGACTTGTCAGTGTGAAACTAATGATTGGACTCCATCAGCTTGAAGGGCTTTGCCAATCAGAGATTCTGTGAGTCTGTGACTTTTCACAAGGGCTTGTAGTGTAGTGCTAGGTTGAGAGGGAATGGATTGAAGCTTGAGGAGGGCAGACTTTGACTGGAGATTAGGAAGAAATGTTGTGCAGTTTGAAATCAGGTAAGAACAGATTTAGATTGGATGTTAGGAAGAAGCTCTTCACCATGAGAGTGAGGAGACACTGGCACAGGCTGCCCAGGGAGGTTGTGGATGTTCCCTCCCTGGAGGTGTTCAAGGCCAGGCTGGATGAGGCCTTGAGCAACCTGAGCTAGTGGGAGGTGTCCTTGCCCGTGCCCTGCCCATGGTAGAGGGTTTGGAACTGGCTGATCTTGAAGGGCCCTTCCAACCTAAAGCATTGTATGAATCTCTGAATGTGAGGCCTGGTACCCTTCTCAAAGCAACTCTTTGTTGTCTTTTTCTTTCAGACATCCCCCACTTGGAACTCATGCTCCAGGAGCCTACTCAGGAAGCTGTGATGATCACAGAGAATGCAAAGCAGGTAATGATTGAGCAGCTGAAACCAGCTAAAACTAAACTGGGTCAAGGACTGGCCTTAAAATAACTAAGCTGTTAAGGCCTTTTTGACCAATCCTCTTTGTCAGGTTATTATTAACTGGATTAGTGATGGGAGACAGAAAGAGAGCTTCCAAATACTGCTTTTGTTGGCTTCTTAGCAGACTCTTTCTCTGCTGGCAGGGTGGAATTCCTGTGTCCTTCATCCATCCAACCCATGATCATGCTATTTTCTGCACCTCTTCTGAGTTAGCTCCTTAGCAAAACCACAGACTAGGCTCAGACAAAGCTCAGGAAATGCTATCTAAAGGCTAAGCTGTCCCTAGAGGATGCATTTCAAGCCAATCCTCTCCATTTCTACTGCCCCCAGTGAGAATCTGTCAGCTTGACTGGAGGAAGCTGAGTTCTCTTGAGGGAGGAGCCAGCAGGCTGTGTCCTTGTCCTCTTCCACTGTGTGCAGCTGCAGGCAGAGTCAGGCTGTGGATAAATGCAGGGTTAGATGCCTGCTGCTTTGCTTTACCCTCAGCCAGCAGGGTGATGGAGCTGAGTGCCTCTGTGCCTCTACTGAGAGCTTGTCATAGGATTGGTGTTAGTTTAGAGCAAGGTCTGGGCTCTTCCCACACACACTGCTCCACTCTGTCCCTTCCAGCCAGCAGGGGAAAGGAGCTGGTGCTGTGTTGTGTATCCTACGCTGGTCTCCAGCACAGGGAGCTGACAGTGTCTGTCTTACTGTGAAGTGTTAGTGCAAAAGGTGATGCTGGGGACTCACAGAATCATAGATTGGTTTGGCTTGAGACTTTCAAAGCTCAGCCAGTCCAACCCCCCTGCAGTCAGCAGGGACATCCTCCACTGGAGCAGGTTACTCACAGCCTTCTCCAGCCTCACCTTGGACATCTCCAGGAATGGAGCCTCCACTCCCTCCCTGGGCAACCTGTTGCAGTGCTCCAGCAGCCTCATGCTGAAGAACTTGTTCCTCACATCCAATCTCAATCTGCTCTGCTCTCAAACCATTGCCCTCATCCTGTCCCTGCAGGCTTTTGCAAACAGTCCCTCTGCAGCCTTCTTGCAGCCCCCTTCAGGTCCTGGCAGGCTGCTCTTAGGTCTGCCTGGAGCCTTCTCTTCTCCAGGCTGAACACCCCCAGCTCCCTCAGCTTGGCCTCCCAGCAGAGCTGCTCCAGCCCCCTGCTCATGGCCCTCCTCTGGACCCTCTGTATCAGGTCCATGTCCTTCCTGTGCTGAGGCCTCCAGAACTGGATGTAGGACTCCAAGTGAGTTCTCACCAGAGCAGAGCAAAGTGACTGAGCAGAAGAAAACTCTGGCTGGATAAATACACTTGGAGAGCTTGTAAGAATCACAGGAGAACTGAAACACTTCAGAATCGTCCAATCTTGGAATCAAGAGACTGGGGAATAAGGGAATAGGAAGCTCAATTGATGGCCTAATGCTAAAGCCAGAGTCTTTCAGGCTGCAACTTCAGAAACCACAATGCCCTGAGGAGTCCTCCCAGTGTTAGTGAGGCCACTGCAGGACCTAGCTTGGGAAAGGGCATTCTTAAAAGTACAGAAAGTTTGGGCTTCCCCTTCACAGGATTCAAAGGAAATTTGAACTCTTGTTCTTTTCTTTTAGGCAACAACAGATGGAAGGAAGCAGTTCACTGAGGAAAGCTGTTCTCCTGGAATTCTAGAGCACCTTGCTGCAGAGAAGCAGAAAGAGCTGTCAGTATTGCTGCTGGAGCTGAAAGAAGCCCAGGAAGAAATAACTTTCCTCAAGAGCCAGCTCAAGGGCTCAAACAGCCCAACCTCTGCAGGCAGCCAAGCAGGGGAAGCAGCTAACCAGCTGGAAGCTCATTCTCAGGCATGGCTTCTCGAGAGGGAGGAGCAAAAGGCTGCAGCTACGCAGAATGGGCTGAGCAGCAGCGCTGTGCCCTGCAGAGGGCAGGTGGAGGCAGTGCAGGATGTGTCTACAAGAGATCCGGGGCTCAGCGTCTCTCAATCTGAAGAAGTGCTAAGCTTACAAAAGCGAATCACAGAGCTGCAGAGGATTCTGCAGGAATCAGAAGAAGCCTATGAGAGAGATCTGGGAGCAAAAGGTGCAGAAATCGAGAGGCTGAACCAGCTGGCTGAGGAATACAGGAGGAAAATAGAGGACTGGGACAGAACCTCTTGTGTTTTGACTGAGGAAAGGGATCAGTTGCTGTCTCAGGTGAAGGACCTTCCTAGCATCACAGAGCTGAAAGAGCAAGTCAAGCAACTTGAGGAGGCTCTTGCCTTGTCAGAAAAGCAGAGACTGACAGACAGTCAAAGCAGTCTCTTGAGAGAACAAATCCAGAGCCTTAAAAATGAATTTAAGTCCAAGGAGGTAAAAATTGAAGCTTTGCAAAAAGACTTGGATGAAGCTCAGTTTCAGCTTTCTGACCAGGATGTGCAACTGAAAGATCTGCAAAGCCAAATTGAGAAGAAGGAATGTGAAGTGCTTGACCTACAACAGCTGTTGAGCAAGAATACAGCTGCGATGGAAGAGCTTTCACATAGTTTAACCTCCAAGGGCCACAAAGCAGCGAGCCTAGAGCAGCTTGTGGCTGAACACACCAGGACTATAGAGAGCCTGCAACAAGCCTTGCTGGAGAAAGACCAACAGATGACAGAGATCAGTGTCAGCATGTCTGAGAAAATGGTCCTGCTGAATGAAGAGAAGTTTTCTCTAGGAAATGAGCTGAAGAGTCTTAAAGAGCAAACCAGTCTGTTACTGAAAGCTCAGCAGGAGAGAAACCAACACCTAGAAGCAAAAGATCCTGAACAGCAGCCTGAGATGGAGGCAGCCTGTCAAAGTGAGGTATTGCTGAGTAAACTTGAATGCCTACAAAAGGATAATGAGCAAGTAAAGAGGAAGCTGCAGGCAGCCCTTGTGAACAGGAAGGAACTCCTGAAGAAGGTGAGCAGGTTGGAGGGTGAATTAGGACAGCTGAAGAGAAAACAGGAAGCAGAAAACTCAGTGGCTCAGGAAGCAGAAGGGGATGAAAATGTGCCAGGTGAGATGAGCAGAGAAGTGGGTCTGGAATGCCAGTCCAGGGAGGAGCAGCTCCTCCAGCTGCTCTCTGAAAAGGAGTTTGAGTTGCAGAGGATCCAGAAGGAGCTGCTGGATAAAGAAGCCACTGAAGCACAGCTGCAGGCAGTGATTGAGGAAATGAGGCAAAGCTTGCCAGGTGAGGCAGCCTCTGCTCCCACTCCAGGTGAGGCAGCCTCTGCTCCCACTCCAGGCGAAGGCATGGAGAGTCAGACCCTTGCTGACAAAGCCACTGAGACCAATAAAAGCCCCAGAGATTCTGAAGCAAAGGAAAACAGTGGTTCAGCAGAAGACCAGCACAAGTCTGCTCTGAAAGAGAGGATTTCAGCTCTTGAACAAGAGAAGGAACAGCTTCAAAAGAAACTCCAGGAAGCCCTGGTGTCCCGGAAAGACACTATCAAAAAGGCTCAAGAAAAAGACAGGCACCACAGAGAGCAGCTGAAACAGCAGAAAGATGATTACAACATCCTACAAGAAGAGTTTGATAAGCAAAGCAAAGAGAAGGAGAGCATCCAAGCTCAGCTCAGGCAGCTCCAAGAACAGAAGGGATCACCAGAGAGCATTCTGGGGGAGCAGGGTGGGTTGGATTCCTCCTGCATGGAAGCAGAAAAGAGAGCAAATCACCAGGTTGTGCAAGCTGCAGATGTTTCTGGGGAGGAGCTGAAGAAAACACTTGGAAAGGTGGAGATGGAGAAAGAAGAACTGGAATATCACATCAGCCAGGTGCAAAGTGAGCTTGCTTCTAAGTCAGAGCTAGTCTTTCACTTGCAAGAGCACATAGCACAGCTGTTTGAGGAGATAGGAGGGCTGAGGAGGACCTCTGACCAAGCTGAAGCTAAGGTGGCAAGTCTTCAGACAGAACTGGAGGAGAGGCAGGCCAGAGTGTTGAGAGAGGATGTTCTGGAAGACCTGAAAACCCTGCTGCACAAAAAGGATGAAGAAATGGAAGCTCTTAACTTGCAGCTAAAGGAGAAAAGTGAATCTCTAAATAAGGTGCAGGCACAGCTGCTGGAAAGGGAGGATTCAGTCCAGAGACTCTGCAGCCAATTGGAAACTCAAGCCCGGGCACATGAGGAGCAAAGCAAACAGCTGCAAGCAGAGCTGCTTGAAGTTCAGGGGAAGCAAGATGATGGTGCAGAAGCAGCCAAACAGAAGAATCAGTTGCAGAGGAAGTTGCAAGCTGCACTTATCTCTAGAAAAGAGGCCCTGAAAGAGAGCAAATCTCTGAAGGAGGAGCTGGCTCAGGCTAAAACTACCATTGAAGGTCTTGGTGTCAGGCTGGCCGACGTGGAAAGCCAACTAGGTGAGCACCTTAGAGAAGGAGCTGCCTTAACAGCAAAGGTAGCAGGGCTCACTGGAGAGCGAGAGAAACTTGCTGCAGAGCTTGATAAGGCCCTGAGAGAAAAGCAGGATCTGGATGGCTGCTGTCACAACCTGAGGCTCGCTCTAGATGGAGTCGTTCTGGAGAAGGAGAAGCTGGAGAAGGAGGTGGAATCCTTGCAGTGCTTGCAAGCCACTGAGAGCTCCGAGTGGCAGGAGAAGCGCAGGGAGCTGCAGGAGGAGTACGAAACCCTGCTGCAGTCCTATGAGAACGTGAGCGGCGAGGCCGAGCGCATCCAGCGCCTCCTGGAGGCTGCCAGGCAGGAGAAGCAGGAGGTTTTCCTTAGGCTGAAGAGGGCTGAAGCAGAAAAAGAGGAGGCAAACAAGCAGCTCCGGGAAGCTGGGGAGGAAATTGATGGAATGAAGGAGAAAATGAGGAAATTTGCGAAATCCAAGCAACAAAAAATCCTGGAGCTAGAAGAGGAGAATGAGAAGCTCAGAGCAGAGATTCAGCTTAAGGATGGAGAGCTGCACAGGGCTGGAGATACTGTGTCAAATACCAGCCTGAAAGAAGATCTGCAGAACTCCAGGAGGGATTGCCAGTCTCTTTCTACTCAGCTCGACACAGTGATGGCTGAAAAGGAGTCTCTGAGTCAAGAGATCACAGATTTAAAGTGTCTCCTGCAGGTCACAGAATCCAAGCTGAAAGAAAGCAGAGATCTGGTGGACAAATACGCTGCTCAGAGAGCAACAGGGGAAGAGACAAATTGGGCAGCTGCCACGACACCACCAATGGAGAGGACTGGAGATCACATAGATTTATGCTTTAGGCCAGAGGCTCCTGCTGCAGAGCTGAAACAAAAAGCTTTGGAAGATGGTAGCCCTCGTGAAGACTTTGGTACCTACATACAGCAGATAGCTAAGCTCACAGAGCGAATCACAGAGCTGGAAGGCAACAGGAGGGCTTCGGAGCAAGAGCTGGGTGACATCCACAGGTGTGTTGAGACTTTAGCAGGTGAGAAAAGGGCTTTGGAGAGCCAAGTGGAAGAGAAAGTCCATGAATTGAGTGCTCTTCAGGACACGGTAGCGCGAATGGAGCAAACAGTCCAGAGCACCAAAGCTGATCTGCTCAGGGTGACGGAGCTGAAGGACAGGCTGGAGGCTGAGAAGGATGACTTGGAAGAAAGGCTGATGAATCAGCTGGCAGAACTCAATGGGAGCATTGGAAACTACCAGCAAGATGCAACGGACTTCCAGCTCCAAAATGAGCAACTGAAACGTGAGCTTCAGAGCCTGCAGAGGATGGTGCACGAGCTGGAGGAGGAGAAGTGCCAGGTGGCAAAGGAGGGCAGCAGAGCAGGTTCAGAAAGGCAGAAGGAGTTGGTAGAAAAGCTGAAGTGCAGTTGGAGGGGGGAGAGCAGCGTGCATGTGAAGGAGCTCCAGGAGCTGCTGAAACAGAAGCAGCAGGAGATTAAACAGCTGCAGAAGGACTGTATTGAATGCCAGGAAAAGAACAGTAGCTTGGAAAGAACTGTTAAAGCTCTGGAATTTCAGCAGAGTGAGTCTCAGAAAGAGGTAGAAACAGCCAAGGAGGCTTTAGCTAAAGCAGTTGAAGACACCCAGAAAGCCCAAGCGGAGCTTGCTGGCTGCAGAGTAGTGCTGGATGACACCCAGAGCGAGGCAGCACGGGTTCTAGCAGAGAGTGTCAAAGTGAAAGAGGAGCTGCAGGCAAGCAAAGAGAAGAGTAAAATTCAGATGAAGAAAAGAGATGAGGACTTGGAGAGAAGACTGGAGCAAGAAAAAGACAAGCACTCCAAGGAAGTTCAGAACATGGAAGAGAAGCTGGCAGCCCTGCAGAGGGAGAAGGAGTGCGTGGAAAGAACTGTTGCTAATCTTCAAGCCTCCTTGAAGACAAAGGAGCAAGAAGCCAGGCAGCTGGAAGGCAGCCTGAACAAAACTCTAGCCCAGCTTGCAGCATTCACCAGGAGCATGTCATCCCTTCAGGATGACAGGGACAGAGTGATAGACGAGGCCAAAACCTGGGAGAAGAAATTCATTGAAGCCATTCAGAAGAAGGAAGAGGAAATGCGCCTCAAAGAGGGAACCTGCGCTGTGCTGAAGGACCAGCTGAAGCAGGTGACCCTGCAAGCGGAGGAACTTCAGGCTCATATATCCAGGTAAAGAAGGTGAATGCTGCCAGCTGGGATTCTTGTCGTTGTGTTTGAGCAGGCAGCAGCCAGAGGGGAGGCAGGATTCCACTTCCCTTTTCCCAGCAATAAAGCCCTTGGAGTGTGTCAGTATCCCTACACGTGACGGGGAGTTGGTAACACTAATGACTGGCTGAGAGGGAGAGCAAAATGAGACTTCCTGGTGGAGCCAGAAATGATGAAGGAGATAAGCCTTGTGTGGGCACAGAAAAGAGGTTTAGAATAGAATCAACCAGGTTGGAAGAGACCTCCAAGCTCATCCAGTCCAACCTAGCACCCAGCCCTAGCCAGTCAACCAGACCATGGCACTAAGTGCCTCATCCAGGCTTTGCTTCAACACTGCTAGGGACGGTGACTCCACCACCTCCCTGGGCAGCCCATTCCAATGCCAATCA
Organism: Tricholaema leucomelas; assembly: GCA_013400475.1. NCBI lineage: Eukaryota > Metazoa > Chordata > Aves > Piciformes > Lybiidae > Tricholaema lacrymosa > Tricholaema leucomelas. The sequence goes on from WAAF01012065.1 coordinate 26,581, forward strand.
CTCTCTCTGACAACAACTTCCTCCTAACATCCAGCCTATGCTTCCCCTGGCACAACTTGAGGCTGTGTCCCCTTGTCCTGTTGCTGGTTGCCTGGCAGAAGAGACCAACCCCACCTGGCTACAGCCTCCCTTCAGGTAGCTGCAGACAGCAATGAGCTCTGCCCTGAGCCTCCTCTTCAGTCTGCACACCCCCAGCTCCCTCAGCCTCTCCTCATAGGGTTTGTGTTCCAGGCCCCTCCCCAGCTTTGTTGCCCTTCTCTGGACACCTTCCAGCACCTCAACATCTCTCTTGAATTGAGGAGCCCAGAACTGGACACAGTACTCAAGGTGTTTGGGGTTATGCTCAATGTTTTAGTTTGAAAGGGTCCTTAAAGATCATCCAGTTTCAACCTTCCTTCCAGGGGTGGGGAGACCTCCCACTAGAGCAGATTGTTCACAGCCTTGTTCAGCCTAACCTTGAACATCTCCAGGAATGGAGCCTCAACCACCTCCCTGGGCAACCTGTTGAGTGCTCCAGCAGCCTCATGCTGAAGAACTTGTTCCTCACATCCAATCTCAATCTGCTCTGCTCTCATTTCAAACCATTGCCCTCGTCCTGTCCCTGCAGGCCTTTGCAAACAGTCCCTCTGCAGCCTTCTTGCAGCCCCCTTCAAGCTGCTGGCAGGCTGCTCTTAGGTCTGCCTGGAGCCTTCTCTTCTCCAGGCTGAACACCCCCAGCTCCCTCAGCCTGGCCTTAGAGCAGAGCTGCTCCAGACCCACTGATCATAGCCCTCCTCTGGCCCTGCTCCATCAGGTCCATGTCCTTTGTGTGCTGAGGGCTCCAGAGCTGGACATAGCTCTGCAGGTGAGGTCTTACCCAGGTTTCCCAGAGAGATAATTGAGTCCCCATCCCTGAAGATATTCAAGGTCAGGTTTGACAGGGCTCTGAGCAGCCTGCTCAGCGGATGATGTCCCTGCTCAGTGCATGGAGGTTGGACTGGATGACCTTTGGAGGTCCCTTCCAACTCAAGACTATTCTATGGCAAGTAAAACTGTTGGACAAGTTTGCTGTGTCTGCATGCTGGGGCATGAAGTGAGCATCAAGCCCAGGAAAACAGCAATTGATTGATGATCTGCCTGTGCATTTGCTTGGCTTTGGCTAGCTACAGTGGATGACAGGAAGGAGAAAGGGAGATGGTAACATTCTATATTTGACCTCCTCCTCCTTTATTCTCTCTTGTCATAAAGATGGGGCAGCATTTAAAAACTCTTCCCCCAGCACTCATCCTTTGAAAGGTGCCCTGAGTTTGGAGTTGAGGGGAAAGGAGTCCTCTGGATGTTTCCAGCTTGCTTCCTCCAATTAAAGCTCTTTTTTGGTGGCTTTTCTATAAGCCCTAAAAACTGTTCCTGTGAGTCTGGATGCTGGAGGTGTTTCACTGAGCTCTGACTGACTTTCTCTCACTCGTGGTCAAGAGGGGCAATGCCATTCTGGGGTGTATTAGAAGGGCTGTGGTTAGTGGGTCGAGAGAGGTTCTCCTGCCCCTCTACTCTGCCTTGGTGAGGCCTCATCTGGAGTACTGTGTCCAGTTCTGGGCCCCTCCAGTTCAAGAGGGACATGGAACTCCTTCAGAGTGTCCAGTGGAGAGCCACAAAGATGGTGAAGGGAATGGAACATCTCTGCTACAAGGAGAGCCTGACAGAGTTGGGGCTGTGCTGCTTGGAGAGGAGGAGACTGAGAGGTGACCTCAGCAATGTTTACAAAGAAGAGGAGCCTAATTAGTGCCATGATCTGACTGATTGGCTGGGGCTGGGTGCTGGGTTGGACTGGCTGAGCTTGGAGGTCTCTTCCAAGCTGGCTGCTTCTGTGATTCTAAGGGGAGACCTCATCAATGGTTATCAGTATGTGCAGGGTGAGTGGCAGGAGGCTGGAGCCAGGCTCTGCTGGGTGATGCCCAGGGGCAGCACAAGGGGCAGTGGTGGAAGCTGAGGCATAGGAAGTTCCATTTAAACATGAGGAGGAATATTTTTTCCCTGTGAGGGTGACAGAGCCCTGGAACAGGCTGCCCAGGGGGGTTGTGGAGTCTCCCTCTCTGGAGATATTCAAGGCCTGCCTGGATGTGTTCATGTGTGATCTGGTCTGGGTGATCCTGCTCTGGCAGGGGGGTTGGACTGGATGAGCTTTGGAGGTCCCTTCCAGCCCCTGACATTCTCTTACGCTTCTGTATCCTCAGGCTGGAACGTAACAAGGAAGAGAGGGAGTCTGAATCCAGGAAGGAGATTGATCATCATCAGAAGACATGTGAAATGCTGCAGCAGGAAAGAAAGGAGCTTTTGACTCAGCTGGAGGAGGCTCAGAAACAGTACAGCAAGTCCCAGAATGAGCAGCAGAAGCTGGAGTCAGAAATCAGCAGCCTGAGAGATCAGCTTGCCAGCTTACAGAACTCCTTTGCCCAGTGCCAGCTGGTCAGAGAAGAGCTGGGAGCTGTGGTCAAGCAACAAGAGGCCAGCATCCAGAACTTTAAATTGAGCTGTGATCAGCTTGAGGCAGATCTGCAAGCTTCTAAGGACCTAACCAATAAGCTGCATGAAGAAACCAGTGCCAAGGATCAGAAGATCATGGGTTTGCTGTCTGCCAAGGAAGAGGCCGTTCTGGCTGCTCTGTCCGAACTGCAGCAGCAGCACTCTGAAGAGATGAGAGAGTTGGAGCTTAGCTTGAGCAAGAAGGAAGAGGATAAAAAGAGTCTGGAAAATGAGAAGAGCAAACTCCTTGAGAAACTCAATCGTCTGACTGAAAAGGTGAAGGTGAGCAGGGAAGAAAGCAAGCAGCAGAAGGCCCAGCTGGAGTCCTTCACCAAGTCCATGTCGTCTTTGCAAGACGACCGAGACCGAGTGCTGAGGGACTACAGGCAGCTGGAGGAACGTCACCTGGGGATCATCTTGGAGAAAGACCAAATCATTCAGGAGGCTGCTGCTGAAAACAATAAGCTGAAGGAGGAGATGAGAAGTTTCCACAGCCAGATGGATGACCTCAACTCGGAGAATGCCAAGCTGAGTGCAGAGCTGGTGAGATACCGAGAAGACCTCAACCAAGTGATCTCGATAAAGGATTCCCAGCAGAAGCAACTTCTCCAAACACAGCTTCAGCGGATCCAGGCTCTGGAAAAGGAGAAGGCAGCCATAGAAACACAACTGAAAGAATCCCAGCATGCTCAGGACGACCTCAGGGATTCCAGGAGGGCCTTGGAAGAGGATAAAGCTGGCATGTCTCAAGAGATTGAAAGCCTGAAGTCCTCTCTGTCTCGGGTGCAGACTGAGATGACAGCCTTGCGGGAGGGCAGCCCTATGGTGGAGTACCAAGCGCAGCTGAGGGCCCGAGAAGAAGAGGCAGAAGAACTGAGCCGGCAGCTTTGCCTCTCGCGCCAGAGGGTAGCAGAACTCGAGGAGGAGTTAGTCTGTGTCCAGAGGGACGCAGCCAAGAGAGTGGGAGAGGCCGAGGACAGGCTTCGGAAGGAGCTGAAGCACCTGCACCATGATGCAGGGATAATGAGGAACGAGACAGAAACAGCGGAAGAGAGGGTAGCAGAGCTGGCCCGGGACCTGATGGAGATGGAGCAGAAGCTCCTTGCGGTCACCGATGACAACAGAGAGCTCCGGGCGCAGATTCAGGCCTTTGGGAAGTCCATGAGCTCCCTTCAGGATAGCCGGGACCAGGCCCACGAGGAGCTTCGCGTTTGGAAACAGAAGTCCTCTGGGCACTTGGAGGAGCAGAAGAGTCTGGTGCAGAGCCTGCAGCAGCAGCTGGCCCAGCTGCAAGAGGAGCAACGCGCCGCTGCCAGGGACCGAGACGCGGCGAGGTCTGAGCTGACGCAGCTGCAGAAAGCCACTGAGGAAGGAGGTCTCTGGGCCCAGGTGGAGCAGCTTAATCAGAAGCTGAGGGCCAAAGATGAGGAGCTTCTCCGTTTGTCTGCAGAGCTGGAAGGGGCTTCCAACCAAGTCAGATCTTTCTCCAAGGCTATGGCAAGCCTGCAGAACGAGCGAGAGCGTCTCCTGGATCAACTGAAGGTTGAAGAGGTGAAACACCAACAGCAAGCAGAAGGGAGCCCTTCCAGCACTCCTTCAGAAGTGCAGAGCCTGAAGAATGCCCTCTCCTCCTTGCAGAGTGACAGAGACAGAGTGGTGAGTCCTACTCCTCTCTTCCTGCTCTGACAAGGCCAAGTGCAGGGTTCTGCACTTTGGCCACAACAACCCCAAGCAGCACTACAGGCTAGGGACAGAGTGGCTGAGAGCAGCCAGGCAGAGAGGGACCTGGGGGTGCTGGTAGAGAGTAGCTGAAGATGAGCCAGCAGTGTGCCCAGGTGGCCAAGAGAGCCAATGGCATCCTGGGCTGGCTCAGGAGCAGTGTGGCCAGCAGGACAAGGGAGGTTCTTCTGCTCCTGGGCTCAACACTGGTCAGGCCACTCCTTGAGTGCTGTGTCCAGTTCTGGGCTCCTCAATTCAAGAGAGATGTTGAGGTGCTGGAAGGTGTCCAGAGAAGGGCAACAAAGCTGGTGAGGGGCCTGGAGCACAGCCCTGTGAGGAGAGGCTGAGGGAGCTGGGGGTGTGCAGCCTGCAGAAGAAGAGGCTCAGGGCAGAGCTCATTGCTGTCTACAACTCCCTGAAGGGAGGCTGTAGCCAGGTGGGGTTGGGCTCTGCTGCCAGGCAACCAGCAACAGGACAAGGGGACACAGTGTGAAGTTGTGCCAGGGGAGGTCTAGGCTGGATGTTAGGAGGAAGTTGTTGGCAGAGAGAGTGATTGGCATTGGAATGGGCTGCCCAGGGAGGTGGTGGAGTCACCATGCCTGGAGGTGTTGAAGCAAAGCCTGGCTGAGGCACTTAGTGCCATGGTCTGGTTGACTGGACAGGGCTGGGTGCTAGGTTGGACTGGCTGAGCTTGGAGGTCTCTTCCAACCTGGTTGATTCTATTCTGTTCTAAAGGAGATGTGAATACTCAGGTCTTTAGAACATTCCCCATACCTGGGTCTGGTACATAAATCATGGTCACCATGGAATAGTTGCAGTTGGAAGAGATACCTGAGGAGCTTCATGTCCAGCTTCTCTGCCCAAGCAAGGGTAACTGAAATGGGTTGGAGAAGGTAAAGTCCATCTGAGTTTGGAGTATCTCCATGGGTGGATATTCCACAGCTTCTCTGGGCAGTCTGTGTTACCATGTATCCGGATATGGCTTCCAGATTTAGTTGCTCCATCACCTTCCCAGGGTTGGGGATGAGGGTGACCAGTCTGCAGTTCCCCAGTTCCTCTTCCTTGGCCTTCTTGTAGGTAGGGATGACTTTTGCTTTCTTCAAGCCTTCAGGAACCTCTCCCAGTCACCAGAACCTTTCAAAGGCAACAGAGTTACCTCCCTATGAGCTTAGCTCTTGTGGGAACATTCTGCCAGATAGAATCTCAGAACGGCTTGGGTCAGAAGGGACCTCCTGAGGTCATCTGGTCCAACCCTCCTGCAGTCAGCAGGGACATTGGAATATTGTGTCCACTTCTGGGCCCCTCAGGTCAAGAAGGACCTCAGAGACCTGCTTGAAAGTGTCCAGCACAGAGCCACAAAGCTGCTGCAGGCAGTGGAACATCTGCTGTGAGGACAGGCTGAGGGAGCTGGGGCTGGGAGCAGAGGAGCCTGAGGGCTGCCCTCATGCACGTTGATAAAGATGTGCAGGCAGTGTTGGGAGGACAGAGCCAGGCTCTGCTCAGGGATGGCCAATGGCAGGACAAGGGACAGTGGGGGCAAGCTGGAGCAGAGGAGGTGCCACGGGAACAGAAGGAGAATCCTTTTCCCTGTGAGGGTGGCAGAGGCCTGGCACAGGCTGCCCAGAGAGGTTGTAGAGTCTCCGTCTCTGGAGCCATTCCAAAGCCACCTGGATGTGTGCCTGTGTGACCCTGCTCTGGCAGAGGGTCAGACTGGGTGATCTTTGCAGGTCCCTTCCATCTCCTAGCATTCTGTCATCGTGTGATGTGCAGCAACCACCTCTTTACAGTGTCAGTCTGAGTAGCTTGGCAAGAGGCTTGAGATCCTCAGATCACTGCCTTACTCTGCAGCAGTTCACCAGCTCCTGCCTCACTCTTGTATTCCCTGAAGAAGGGAATTAATGAAGTCTGGAGTGGTTTTCTTTTTAATAGGCATTAAATCTTCATGGAATTTCTCAAAAAGCACCACAGGGCTCTGGACAGCCTGATCCAGTTGAGGATGCCTCTGCTTACTGCAGAAGGGTTGGATTAGATGACTTTTGGAGGTCACTTCCAACTGAGACCATTCTGAGATGGAATTCCCTAAGGCTTAGTAGCTGTTGAGGAGTTTTTTGCAGGCTGCTGCAATCACCAGTGACACTTTCTAGCTCCTTTCTTTTCTTGCTTCAGATGCCACAGTGAGAAATGCTCTGAAACACCTCCAAGTAACAAACCTCCCTGCTTGCTCTCTTGTCCCACCCTCTGCTGTTTCCCTTTTCCAGATGAGGGAGCTGAAGAACCTGCAGCAGCAGTACATCCTGGTGGGGGTGGAATCAGCTGAGAACTCTCGATTGAAAGCACAGCTGCAGGAGTATCAGCAGGAGGCAGATAAGCAGCACCATCTCCAGCAGCAGCTGAAGCAAGAAAGCCTTTTGTACCAGCAGGAGCTCCAGAAGCTCAGGTGAGAACAGTCCTGGCTTTGCACTGCCTCACAGATGCAAATGTGTCCCTTCTTTCCTTCTTGAGGGCAGGAGGCAAAGCCAGCAGGAGGAGGTCAGCCTTGTCCCTCAGCTGTCACCAAATCACTTTGTCCTACTCAGCACTGCACACAGTTCTCCCTTGAGCAGCTTTCCTCTCGGGCCTAAGGGGAAGGGCTACAGCCTAATGCTTGGAATCAGAGAGTGGTTTGGGTTGGCAGGGAGGGACCTCCAAAGTTCATTCAGTCCAACCCCCTGCAGTCAGCAGGGACATCCTCCACTGGAGCAGGTTGCTCACAGCCTTCTCCAGCCTCTCCTTGAACATCTCCAGGCATGTGGGTTCAACTTCCTCCCTGGGCAACCTGTTGCAGTGTTCCAGCAGCCTCATGCTAAAGAACTTGTTCCTCACATCCAATCTCAGTCTGCTCTGCTCTGAATTCAAACTTGCTTTGAAGGTTGCTGTACTTAAGGCAGTTGGTTTGGCTGTAGAACTTCTGGCATGGGGTAATGACAGGGAGTAATATGATTCCTGGTTTCACAGATTCATAGGATGGCTTAGGTGGGAAGGAACCTCCAAGATCAGCTAGCTCCAACCCTCCTGCCACAGGCAGGGACACCTCCCACTAGCCCAGGTTGCTCAAGGCCTCATCTAACCTGGCCTTAAGCACTTCCAGGAAGGGGACATCAACAGTGTCCCTGGGCAGCCTGTTCCAATGTGTCACCACCCTCACTGGACAGAATTTCTTCCTGATCTCCAGTCTCAATCTGCCCTCCTCAAGCTTCAGTCCATTCCCTCTTGTTCTATCACTCCAAGCCCTTGTCAAAAGTCCCTTCCCAGCTTTCTTGTAGCTCCCTTCAGGTATTGGCAGGCTGCTCTAAGGGCTCCCTGGAGGCTTCTCTTCTCCAGGCTGAACAACCTTGACCCTTTCAGCCTGTCCCCAGTATCATAACTGGTAGTGGTAACTTGCTGGCCATTTCCTTTGTGTCATTCTGGGCAGACAAGAGAAGACTACCTGGGAGAAGCAGAACAGCAGCATCAAGGAGCAGTACCTGATGGTCATAGCTGAAAAAGACAAACAACTGAGCCATTTACAAAGGATCACCCAAGAAATGAGGCTGCCCCTCAGCAAGTCCCAGGTGGTAGAGGAACAGTACCAGACAAAGGTGGGTGGAAAAGCACAGATTTGTAACTTCACAGAGTTATAGAATGGTTTGAGTTGGAAGGGACCTCCAAAGGGCATCCTGTCCAATCCCCTTGCAGTCAGCAGGGACATCCTCCAGTGGAGCAGGTTAGTCACAGACTTGTCTAGCCTCTCCTTGAACATCTCCAGGGATAGAGCCTCAACTCCATCCCTGGGCAACCTGTTGCAGTGTTCCAGCAGCCTCATGCTAAAGAACTTGTTCCTCACATCCAGTCTCAATCTGCTCTGCTCTGTTGCTTTGGGGATTTGTTTCTCATCTTCTCATTCATGCACTTTGGGGTTTATTTTCCTTCTGTATTGGAAACAACTTTTGAGGAGGACCCATTGCATGTGCAAGGTCAGTGAATCTCTCCTAATTGGTTGGACTTTCAGATGGTTTTTAGGATCTCTCTGCTGTTGTTGTTTTACATGAGGAGATCAAGCTCCAGGGCTAGGAATAATGTTGGGCTTCGACCTTTGTCCATACTGAACAGAGAGGACTAATGTGAGAGTGTGCAGCCACATCTGCAGGATAGCATTTTGTTGTTCTTTTCCTGGCAGGTTCCTTCAGAAGTTCTCAGGGGGGACTTTTCAAGCTCAGAAACAGAGACAAAACATCTCCAGGCCCAGCTGAGTGATAGCCTGAAAGAACTGCACCAAAAAGAGCTCAGAATCCAGCAGTTAAACAGTAAGGTAAGAGTTAGATCTTATACCTGATTCCAGAGTCTGGGATGAGGAGCATGGGGGAGGGAGGAAACATGGGGCGGGAATGACTCATAGAATCAACCAGGTTGGAAGAGACCTCCAAGATCATCCAGTCCAACCTAGCACCCAGCCCTAGCCACTCCACCAGACCATGGCACTAAGTGCCTCATCCAGGCTTGGCTTCAACACTTCCAGGCATGGTGACTCCACCACCTCCCTGGGCAGCCCATTCCAATGCCAATCACTCTCTCTGACAACAACTTCCTCCTAACACCCAGCCTAGACCTCCCCTGGCACCACTTGAGACTGTGTCCTCTTGTTCTGTTGCTGGTTGCCTGGCAGAAGAGACCAACCCCACCTGGCTACAGCCTCCCTTCAGGTAGCTGCAGACAGCAATGAGCTCTGCCCTGAGCCTCCTCTTCTGCAGGCTGCACACCCCCAGCTCCCTCAGCCTCTCCTCATAGAGCTTATTAGAAGAGACCTCTGGAGGTGATCTTTTGCTGCTCAAAGCAGCACTGTCACCAACATTAGATCAGGTCAGCAGTTCCAGAGCCTCTCTGGGCTTTTGTCTGGTGCTCCTCTACACTTCTGATGCAAATGTTTTGCTTTGTTTCTAGTCTGACTCTTCCAAACACAGTCTGTGGCTTTGGCCCCTTGTCGTATTTTCTGCCACTATCAACAAGAGTTTGGCTTTAGCTTCTTTTTGTCTGCCTTCAATTTCATTTTAAGCTGCTGTGAAATGATCCTGTAGCCTCCTCTTTGGCAGGCTAATGCAGCCCAGCTCTGACAGCATCATTTGCTGTAATCCATCTCCAGAGGCCAGTGGCCCAGCCAGTTTTGGTTTGTGTGGTAGCTAATTTGTGCAGCTCACAGAACGACAGAAGGGTTTGGATTGGGAGGCACCTCTGAAGCTCATCCCCTCCAACCCCTCTGCAGTCAGCAGGCACATCCTCCAGCACAGCAGGTTGCTCTGACCTCGAAGATGTCCATGAGTGGAGCCTCAGCTACCTCCCTAGGCAACCTGTTGCAGTGCTCCACCACCCTCATGTTTGGCTGTGCCAGCCAGGTTGAGAAGCAGCTAATGCCTCGTGTCACAGATCTGTCACAGCACACAGGGGCTTCAGTACACACAGCTTCAACACCATTGTTTGGGAGGGGGCTGGAGCAGCTCTGCTGTGAGGACAGGCTGGGAGTGTTCAGCCTGGAGAAGAGAAGGCTCCAGGCAGACCTGAGAGCAGCCTGCCAGTAGCTTGAAGGGGGCTGCAAGAGGGCTGCAGAGACAGGATGAGGACAATGATTTGGAATGAGAGCAGAGCAGATTGAGATTGGATGTGAGGAACAAGTTCTTTAGCATGAGGCTGCTGGAACACTGCAACAGGCTGCCCAGGGAGGAAGTTGAACCCACATGCCTGGAGATGTGCAAGGTGAGGCTGGAGAAGGCTGTGAGCAAGCTGCTCCAGTGGAGGATGTCCCTGCTGACTGCAGGGCTTTGGACTGGCTGAGCTTTGGAGGTCCCTTCCAAGCCAAACCATTCTAGGATTTTGTGATCATACATTGATGACGTTTCTGGAGCTCTTGCTTTGGCAGCTATGTCCTTCTGTACATCTTGTTCATACTTTGGGTCTCCTTCTTTGGTAACCTCAGCCACAAGCTGTTGCTGGAGGTGATTGCTGGTGTTGGGGCAGTAGGGCAGTGCCCAGTAGAGTTCTTACCCTCAGTTGCCCAGAGGATGGTGTTGCTCTCAATGAAATGTAAGTTTCTTTGCTTAGCAGTTGTGTTCCCTCTTCAAGGGGCAGTGGTGGAAGCTGAGCCATAGGAAGTTTCATTTAAACATGAGGAGGAATTTTTTTCCCTGTGAGTGTGACAGAGCCCTGGAACAGGCTGCCCAGGGGGGCTGTGGAGTCTCCCTCTCTGGAGATACTCAAGGCCTGCCTGGATGTGTTCCTGTGTGATCTGCTGTAGGTGATCCTGCTCTGGCAAGGGGGTTGGACTGGGTGAGCTTTGGAGGTCCCTTCCAGCCCCTGACCTTCTGTGGCTGTGATTCAGCTGTCTCAGGTCTTTGAAGAGAAGAATGCCCTCTCCCTCCAGCTGCGTGGGAGCAGTAGGAGCATCTCCGAGAGCCATCAGCACTACAATGAGGTTCTGAACCGCTGCTTGGAGCTGGAGAAGCAACTCCAGGAGCTTCAGTCTGCTGACAAGGGCATGGTAAGGCTGATCTTGGTGCAAGGGAGGGAAGAGTTCATTGCAGATGGGTCCATAACTCTGGCAGTGCAGCTACTCTCTGCCCTGCCTGCTCAGCGCTGACTGCCACCAGTTGATGCTTTCTCTCAGGAGCTGTTTGCGACAGATGCAGCCCCAGGAGCACCCCAAGAAAAGAATGAGCCTCAGAGGGGCAGTTACACACCAGAGCTGCAGGAGCTGCAGTTGAGGTAAAGAGAAGCTGAAAAGAGGGATTGAGGGTTTTAGTTCTGCTGGGTGTTAGTGACAAGTTCATTTCTGATACTCTCAGAGTGCTGGAAAACCTCTGTCCACATAAGGCCTTGTGGGAGGAGAGGAACCCTTTTATGTGCTTGAATCATAGAATCTTTCAATGGTTTGGCTTGGAAGGGACCTCCAAAGCTCAGCCAGTCCAAACCACCAGCAGTCAGCAGGGACATCCTCCACTAGAGCAGCTTACTCACAGCCTTCTCCAGCCTCACCTTGAACCTGTCCAGGCATGTGGGTTCAACTCCCTCCCTGGGCAGCCTGTTGCAGTGTTCCAGCAGCCTCATGCTAAGGAACTTGTTCCTCACATCCAATCTCAGTCTCCTCTGCTCTCATTTCAAACCATTGCCCTTATCCTGTCCCTGCAGGCCTTTGCAAACAGTCCCTCTGCAGCCTTCTTGCAGCCCCCTTCAGGTCCTGGTAGGCTGTTCTTGGGTCTGCCTGCAGCCTTCTCTTCTCCAGGCTGAACACCCCCAGCTTCCTCAGCCTGGCCTCACAGCAGAGCTGCTCCAGCTCCCTGATCATCTTCACAGCCCCTCTCTGGCCCTGCTCCATCAGGTCCATGTCCTCCCTGTAGTAAAAGTCTCCTGTGTGAAGGGGAAGGGGATTGGAGTCTGTTCACATCAGTAGAAACGACTCAGCCCCCTTTTTGGCACACACTTGCTTGTTCTCTGGCAGGCTGTCTGAAACAGAGCATTTACACAGCAGCACAAAGCAGGACATGAGGTATTTGGAGGAGCAGCTGGAGGAGGAACGGGAGCGGCGCCTTGCAGTGGAGGAGGCTCTCTCTGCAGCACAGGAGCAGATCAGGAGGTGAGGGAGCTTAATAAACAGGCAAGGTCACCAGAAAAGGGTGGTGGTCCTAGCTGTGTGTTCATCTGCACTTCATTACATCCTTCTGCTGAATGTCACTGGAGCCACAGAAGCCACCACACCATGGCTGTCACAGAACCAGTGTGGGGCAGGCTGGGAGGGACCTTGAGTCCCAGCACTCCTGCTCAGGGCTACTCGGAGCCACTTACCCAGGACCCATGTCCAGGTGCCTTTTGAAAACAGTCACTGAATGTCAGGGGTTGGAAGGGACTGGAAAATCACCCAGTCCAACCCCCCTGCCAGAGCAGGGTCACACAGAGCAGGTCACACAGGAACACATCCAGATGGCTTTGGAATGGCTCCAGAGACAGAGACTCCATAACCTCTCTGGGCAGCCTGTGCCAGGCCTCTGCCACCTTCACAGGGAAAAGGATTCTCCTTCTGTTCCCGTGGCACCTCCTCTGCTCCAGCTTGCCCCCACTGTCCCTTGTCCTGCCATTGGCCATCCCTGAGCAGAGCCTGGCTCTGTCCTCCCAACACTGCCTGCACATCTTTATCAACGTGCATGAGGGCAGCCCTCAGGCTCCTCTGCTCCCAGCCCCAGCTCCCTCAGCCTGGCCTCACAGCAGATGTTTCACTGCCTGCAGCAGCTTTGTGGCTCTGTGCTGGACTCTCTCAAGCAGTTTCCTGAGGTCCTTCTTGACCTGAGGGGCCCAGAAATGGACACAATATTCCAGATGCAGCCCCAGCAGGGCAGAGTAGAGGGAGAGGAGAACCTCTCTTGACCTACAAACCACAGCCCTTCTAATCCACCCCAGGATGCCTTCCTGGCCTCAAGGGCACATTGCTGGCTCTTGGCCATCCTGCTGTCCACCAGGACCCCTAGGTCCCTTTCCCTGGAGCTGCTCTCCAACAGATGAGCCCCCAACCTCTGCTGGTCCTTGGGGTTATACAAGCCTCTACTTAAAAAGAAGGATCTCCTTTTCATACAGTGTTGGCCTGGGGGCATCATGAGAGGATGAAGTTGATTTCTCATGTTTTCTTGTGGCAGGTTGCAGTCAAGTGAGTGGACATCATCTTCAAGAACTAGCATTGATATGACTCCAGGCCATGAGCATTCCTTGCTGATTGATTCCACAGACCATAACTTCAGCAGGGTAAGAATTGACATCCAGAGCTGAGAGTCCTTGCTGATGCAAGGAACTGTGAGCCTCTGGCAGCTAAATGTGCTTCTGGAAGCGTATTTCAACCTGCCTGGCTTTCTGTAGGTTCCTGCTCTTACTTTGTTGTTCTCCACACTGGAAGCCACTCACTGCTCCAACTGTGGCTGTGCTGCAGCCTGCAGGAGCAGACTAAGTGTGAGAGGCCTCTGAAGTGGAGGCCAGCATTGGCTGTTCCTGAAATGTGGGTCCAGGTTTCTTGGGCAATATTCAAGGCCTCAGTGGTGAGCAAGCAGGCAAAGGCTGTGTTGGGTGCTGAGCCTGTGATATCTGCAGCCTGCAATGCCTCAGTTTCTCCTTGCTCCTGGTTCAGACCTGGGTCAGTTAGGCTGAGAGCCAAAGCTGGTGCAGGACAGCCTGGGACTCACCTCAGAGCTAAAGGATGAAGCTCTGCTTGAGGAGTTTGCCCTCTGGTCTCTTGGAGAGTTGCAGGTGATGCTCTCAACAGCAGAATCTGCAGAACTGGGGCAAGGGCCATACCTGGATGCTGCTCTGTGCTTATGCTTGGGGTTTGTTACCACAACTGTGATGGTTTGGGTGTCCCCTGCCCCCCACACTTTTAGAAATTACCCAGACTAGACTCAGCCAGCTCTGGAAATGTGAATGAAGCTTATATTTACAGCTGGCACAATTTACAAGCAGATAGTTACAGTATATACAGGTATAGACAGAAATAGACAAGGTAAAAAAAGTAATACAGACACAACTCCCCTCCCAGAAACCTGAGTCCCCAGGAGGGGCTCTCAACCACCCCTCACCTTCCCCTACCCCTCTCAACCTTACCCCAGTCCCAAGGAAGAATGGAGGTTCGGCCAAGAGGATTGAGCCAAGGTGAAACAGCCACAAAAGCAAAGGGAGGGTGAGGTTAGAAAGCAAGATGGAGTCCAGCCAGCAGCCTCAGCTTCTCCCCAGCAGGCAAAGCTCCCCAGCAAGGAGAAGAAGCAAGTGAAGTAATCTTTGTTTTTCCTTTCTTCTTTACACATCCCAGCAAGACTGTGAGGGAAGTAGACCTCACCATTGTTTTCATTTCTCAGCCTATCATCTAGTTCTTCTCACCAAAACATGCTGGCTAGGCTCAAACTAGCACAACAACAGACAAGCTGCATTGTCTGGGGCCTGTTGGAAGAGCCCTTGTAGGGTAAGGTCACTCTGCAGCAGCTTGTTCAATGGCTTCAGAAGTCCTGTCAGCTTCAGGGGTGAAGGAACACAAGAAATCAAGAACAGTTTTCCTCTAGGCCAGGGAGGGAGTCAGGATTCCTGGCATCCTGAGGCTGCAGCAGCAAAGAACCACTGATCCATTTGTTCACAGCACACTGGGAGGGTCTGGAAATTCCTAGGGCTTGGGTGTTAGAAGGACACTTTTTACATCCTGCTGACCTTTCTCAGGCAGAACTGCAGGGAGCTGCTTCATGAGCAACCTTGCAGGGAGCAGGAGAAGGAATACTTCATTGAGGATTGGATCAGACAGAGGAAGGGGTGGAGAAGGCTGATGCTCACTGCCTTCAATTTGTCCTCGGCCTGGAGAGAATCATAGAATCAGTCAGGGTTGGAAGGGACCCCAAGGGTCAATCAGTTCCAACCCCCCTGCCATGGGCAAAGACAGCTTGACCAGAGCCTCATCCAGGCTGGCCTTAAACACCTCCAGGCATGGGGCTTCAACCACCTCCCTGGGCAACCCATTTCAGGCTCTCACCACTCTCATGCTCAACAACTTCTTCCTCACCTCCAGGCTGAGAGCTCTGGGTGCAGGCACTTGGAGGCATGTCCCTTCCTGGTACTGACTGGTCTCTCTTTTCCTCTTCCAGAGCAGGAATATCCTTGGCCTACGACGCCTGCTCCGCTCCCTCTTCCATTCCAGGACCCACTTGCCTCTGCTAGTGGCCATCTACCTACTTGCTCTCCATGTTCTGCTCTTCCTGTGCTTTACAGGCCACCTCTGAGGAGGAGGAGCAGCCTCTCTTCCCCAGGGCTCAGCTCTCTGTCTAGTGAGGTCCTGCTTTTCCCACTTCACCCAGCTGCCTTCTTTTCCCAGCTCAGCTTCCACCAGCAGCTCAGACCCAAGGTGTTTGCTGTTGCTGCCCAAGCCTGCAGCAGCCAGGGGCTGGTTTTTGCTTGCTGGTTCGGTGCTGTTTGAGATCTGTATCCTAAGGAAGCTGCACACAGGCTCGGAGCAACACAGCTTGAATTTCCAAGGAGAGTTTCCTGCTCAGCTGGCACCTGCTGTTTGAAGAAAGGCCAAAGCTGGGGTATCTGGATCTGCTGGGCATTCCATTGAGAAACAGACACTTCTGCCCAGCCAAGCCTGTAACCTGGTGGCAATTCAGCTGTTGAGGAAGAACCAAACTTTTAACCTCTAGGTTAACAATACTGTGGGTTCTAGCCTCTGTGCACCTCCCCAGGAAGAGTGAAATGCGAGCAGCCAGCCTCCTGCATTCCTCTCCTCTGAACACCTGGATAGGCTGGGCTGAAGGCTTCCAGAATGTGGTGTGTGGGCCCAAATCATAGAATGGTCTGGGTTAGAAGGGACCTCCAAAGCTCATCCAGTGCAACCCCCCTGCAGTCAGCAGGGACATCCTCCACCGGAGCAGGTTCCTCGGGGCCCTGTCGAGCCTTGCCTTGAACATCTCCAGGCATGTGGGTTCAGCTCCCTCCCTGGGCAACCTGTTGCAGTGCTCCAGCAGCCTCATGCTGAAGAACTTGTTCCTCACATCCAATCTCAGTCTGCTCTGCTCTCATTTCAAACCATTGCCCTCGTCCTGTCCCTGCAGGCCTTTGCAAACAGTCCCTCTGCAGCCTTCTTGCAGCCCCCTTCAAGCTACTGGCAGGCTGCTCTTAGGTCTGCCTGCAGCCTCCACTTCTCCAGGCTGAACACCCCCAGCTCCCTCAGCCTGGCCTCACAGCAGAGCTGCTCCAGCCCCCTGAGCATCTTTGAGGACCTCCTGTGGCCCTGCTCCATCAGGTCCATGTCCTTCGTGTGCTGAGGGCTGCAGAGCTGGACACAGCACTGCAGGTGAGGTCTCAGCAGAGCAGAGGAGCAGAAGCTCCAGAAGTAAACTGGGACTGGAGCTGGGAAAGCTTCTGGCATGTGTGCTTCGGGAAGGGCCTGTTGCAGAAAGCTGCTGCTGGGGCTTGGGCTTGGCTCAATCTACAGCAAATGGACTTGATCTTGTAGGGTATGTGGAAAGCTGTGTTTCTGAGGAGCTGCTGGATGTGTGCTGGAATTTAGGCTGCCCTTCCAATGCTGAATGCACAGAAAATGGTTCCAGTGGAGCTCCCTCTGAGAGACCTCTTGCTGGAGTCCTGGCAGTCACATTTTTCCCATGAGGAAGAGAGGGAATTCTTTTGGCATTTGCTGGTAAGCCAAGATTCTCTGGCCAGTCGATGGAACCTACTTAGGGGATGTCTGGATGGATTCCATCATGGTAGCTCAAATCACCAGATCTCTGGCAGGTCCAGAAGCTTAGCACTACATCTCCATGGTTGGCACCACCCTTGATTATCTCTGTGGGCTTCCTCAACCACCTAACAATTTGGTGACCAAATCTTTACCTATAGCTTCCTGGGGCCCTGTGCTCCTCTGTGTATAGAATAAAGATTATTTTTCACATGGCCTGTGTGTTGTGTGGTCATGTCCATCTCACAGCTCTCTGGAGGGCATCATGCTCATGTGGCAGGCCTTCAGGACTACCATAGAATCATGGAATCAACCAGGTTGGAAGAGACCTCCAAGCTCATCCAGTCCAACCCCATCCAATCAACCAGACCATGGCACTAAGTGCCTCATCCAGGCTTTGCTTGAACACCTCCAGGGACGGTGACTCCACCACCTCCCTGGGCAGCCCATTCCAATGTCAATCACTCTCTCTGCCAACAACTTCCTCCTAACATCCAGCCTAGACCTGCCCTGCCACAACTTGAGNTGGCCTGAGCAGTGCTGAGCACAGGGGCAGAAGAACCTCCCTTGTCCTGCTGGCCACACTGCTCCTCAGCCAGCCCAGGATGCCATTGGCTCTGCTGCCCACCTGGGCACACTGCTGCCTCATCTTCAGCTACAATCTACCAGCACCCCCAGGTCCCTCTGTTCCTGGCTGCTCTCAGCCACTCTGTCCCCAGCCTGTAGTGCTGCTTGGGGTTGTTGTGGCCCAAGTGCAGAACCCTGCACTTGGCCTTGTTAAATCTAATCCCATCCTCTTACCAGGGGACCATCGGTCACTTCTGGGGGTACTTCACTCATGATCTAGAAGTAGGAGGGGTGATTGACACCCCCTCCCCCATCAGGCTGTGCTGCTTTCCCATGTGCTCTGGAGAGCTGCGTGAGGCAGGAGCTCATGAAGGTCCATAAGGACACGTGCAGGGTCCTGCATCTGGGCATGGACAAGGGCAGCCACCAGTACAGACTGGGGCTTGTTCTGCTGGGATGCAGCTCCGTGGAGAAAGACCTCAGAGTGCTGCTGGGCAGCAAGTGCTGCGTGGGCCAGCAATGTGCCCTTGTGGCCAAGAGAGGCAGTGGCAGCCTGGGGAGCATTAAGAACTTAAGTGTGTGTCCAGCAGGGCTACAGAGGTTCTCCTGCTCCTTGGCCCTGCTGAGACCATACGTGGAATACTGTGTTCAGTTTGGGGCTCCCCAGTTCAAGAGAGACAGAGATCTGCTGGAGAGAGGCCAATGGAGGCTATGAGGCCCTTGAACATC
This sequence comes from Tricholaema leucomelas, assembly GCA_013400475.1. Lineage (NCBI taxonomy): Eukaryota > Metazoa > Chordata > Aves > Piciformes > Lybiidae > Tricholaema lacrymosa > Tricholaema leucomelas. The sequence continues at coordinate 44,345 of WAAF01012065.1, forward strand.
CCTGATGTGAAGAAAGCTTTGAGAGCTTTGGAGCTGTTTAGTCTGGAGAGAAGGCTGAGAAGGGATCTGGTCAATGTCTCTCTGTATCTGGGTGGGGGGTGGGTGTCAAGAGTTGAAACTGGTGAGGATGTTTTAGCTGTGTGACTAGCAAGAGAAAATCTAAGGACCTTTTTGGCCTTTTAACTTGTTTATACTCTTAGAGCTGGAGGAGTTTTTGTGTTGGGGAAGATCTGAAAGTGGTGATCCCAGCCTGCTTTTTTACAGGCTGAGAAACATAACTCTGCCCCTTCAAGCACTGCCCTTGGAGCCAGCAGCGAGCCTGCACTGTGTCAGCCTCCCCACGGCACCAGGGTAGGGTTTGGTGCTTGTGGTTTGGGCCCGGCTGGGGGCTGGGGTGCAGGAAGCAGAGACAGCTGAAGTGGAAACAGGAACTTGAGCACAGAGCAGGCCAAGAGCTGCCACCAGCAACAGGTGCCTGAGCAGAGAGCAGCAAGTTGCCAGCAGCAGCTGCTCAGCATTGGAAGGTAAGAAAGCTGAGTGGGCTTTGAGAGTGAACAGCAAGAAACACTACCCCACCCCCCAAAAAATAGGGGGGTGTGATGGGCAAAGAGAGCTTCCTGAATTGGAGGTGCTCAGCATTTGCTCCTTCAGCCTCTGCTGTGGTCATCATTTGTGGTTCCAATGTTTGAGGCTCTAAGGAACCACATCTCTGAGTCACCCAGAGTGGCTGCACCAAGGCTGGTAGCTCTGTGTTTGGGTGGCAAGGGGGGGAATGGGACGAACTAGAGGGCTGAGCTGCCACACTGCCTGATGCTCCTGACTTAGAAGCTGTCCAGAGCCTCGTGTGGGGATTACAGTCAAGGCTTTTCATGATGCTATGAGCCAGCAGTGCAGCCAAGTGGCCAGGAAGGCCAGCAGCATCCTGGTCTGAGTCCGAAATGGTGTGGGCAGCAGGAGCAGGGAGGCGACGGTGCCCCTGCGCCGGGCACTGGTGAGGCTCCGCTGTGCTCGCTTCTGGGCACCCTAGTATGGGAAAGACACTGAGATGCTGGTGCTGCAGAAGCTGTTGTTGAGGAGAACATGTCTCATTAGGGGAGAGGCTGGGGGAGCTGGGGTTGTTGAGCAAGAAGAGAAGGCTGACAGGAGACCTCCTTGTTCTCTACAGCTGCCTGAAAGGGGCTTGGAGTGAAGCTGGTGTAGACCTTTCTCCCGAGTAGCGAAGGACAGGACAAGAGGTGATGGCCTCAAGTTGCAGCAGGAGGGGTGTGGGGGGGGTGGGGGTGTGTTAGGTTGGACGTTAGCAAGAATTTCTTTATGGAGAGAGTGGTGAGGGGTTGGAACAGGCTGCCCAGGGAGGTGGTGGAGTCACCCTCCCTGGAGGGCTTCAAACAAACAATTAGGTGTGGCAGCTGGGGACGTAGTCTGGAGGTCATGGAAGTGTTGAGTGGAAGACCTGATGATCTTAGAGGTGTTTTCCAACCTGCTGGGGTGGCTTTGGAGAGCAGGTGGTGAGGCCCCCTTTTAGGGCAGAGTTTGAGCTACTTGCTCAGATCAGCTGCCCCCTTGAACAGCCCCCCCATGCCAGCTGGTTTTGCTGCTCTGTCCTCCAGCCACAAACGTCAAATACTCTTGGAGGGAGAGGTGCTGATGAGCTGGGGAGGAGAAAAGGGGATGAAAGATGGTGCCAGACTGCTGTGCTGTCCCTGTGAGCCTGCCTGCTTCCTCCTGCTTCTCTGTTTGCACTCGGCTGCATTCATGTTGTCCTGAGACTGCTACCACTTCCCAGAGGCAGCCTGGAGCAGGTCCAGAGAAGGGCAACAAAACTAGCGAAGGGTCTGGCGAGGAGCAGGTGAAGGATCTGAGGTTGCTTAGTTTGGAGAAGAGGAGGCTGAGGGGGAGGGGAGACCTGGCTTTGTACAGCTCCCTGAAAGGAGGCAGGAATGAGGTGGGAGTTGGTCTCTTCCCCCTCGTATCAGGTGATAGCACAAGAAGAAATGGCCTCCAATTGTGCTGGAGAGCTTTAGGTTGGAAATTAGGGACAATTTCTTTGCTGCAAGAGTGGTCAGAGATTGGAACAGGCTGCCCAGGGAGGTGGTGGAGTCACCATCCCTGGAGGTGTTGAAGTATGGGCATGGCACTTGGGGACAGGGTTTGGTGGCCATGGTTGGTGCTGGGTTGATGGTTGGACTTGGTGATCTTTTCCAACCAAAAAAAGCCTGTGGGCCTGAGGGGTTAGTGCTGTTGAGAAGCACAGAATGCAGGTGGGCTGCTAGGTGAGGATCCATCACCATCAAAAGAGCTTATGGGCCTGAGGGGTTAGTGCTGTTGAGAAGCACAGAATGCAGGTGGGCTGCTAGGTGAAGGATCCATCACCAAGAGGTCCTCATCCCTCCTCTTGGCTTTTTCTCAGGGCTATGTGATGTTTGCAGGGAGGTGAAACAGGGCTCAGCAGGCCAACCTGCCAGCCCTTGCTTGCACATTCTGCAGCCTGTAGCCTTCCTCTCTGCCCAGTGAGAAACTGTTTTGGGGGCAGGAAGAACAATCTGGGGGGCTAGTAAGAGGTGGTGGGACATGAGAGCCTTCCAGGAATCATTGTAGGAGCAGCCAAGCCACTTAATCTTTTTTGTGTCTCTCATTTTGTGTTGTCTGGGAGAGCCTCTCCTCTCCTCTCCTCTCCTCTCC
>WAAF01012066.1:0-13063 GCA_013400475.1 Tricholaema leucomelas
TTCCCACCTGGCTGATTCTATGATTCTAAGGAAGAGAGTGGGAACTAGAGCTGCACACAATCCCTGCAATCCACACAGCTGCTCTTTCTGAGAAACACTGGACAATGTCTTCACTCTTGCCCCTGCCACCTTTGGACTTTGCTCTGGTTTGAAACATTGGTCAGAGCTTTGCTGCCAGGCCTGAAGGAAAAGGTTGGAAACACCTCTGGAAGAACTGAGGAGGGCTGAGGAGAATGCCAGGTGGCTGTGCTTATTACTTTGCTTACTGTAGAAACACAGAGATCAGCATTTATGGACTGTTTTATATGACCTGAGTATGGCACCGACATTAACTAATGCCTTCTACGTTGGATTTGCCATACTGCATCAGAGCACTGATCTCTCTAATCCAATATCCTGTTTACAGCATTAGCCAACAGCTGATGCTTCAGGGGAGGTAAATACCACGACCTGCCCCCCAAAGAGGTATATCCCTCCCCACAGCCCAGTACTTATCACCTACTGAATCACAGAACAGAATCATAGAATGTCAGGGGCTGGAAGGGACCTCCAAAGCTCGCCTGGTCCAGCCCCCTGCCAGAGCAGGATCACTCAGAGCAGATCACACTGGAATGCATCCAGATGGCTCTTGAATATCTCCAGAGAGGGAGACTCCACAACCCCCCTGGGCAGCCTGTTCCAGTGCTCTGTCACCCTCACAGGGAAAAAATTCTTCTTCAGGTTCACACGGAACCTCCTCTGCCTCAGCTTCCACCACAGCCCCTTGTGCTGTCTCTGGGCATCACCCATCAGAGCCTGGCTCCTGGCACTCATCCCTTACATATTTACATTGATGAGGTCACTCCTTAGTGTCCTCCTCTCCAAGCTCCAAGCCCCAGCTCCCTCAGGCTCTCCTCACAAGGAAGATGTTCAACTTCCTTCATCATTTCTGTGACTCTGTGCTGGACTCTCTCAAGCAGCTCCCTGCCATTCTTGAAGGAAGTCCAGAACTGGACACAATGGTCCAGATGAGGCCTCACCAGAAGGGCAGGAGAATCTCCCTCGACCTACTAGGACAGCACTTCTAATCCAACCCAGAATGGCATTGGCCTTCCTGGCCACCAGAGCACACTGCTGGCTCGCTCATGGCCATCCTTCCATCCACTAGGACTCCCAAGTCCTTTTCCCCTTCACCGCTCTCCAGCAGGTCAGTCCCCAGCCTATACTGATACAGTGTGCCCAGGTGGCCAAGACAGCCAATGGCATCCTGGCCTGCATCAGGAATGGTGTGGCCAGCAGGAGCAGGGAGGTCATTCTGCCCCTGTACTCTGCACTGGTTAGACCACACCTTGAGTACTGTGTCCAGTTCTGGGCCCCCCAGTTTAAGAGGGACATTGAGATGCTTGAACGTGTCCAGAGAAGGGCNTCCCTGGAGCTGTTCAAGGCAGGATTGGACGTGGCACTTGGTGCCATGGTCTGGCCTTGAGCTCAGTGGTAACAGGTTGGACTTGATGATCTGTGAGGTCTCTTCCAACCATGGTGATACTGTGAGACTGATTCTATTTCTTTAGGCTTCCAGGTTCTGACCATGGAGGTGAAACATTTTCCCTTTGTTACCCAAGATCAGGAGCTGTCACCACCAGAGTGCCTCTCTCTCAGGCAAAAAGCTTACAGTTTCAACCCAGGTATTTTGGTACAGTTTTCTTGACATTGAACATCAGGTTTTCAGTTTGCTTGAACAGAAGTGAAAGGAAATGATTCATCAAAACATTTGAGTAGCAGAAACTTTAAAGCATGAAAGCTACCAAACTTCACCAGAAGGACTAAGCACACTTTTGTGTGGCCCCACCTGATCAAACGATCGATCTCTTACCTGGTGGTTATGGGTGCTGCTTTTCTTCCACTGATACAGTATTTCTATCCATGTGCTCCTTCCTGGAAGAGAAGTAAATGGGCATTTGGTCGAGCTGTGACTCACTGGCACAAGGCTGGGACAGAGGGCAGCTCATATGTGGGGAGCATTTGGCACCCTGCACTGTGTTTTGCCCCAGGCCCTCTGGCAAATTCGCATCAGTGGGATGCCATAGGAGGCTGAGCCGGAGAAGCTTTGTTCCACAGCAAGTATAATCTGTTCAGCACACCTTGATAGATCCCTACAGGGACAGTAGCTGCCCTCCAAATCCAGACCTGCTACTGGAGGGTAAAAGCAACATCTTTATAATCACAGCCATGAAATTCTTATCCTCTCCTTCAAACTGCTGAAAGCCCTTCACATCCCCATGGAAACAAATACTGCCTTCACACACACACTTGCCCATCCCTTCCAGCCCGTGATAGAATAGAATAGTATAGAATAGAATAGAATAGAATAGAATAGAATAGAATAGAATAGAATCAGCCAGGTTGGAAAAGACCTCCAAGCTCATCCAGTCCAACCTATCACCCAGCCCTATCCAGTCAACCAGACCATGGCACTAAGTGCCTCATCCAGTCTTTCCCTGAACACCCCCAGGGATGGTGACTCCACCACCTCCCTGGGCAGCCCATTCCAATGGCAAATCACTCTCTCTGTGAAGAACTCCTCCTAACATCCAGCCTATACTTCCCCCCTGCAGAGTGATGGACTTCATAGGTTATTAGTGTCTGTGCAGGGCCCATGTATCTAACATGACCCCAATTTCAAGTTAATATTACTCCTGAGAGAGAAGCCACAGATCAAATATGATTCCTGATGGCAGTGCCTAGCTGGAAAAGATCTCATGACAGCCTAAGCACTATTGGAGGAGAAAGAAACAGCCCAAGAGATAAAGTTACTTCAGGTTGTGACACAAGACATCATTGCCCATGAGCCTGCTAACACTACCACCCCGTGCAACATCCTCTTCCCCAGCACTAAGTACTCCCACAGACAACGAGGGAGTGATGTATCTGCTCCGTGTCATTTGCTCCCTCCTCTGCAGAGCTGCTCTCCCAGCAAGCTGGGACAGCATCACTGCAACAAGCTGCTACAGGGACCTTCTGGCCCCCAGCTCAGTCACCAAAGACTTTTTGGCTTCAAAGGGCTCCTACACAAACCTCTTCTGCTTAGTGAGACAGCTCTCAACTTTAATTATTAAGACGCAGGAGAGTTACTCACCTTTGCCTCCATCAACCCCCCTGTCCAGATCCCAGGGGAAAGCAGGTAGCAGGCATTACACTGGAGGCATCTTTTGTTCCCCAGAGCCAGCAGCATGCCAGCCATCATTCCCACATGGGCACACACGACAGCCACACACACTCTTGCTCCTTTGCCTTCTTGCTGAACAGGTCTACGTGACCTATTCACCGACAACTTGTTCGCAGTGGGATTCATGCAGCAGCAAATTGGTTTTCAAGCACTCCTGAAATCCCTGCAGCTCGTTAGCCTCCTGTGCATTTCAGCTCTCCTGCTCTGCTTTGTTTTCTTCCACTTCCTTCTGCACACATCTCCTGTTTTGCCAGCCCTTGGAACCACTCCTGGGCTCACACACTGGAGCCCATGCACATTCTTCCTGTTCAACAGGGCATTATTAATGCACTAATATTCAGAGCAGGTGTAAATGGAGCAGATCCCATCCAAATGCCTACTGAAGCAACACAGGGAAACCAACAAATCTTGGCACACCATCCACACTCCTACCTTGCTGGGGCACTCTAGAAATGGAAGGTGATGCCGAGCCCCTCATCCCTAAATCCCTTCAGCACTCCTTCTGCACAGTTCATAGATTGCTGATGAAGGACAGGTGCAGCTAAACCAGGCTACAGGCATCATTCCTGCCATGACATTCCCCTTCTTGGAATATCAACAGGTGCTGCTGGATGAGATGCTCAACAGGAGCCAGCAGTGTATACTTGCAGCCCAGAAAGCCAAGCAGAGCCTGGGCTGCAGCAGGAGAAGTGTGGCCAGCAGGGACAGGGAGGTGATTCTCCTCCTCTGCTGTGCTCTGCTGAGACCCCACCTGGAGTACTGCATCCAGTTCTGGAGCCCCCATTACAAGAGGGATGTGGAGATGCTGGAGAGGGTCCAGAGCAGGGCCAGGAGGATGTCAAGAGGGCTGCAGCAGCTCTGCTGTGAGCACAGACTGAAATAGTTGGGGCTGTGCAGTCTGGAGAAGAGGAGGCTCCCAGGTGACCTTCTTGTGGCCTTCCAGGATCTGAAGGGGGCTACAAAAAAAGCTGGGGAGGGACTTTTTAGGCTGTGAGGGAGTGCCAGGACTGGGGGGAATGGAACAAAGCTGGAGGTGGGGAGGTTCAGCCTGGAGGTGAGGAGGAAGTTGTTGAGCATGAGAGTGGTGAGAGGCTGGACTGGGTTGCTCAGGGGGGTGGTTGAGGCCCCATGGCTGGAGGGGGTTAAAGCTGTGGGCAGCCTGCTCTAGGGTAGGGTGTCCCTGGGCATGGCAGGGGGGGTTGGAACTGGCTGCTTCTTGTGGTCGCCTTCCAGCCCTGACTGATTCTATGATCCTATGATTTTACTGCATTGAGATACTTTTCCTTTCTGTGGCTTGAAATGCAGTGCATGGTTGTGGAGCAGCCACTGGAGGCCCTGGTGGGAGCTAGGAGACCAAGCTCACAGCCTCTTCCAGGGATTTGGGGCTTGAAGTTGTACAACATTTGTTCTGTATGTAGAGGCCTGTACCAAAGAAGCTCAAGGGGGGAAAAAAGCATCTGCTGGAAACTACCCAGAGCTTTTCCCTCTGAGGGAAACAAATGAGGCCTTAATTAATTTTCTTTCAAATACAGCAAATTGACTTCTGCTCCAGTTGTGCTAGATTCAAGCCACACAGCACAGTGGTTTTAATTCCACTTCACTTAAGGGCTAAATATTCAGAGCAAGGAAAAGAGAGTTGCCAGTAGGTCTTGCTCATGTTCCGGTCAACAGCTAACCTAGCCTGGCTCTCACAGGAGCAGCTTCTTCAGAGCCTGCATTGCTGCAGCTGACTGTGACATGCAACTGGGTTAGCACAGCAAAATGCTGGCTGCATGGAAGGCACTGCCTGAGCAAGATGCCTGGGCCCCTCTGAGTTTGTCAAGATCTGCCACATCCTGCCTTAGATTTCATTTTACAGGCTTAGATGCCGGAGCACTTTTAGTGTCCCATCCTAAGGCTAGCTTAATGACTAGACCTGCTGTCTCAGGCTCCATCTGCTCTTTCTTGTTAGTCACTTCAGCCCAGACAGCCACCTGTGTGCTGGGCTGCAGCAAGAGCAGTGTGGGCAGCAGGGCAAGGCAGGGATTCTGCCCCTGGTTCTGCTCTCCTCAGACCCCACCTGCAGTCCTGGGTGCAGTTCTGGAGCCTCCAGCACAAGAAGGACATGGAACTGCTGGAGCCAGTCCAGAGGAGAGCCACGAAGATGCTCAGAGGGCTGCAGCAGCTCTGCTGTGAGGACAGGCTGAGAGAGTTGGGGCTCAGCAGCCTGGAGAAGAGGCTTCCAGGAGACCTTGGAGTGGCCTTCCAGGATCTGAAGGGGACCTACAGGAAAGCTGAGGAGGGACTATTGACAAGGTCTTGTAACAACAGGACATGGAGGAATGGGTTTAAAGTGGCAGAAGGGAGATTGAAACTGGATGTTAGGAAGAAGTTCTTTACATTGAGGGTGGTGAGACACTGGCACAGGTTGCCAGGGAGGTTGTGGAGCACAGAAGCACAGAATGTGATCAAAGAAGTTGTTTGCAGTGAGGGTGGTGAGACACTGGCACAGGTTGCCCAGGGAGGTTGTGGAGCACAGAAGCACAGAATGTGATCTTGATCACATTCTGTCCTTCTGTGCTCCACAACCTCTCTGGAGGTGTTCAGGACCATGTTGGATGAGGCCTTGAGCAAGCTGTTCTAGTGGGAGGTGTCCCTGCCTATGATAGGGGGTTTGAACTGGCTGAGCTTTGAGCTCCCTTACAACCTAAACCACTCTCTGATTCTATGATTCTTAACACGAGAGTGATTCCTGCAGGAGTTCCTAACACTGGACTAACATCGCGTCCAGGACAGGGCCTCTTTGGTACCTCACCAACTGGTACTGCACTTCCCCATCTCTGCCAGTGGCACTTTGTCCACTGATCACATTGGCATTTTCAGTATTTCCTGCACCCCTCAGAGCCACCCTGAAACCAGCACCTACCCCACGGCCAAGAGAACGGCACTCAAATCCCAGCCTAGCGCAGTGCCGGACTAGAGCAGCCATCCTGCATGGGATCTTACTGTGCTGTTCCAGCTTCTTCAGCATCATCTCATGCATCTTGTCCTTAGGCTATGCCAGAAAGCAGGAGAGTTGGAGAAAAAAAACATACAACAAAACTCAAATCACCAAGTCCAGTGAGACTGTTAGTGTAGGCAAAGAAACTACAGAATCTGACCTACCTACACATACATAGAATCACAGAATGGTTTAGCTTGGAAGGGACCTCAAAGCTCATCCAGTTCCAATCCCCCATCACAGGCAGGGACACCTCCCACTAGAACAGGTCGCTCAAGGCCTCATCTAACCCGGCCTTGAACACCTCCATCAATCCTGCAAACCTGTTCTGGGAAAATAGCCACCCTTTAGTATTTGGTGATACAACAGCCTACGTGCTCCAACAAAGAGGTACAGAGGACCTCCTCTGGCTTGTCTGAGGCATTCTCTTTCCCAGAAGCTGGAGGACAACATCTCCTTTACTGTAAAATCCTGTGATTAATTTAAATTACATTCCAACCATCCCGAGAGTCTCCTGCTGCCAAATCTGTCTAATATATTTAACATATGGCTTCATTGCCACGTTGTCTCTGCACCAACACAAGCCCTGTGAGGAGAGGCTGAGGGAGCTGGGGGCGTGCAGCCTGCAGAAGAGGAGGCTCAGGGCAGAGCTCATTGCTGTCTACAACTACCTGAAAGGAGGCTGTAGCCAGGTGGGGTTGGGCTCTTCTGCCAGGCACCCAGCAACAGAACAAGGGGACACAGTCTCAAGTTGTGCCAGGGGAGGTCTAGGCTGGATGTTAGGAGGAAGTTGTTGGCAGAGAGAGTGATTGGCATTGGAATGGGCTGCCCAGGGAGGTGGTGGAGTTGCCATCCCTGGAGGTGTTGAAGCAAAGCCTGGATGAGGCACTTAGTGCCATGGTCTGGTTGATTGGGCAGGCCTGGGTGCTAGGTTGGCCTGGATGAGCTTGGAGGTCTTTTCCAACCTGCTTGATTCTATGGAAAACTAGGTTTTGGTGTGGCTTCTGATATGGTAAGGAGAAGCAATGTGAGATTATTGCAGCTTGCCAATGCGATTAAAACCTGTGGCAGCAGCAGGGTAGAAATGCCAGAAGATAAAGAATTCCTTACTGTTCAGCTAATAAACACCTCAGATTAATTAAAGTGAGAATAATTTTAAATCTCCAGTCTTAATCCAAGCATTTTATTCTGTCTAATTGCACTCTGCATTTTACTTCCTCTGAGGAGTGTGAGGAGCAATGTCACAGTTCCCACTGCTCCTCAATAGCCTCAGCAATTTCCAGGCTGTGCTGGAACAGGCAGTGCAGCCTGGAAACTGCAGCAGCAGGCAAGACTGATCATTTGCTTAAACCCAACAGCTTTCAAGGAAATTAATGGGACTTAATTGCATTTCAGCTTCAGCTTGAAAATGTAATGAGCCTTAGCATTTGATTTTCCCGTTGAGTTTAGCTTCAGTGGCACTTGCATTTTAGAGGTGACTCTGGGTCACTGCACTATTAGTATCTGGGTGATAGCTCACACATATAGTTTGTAGTCTTGCCCAGATGGCTGCAGTAGTGAGCTCTGACCTCTCACAGAACACAGACATCCCCATACTAATTTCCAACTGATTTATGTCTCTCTTTACCTCAACTTACACTCTCTCTGTTTCACGGTCTCACAGTCTCACAGTATTACCAAGGTTGGAAGAGACCTCACAGATCATCAAGTCCAAGCCGTTACCACAGAGCTCAGGGCTAGACCATGGCACCAAGTGCCACATCCAATCCTGCCTTGAACAGCTCCAGGGACGGCGACTCCACCACCTCCCTGGGCAGCCCATTCCAGTGTCCAATGACTCTCTCAGTGAAGAACTTTCTCCTCACCTCAAGCCTAAACTTCCCCCTGGCGCAGCTTGAGGCTGTGTCCTCTCGTTCTGGTGCTGGCTGCCTGAGAGAAGAGAGCAACCTCCCCCTGGCCACAACCACCCCTCAGGTAGTTGTAGACAGCAATGAGGTCTGCCCTGAGCCTCCTCTTCTCCAGGCTAAACAATCCCAGCTCCCTCAGCCTCTCCTCGTAGGGCTGTGCTCGAGGCCTCTCCCCAGCCTCATTGCCCTTCTCTGGACACGTTCAAGCATCCCAATGTCCCTCTTAAACTGGGGGGCCCAGAACTGGACCTATTCTCCATAATTCACCATGTGCAGGGCTCCGTAAGTCCCCTGCAACCCATCAGCTCCCCATAAGGACCCAAACCTGACCAGCAGAAATGAGTACCTGAGGTACAGCAGCTGCATCTTGGATTTGGTTCTGGCCAAACTATGCCAGTACTCTAATTTCTCCAGCAATAACCACTGACAACAGAGTATCCCTAAAAGCAAATAAAGCCTCTTCTCATATCTGTACTTGTTTCCATGGAAATAGGCAGTGACAAGGTCTTTTCCCTCATTTTCACTGCACTTTCTCTGCTAGCTTCCCATATTTCTTTCAGTCCTAGTAGCTGCTAGATTTACCCAAATATAAATCTGGCACAGCAGATGTGCCAGATCTGCACAAAGCCAAACAGAGAGCTGTTCAATATTACCCCAAGAAAGCATCCACAGCACCACTGCTGCCAGCCCTCAGTCAAGAACACAACTGTCTGGAGATCCTCAGCCAGGAACTGACAAAGCCTTCTCATTGCTGAGGATGAAGTGTTTTTGCTGAGACACTGAACAGCACACACCATAGTGTCACCCAGCAAGGTATTAGGAGAGGCTGAGGGAGCTGGGGGTGTGCAGCCTGCAGAAGAGGAGGCTCAGGGCAGACGTCATTGCTCTCTACAACTACCTGAAGGGAGGCTGTAGCCAGGTGGGGTTGGGCTCTGCTGCCAGGCAAGCAGCAGCAGAAGAAGGGGACACAGCCTCAAGTTGTGCCAGGGGAGGACTAGGCTGGATATTAGGAGGAAGTTGTTGGCAGAGAGAGTGATTGGCACTGGAATGGGCTGCCCATGGAGGTGGTGAAGTCACCATCCCTGGAGGTGTTGAAGCCAAGCCTGGCTGGGGCACTTAGTGCCATGGTCTGGTTGATTGGCCAGGGCTGGGTGCTAGGTTGGGCTGGATGAGCTTGGAGGTCTCTTCCAGCCTGGCTGATTCTATGGTTCTAAAGTGAACACTAATAACAACTCAGTATCAGCACAGATCATGTCCTGGCCTTACACTATGGCTTTGAGGGCACAGTATTTCTACTGCAAATCTGTTCTCAGTGGCTGCCTAACATTTTGCTTCTGGCAGTCCTCTTCATTACCCTTGGCCACATATTGCCATCTCTGGCTACATCTTTATGCCCTGGCTCCCCTCTGCTGTGTGCATCTGCCCCAGCCAGAAGGTCCATTTCTCTAGAGACTCATTTGAAGAGGCTGAGGTCACTTAATGACACCATTAAGCAAAGCATTTGGGCTGCAAGTGACGGGGATAGTGCCTTGGCTGTGGGCAGGTACTTGGAAGATACTCAGGGTGCTGTGTGCTCACTGCACTGGAACATGAGGGTGAAGAAGAGTACCTGCAACCCAAGGCAGGAGGAATGCTTTGCTTGCATCTCCCAGGCAGGCAGTTTGTGGTGACAGGAGGAAAGCAAACACCCACCCTGCTCTCCACAGAGGAATGCAAAGGCAGGCTGTGCCAGGGCTGCAGGCAGAGCAGCAGCAGAGAATGGCAAAAGCCAAAGCACAGGAGTGGGTAAAAGGTGCCAACACCGACACCTTCCAGAGGACTTGGGGTTTTATCAGGTTGCTGAACTGACGTCACGGCATGCTGGGTCTCAGAACTTGCCCACCAAGCAGAGAACTTTATGTTCAGTTTGCATGGAAGCTTCTGTTCAGCATTAGCTCAGAATGGGCTGCAGAATAACTCAGATGGAGAGGCTGTAGCACTGGAAACAAAGGATGACGGCGCCTGGCAAGGCGCTCTCCAGAGGGAATCACAGGGGAATGGGGGTCAGTAAGACTGAATGCCTCATTAAAGTTTTAAACCACTCTTTAAACTGTCCAGCTGACAGGGGAAGGCTGTGCTGGAGAGGCTCTGCTGTGTCTGGAATGGGTGCATGAGCTACCTCCAGGCAAGGAAGGGACACATTCATCCTCTTGCCCCTTGGGAAGGCACAGGGTTCTTGTGCTCAATCTGCAGCTAGAAAGAAGACACAGTGCTAGGAGATACCAGCAGCCTGCAGCCTGAAAACTATGTCAAGAGAGCTCCTTACTCTCCTGTCCCCAAAGCTGTCACCTTCCCCCTATTCCCAGGGCTCAGGAAGGGGCAGAAGTATTCCTGTGCAAAACCAGGAGGAGTCTAAGCAGCAGTAAGTAGGACATGAGCTACATGACAGCTAGGTCGTGGTCCTCCCAACAAGAGTGTAAATACAGTGAGACAGTACAAATTGCCAACTAAATGGAGATAGGATTCAACATGGAAAACAAAAGCTATTTAGCAATGAGGAAATAATTCATAGAATCATAGAATCAAGCAGGTTGGAATAGACCTCCAAGCTCATCCAGTCCAACCTAACACCCAGCCCTGGCCAATCAACCAGACCATGGCACTGAGTGCCTCATCCAGGCTTTGCTTGAACACTTCCAGGGATGGCGACTCCACCACCTCCCTGGGCAGCCCATTCCAATGGCAATTCACTAACGTTCTCCACAGCAGAGTGGGGAGAGGTTCTGGAAAGTCAAACTGTTGAGCAAAGCATAGCATTACAGGATCACAGGCTCACAGGATATTAAGGGTTGGAAGGGACCCAAGGACATCATCCAGTCCTACCCCCTGCCAGAGCAGGACAATCCTATCTAACACAGGTCACACAGGAACACATCCAGACAGGCCTTGAAAGGCTCCAGAGAAGGAGACTCCACAGCCTCTCTGGGCAGCCTGTGCCAGTGCTCTGGGACCCTTACAGTTCCCCCTTGTGTTGAGCTGGAACCTCCTGTGCTACAACTTACACCCATTGCTCCTTTTTCTGTCCTAGGGAGCAGTGAGCAGAGCCTGTCCCAGCCTTGAGATACTTACAACCATTTATCAAGTCCCCTCTCAGTCTTCTCCTCTCCAGACTAAGCAGCCCCAGGTCCCTCAGCCTCTCCTCATCAGCCATGCCCTCCAGTCATCCTCGTAGCCCTCTGCTGGACCCTCTCCAGCAGATCCCTGTCCCTCTTCAACTGAGGAGCCCAAAACTGAACACAGTATTCAAGATGAGAAGAGAACAGAAGGAGATCAACGTTAGAGAAGAGGAAGGCAATGCACTGGAATCAGGACTGCGCACAGGCAGCACGGAGGGAAGTGCTGGGCAGGAGCCCACTGCTCAGGTCAGGGCAGATCCCAACACACTGGCAGGAGGTTGTAAGGAAGGCGATAGCTCAGCGTCTGCCTGCAGATCTGCAGTGACTGTATGCTGCCCTTGCCTCTGAGGGCACATGGGAACACTTTGTAAACATCTGTAAGGCCTAAACCCACGCAGGAGGGAGGCCAAATTAGTAAGAGAAAACAAAGAGAGTAAAAAAAACAAAGCTGTAAGTAACTCATGACACTTTACCAATGAGCTCTAGTAGGTTGTGAAATAGCTTTCATGAGGAGAGCAGAGAAAAACCTGGGTACAGACAGTTTTAAAGTCTTATAGAAAGAAAGTGATTAATACCTGTGCAATGAAGTGAATTTAAGTGGTGTAAATACTTCCACCTCTGCAACCTGTAGTTATTTGCCACCGCCCTGCATCTCTTGCTATCAGATTAACTTGCACCTGTAGAGATTAAATGAGGAACTGTTGAAAAGCACTGAAGTCATGACAGAGTAGTTAGTGGTACATTTGCTACTACTGTCCTCTGCCTGACAAAATCAGAGTTGCTCCACTATGTGGCACAGATGCTCTGCAGCTCGACAACCTGCAACGATCCCCTTTTTGCTGAACTGTATTTCTAGAGCAAGCCATTCCTCAACCCCACTGGGGCTGTTGAGCCCAGCACCCCTGTAGAAAAAGGGGGTCTAGTAAAATATGCAACCAGCATGTTGAAAGTGAGTACATGAAAAGGTGCACCCTATTGCCTCTCACACCACTGTAGTTCCTCCCTTGTCAGTCCTGACACAGCTCTGCAGTAAGCAATAGCTTGTATTAACCACTAAAGGGAATAGAGTTTCGTGGCTGGAAACTGCTTCAAACTGAAATGTGAGAGTTGTGTCTCTCCTTTCCAGTTCTGGCATAAATTGTCTAGGTAGCCCAAGCCAGGCACCTTTGTATCCCTGTGGCTCAGTTTGCAATCTGTAAAACTTCCTTCTCACAACCATTTTGCCCTTGTTTGCATTAACTGTTAACCCTGATGGCCTTGTTTGCATACAGGTACAGTGCAAAACAGAAGACACCACCCTGGAAACACAACTCACATGGGGAAGGTCTGCGGGGAACAATAGGTGCGCGGGGGAGCAAGTGCACGGAGGGATGTGTGCACGGAGGAATGTGTGCACGGAGGGATGTGTGCACAGAGGGATGTGTGCACGGAGGGATGTGTGCACGGAGGGACGTGTGCGCCGGGGAGCGAGTGCACGGAGGGATATGTGCACGGAGGGATGTGTGCACGGGGGGATGTGTGCACGGAGGGATGTGTGCACGGAGGGACGTGTGCGCCGGGGAGCGAGTGCACGGAGGGATATGTGCACGGAGGGATGTGTGCACGGGGGGATGTGTGCACGGAGGGATGTGTGCACGGAGGGATGTGTGCACGGAGGGATGTGTGCACGGAGGGATGTGTGCACGGAGGGATGTGTGCACGGAGGGATGTGTGCACGGAGGGATGTGTGCACCGGGGAGCAAGTGCACGGAGAGATGTGTGCATGGAGGGATGCGTGCACGAGAGAGCAAGTGCACGGAGGGATGTGTGCACGGAG